>CP106725.1:94395134-94749979 GCA_025506655.1 Gossypium rotundifolium | reverse complement strand
AGTGATAAATTCAGGATTTTAGATTCACAAGGTAAGTGAATCGACATTCGCCAAGGCCCTATTGTGGTATTTAGATCTGTTTCTTATTCACTTTAAAGTCGAAAATTAACCAAGCCAATTGATCTAGTGCTTGCCGATTACGTGAAAAAGGATTACGACGTTAAAGATTTGGTTAGAGACAAATCGGCAACAAGGTAAGTTTCGGGATTTGATTACTTGGCCGAATGGCCTTTAGCTAAAATATTGCATGTTGGCCAAATGTTGGAACTTGAGATCTAAGGCTTTAGATCGGGCTTTTCGGGATTTGGAGTGAATTTGCTAAGTTAATCAGGTGTGTACCCCACACTAAATCTTAATAATTTTATGGCTTGAATTTATTATATGAGTTAATAAGAATGTGGAAAATAAGGCTAAAGTACCTTGCCATGGTACAAAGTACTCATGTACATTTTCCTACTCCTACTGTGAGTATGACTTGAGTTGTTATGGCACCTATGTGCACCTATAAGAATGTGAATATATAGAACATGGCATGTTAATGTATGATCTATATAACATGGGCATTTCGGAGATTATGAAAGGGGAAGTGAATGTGGTGGTTTTATACCACGATATCTGAATGTGGTGACTTCGGTCACATTATCTGAATGTGGTGTCACATGACACAAAATAACTATCTGGTGGCTATGCCACAAATTATAAGGGCGATGAGCACGTCGACTGCAGCGACTGCCTTCGATGGTGTGTAGCGGATGGAGGGTTGACTTAGTAGTCCCCACGGTGTGCAGGTTGGTACGGGTGATGTGTAGCGGATGGCATCTAGGTTGGGTTCGGGATTGCATCCTTTTTTTATGTTTTTATATTTGTATGTATGATTCTGTATGCCATAATCTGTTGGGCCTTAGTGTTGGCCATACACATTGAGTCCGTTTGACTCACCCCTTGTAGGGAACATTTTTTTCGGTGATGATCGGTGATGGACCGGCCGGCGGGGAGCTTAGTGGTGGCCATGCTCAAGAAGGAATTTATCTTATTTAGACTTTTTATTTTAAGTACTCAATTTAATTTGGGTTTTATGTTGATGTAATAAGGCCATAGTATGAACCATTTTATGCATGCATGTCATTTATTTCAAGACAACACAATTTCTATAAAATCTAAAGTTAAGTAAGTTTTCTTAAAATAAACCTTCAAATATTATGACATCTATATACAAATATACTTTAACATAAGGTACATGTATCACTTGATAACATTGATCAATATACTTTAACATAATAATCATAATCTTTCATTCATCATTCATAACATGGCAATACCCATTTCCAACTTAACAGTAGCTTTACTTACTTAGCATTCTTAATATCTCATTTGAGCTTTACTCATTTGCCCGATGAATTTCTGTGAATAATCGAGGATACTAGATCTCGACCCATATATGACTTGATGCAAAAGCCATATCCTAGATATAGTCTTACATGTAATTTCTCATCTTGGCATCGAGGCCATGTCTTGACATGGACTTATACGAAGTCTTTCTCATGTGTTCCCTTGGGAACTTGCCATTGCCATGTATTGGCATGGTCTTACTTGGCATCTTTGCTCATAAACTGATCAATGCCGAGACTTGGCTTGGTCTTACATGAAATCTTCCTTGTTCTCACCAATGCCATGATTTGGCTTGGATTTACATGGGATCTTTATCTCTTGCTAGCTTTTCAATGCCAAGACTTGTCTTGGACTTACATGACATCTTTGCTTGGAGAATCACCAATGTCATGCCTTGGCTTGGGCTTATAAGGGTCTTCATCTCATAATAACTCTTCAAAGCCAAGACTTGTCTTGGTCTTACATGATAACTTGCTTGATTGCCGATGCCATGCCTTGGCTTGGTCTTATGCGGACTTTCTCATTTCATGTGGTAGATCGAGTATCCTAGGTAATTCATCTTCAATCGGGACTTTCTCATGCTTAATCTCATTGATTTCTTTGTTTATCATAACATTAAACATTTTCATGATACTATTATACATTACACTAAGCATTTCAATGATATAAATCATAAAGCTTAGAAATCATACAAACTTACCTCAATGTACAAAATGTACGTAGATATGCAATTTAGTCCTCGACTTTGTTATTGCCTCGATTTAGTTCCGGCTTCATTTTTCATGATCTATAATAATAATTTAACTCATTCAATACTCATAATAACTAAATAAACTCATAAATCCTACTATGGAAAAATTACCATTTTGCCTCTAAACTTTCTCATAATTACATTTTTGCCCCAAGGCTCGTAAAATGATTCTCACTCAAATTTCTCAAACTTCATGCTTAGCTGATTCTTTATCTCAACTATAGCAATAAAAAATTCTCACTATTTCTACCATGTATGACAAATTTCCATAAAAGTTACAAACTAGTCCCAACTAGCATTTTTCATGAAATTCACTTAGAAAAAATTTTTTTATCTAACATCAAACTCTCATAAAATTCCTTAAAATATCATTTTACAAGCATATCATTCATGGGTAGATTTTTGAACATTCATCTTAGCTCATTTTATAGCTAAAAATAGCTACTTTATAATACGAGAACATAAAAAATACGAAGAATATTAAAAACGAGGCTAAGATGAACTTACTAGCAAGCTTGAGAAATGAACAAACCCTAGCTATGGGGTTCTTCAAATTTTCGACACCAAGGAAGAAGATGAATGAGATTTTTATCATCTTTTTCCTATTTTAATCATTTAATTAATAAATAACCAAAATGCCCTTCTATTAAAAATTTTCACATTTTACTAACTCATGTCCATTTTTGTCCAAAAATTATAATTTGGGAAAATTGCTATTTAAGAACTTATAATTAATATTGTAAAGCTATTTCATACAAAAAGCTTCAAGAAACTCATATTTTGCAACTTTTGCAATTTGGTCCTAATGGGCCATTCAACCTCAATTTAACAAAATTGCTTCATGAAACTTTCACATTAGCATGCAAACATGGCATAAACCTTAAAAAAACTCATAAATTTACCTCGGATTCGTGGCCTCGCACCACTATTCCGACTAGGCCCTAAATCAGGCTGTTACAATTTTCCCCCTTAGGGATTTTCGTCCTCGAAAATCTCACCAACAAATAGGTTTAGGTACTAGTTTCTCATGCTCTTTTTTGGTTCCCATTTAGCTTCCTCTATCCCATGCCACAATACTTTCACTAGAGCAATACTTTTATTTCTTAGCTACTTGACTTACCGAGCTAAAATCTTGACTGGCTATTCACCATAAGTCATATCGGGGTGAATATCTATCTCTGACAGGGTAATTACATGTGAAGGATCTGATCGATAGCATCTCAACATTGACACGTGAAACACATCATGTATCTTTTCTAGCTCTGATGGCAAAGCCAATCTATAAGCTACCGGCCTAACTTTCTCGGCAATCCCATACGATCCAATAAAATGTGGACTCAACTTGCCTTTCCAGCCAAATCTGAGAACTTTTCTCCATGGTGACACTTTCAAGAAAACTTTATCCCCGACTTGATACTCTATCTCTCTTCTCTTTAGGTCTGAATAGGATTTTTGTCTTTCTGATGCAGCTTTTAAACATTCTCGTATCACTTTCACTTTCTCTTCAGCTTCTCTAACCAAATCAACTCTGTGAATTCGGTTTTCCTTGAGTTCAGTCCAATATAAAGGCATTCTGCACTTACGCCCATATAGAGCCTCATAAGGCACCATCTTTAAGCTCAACTGAAAGCTATTATTGTAGGTAAATTCTACCAATGGAAGAAACTTTTCCCAACTGCCTCAAAATTCTAGAATACAACATCTAAGCATATCCTCGAGTACTTGAATTAATCTCTCCGACTGACTATCGGTTTGGGGATGAAAAGCTGTACTAAAGCTCACTTTGTACCCAAAGCTTCTTGTAACTTCTTCTAAAATCTGGATGTAAATATCAGATCTCTGTCTGTTATGATCGATAAAGGAACTCCGTGAAGCCTTACTATTTCAGAAACATACAAGCTTGCCATCTTGTCGAGTAAGTAATCAACTCAAACATGTAAGAAATGAGCTGACTTCGTGAGTCTATCAACTACAACCCATATAGAATCTTTCTTGCTCGGTGATAGTGGTAATCCCATTACAAAATCTATAGTGATACGATCCCATTTCCACTCTGGTACCATAATTGGTTGGAGCAAACCCGAAGGTACTTGGTGTTCAGCCTTTACTTGCTGACAAATCAAACATCTTGAAACGAGCTCTAATATATCTTTCTTCATTCTCGGTCACCAATACGTTGCTTCAAGTCATTATACATCTTGGTAATACCCGGATGTACAGATAAACATCCGTTATATGCCTCATACAAAATTCTCTGAATAAGTTCCTCTTTTCTCTGTACACACACTCTATCTTTAAACATCAAGTATCCATCAGAATTAATCCAAAATCAGATTCAACATCTGACTCACACTAAATTCTCTTGGCCTGCAATTCTTTATCTCTTTTTGAGCTTCAGTTATCTCTTGGAGGAAAATTGGTATAGCTTTTAACTCAACTAGAATAGAACCATCGCTAGATAAGGTTATCCGCAAATTCATTACCCTTAATGCAAAAAGGGACTTCCTGCTCAAAGCATCAGCGACCACATTCGCCTTTCCTGGATGGTTGTCAATGACCAACTCATAGTCTTTTATCAACTCTAACCATCTCCGTTGCCTTAAGTTCAACTCTTTCTGCGTTACCAAGTACTTTAGATTTTGGTGATCAGTAAATATCTGACATCTTTCACCATATAAATGGTGTCTCCAAATCTTCAAAGCGAAGACTATGGCAGCTAATTCTAGATCATGCATCGGATAATTCTTCTCATGAGGCTTCAACTGTCTGGAGGCATAAGCAATAACTCTTCCTTCTTGCATAAGTACACAGCCAAATCCGTTTAAGGATGCATCACTGTAAATCACAAATTCTTTCCCTATCTCAGGTTGTACTAAAATTGGAGCTTCTGTCAACATTGCTTTCAATTTCTTGAAACTTTGTTGGCATCGTTCTGTCCACTCAAACTTCACATTTTTCTGTAACAATTTTGTCATCGGGGTTGCAATCATGGAAAACCCCTTGACGATTCGTCTATAATAGCTGGCTAAGCCTAGAAAACTTCTAATTTCAGAGATATTCCTCGGTGGTTTCCAGTCCATTATAGTTGAAATCTTACTTGGATCCACTCGGACTCCATCTCCCGAGACAATATGTCCTAGAAATCGTACTTCCTTGAGCCAAAATTTACTTTTACTGAACTTGGCATACAACTGATTTTCTCATAGAATCTGTAAAACTGTCTGTAGGTGCTCAACATGCCCATTCTCATCCCAGGAATAAATCAAAATTTTGTCAATGAAAACGACTACAAACTTGTCGAGGTATGGTCTAAAGATGCGGTTCATTAAGTCCATGAATACCGCAGGAACATTGTAACAGACCGAATCTGACCCTAATCGGAACGGTGGTTTTGGGACCACGAATCCGATCTCGACAAATATTTAAATATCATATTTAGTGTTTATTTTATATGAATTTATATGTGAAGATTTCAGAGAAAAATTTTATCGTTTGAGTATCGAATTTGATAAAAGGACCTAATCGCGTAAAAAGTAAAAGTTACAAATTAAAGTGTAAAGTGTTAAATTGAGTATGGCTTTTTAATAGGAAGTATTGAAAGGGTAAATAACCCATATAAAAGGTTAGTGGCCGGCCATGGACAAGTTTGTCCTTAAGTTAAAGTGTTTGATTATTTTAATTAAAAGGTTGGTTTAGTAATTTGATAAATAATTATTATATGTTAAAATAATCAAGAAAAAGAAAGCCATCATCTCTTTTTTTCATCCATGGCCGATTGTGAAGGAAGGAAATAAGCTTTAAACCCTTTAAAATTTTGGCACTTTGAAGCCAAAAATCTAAGGTGAGTTTTAGTTAGTTTTCGATAAATTTTACGTTTTTGAGATTGTTGCTTCGAACCGTAACCGACCCATGTTGTAATTTTTGAATCTAAGCATGCTTGATGTTCGGCCATTGTTGTGTTCATGTGGTTTTTGATATTTGATGATTTTAGATGAAAGATATGTAAAAGATTAGTATGTTTTGTATTGGGAGTTTTGATGAAATTGAGTATTTAGGGCTAAATTGAAAAAAATAAATTTTTAGAGGGGCCTATTTGCAAAATAAATGAAATGTGAGGACTTGTAAAGTCCCTAGGAATATTTGGCCCTTGTATAGTCTTAGCTAATTTGGTGTATTTTGTGTGTTATGCAAATAGGACTAAATTACAAAGTTGTGAAATTCTAGGGGTAAAATAGTAATTTGCCCATTTATGTGCTTAGGGACTAAATTGAGATGAATTGTGGTTGAATGAGCTAAATTTTAATGTGTTTTAGATCAAGAGCATAGAAAAACAGATTTAGATCGGGGAAAGACGAAGGTTCTCGAATAGCCGATTTGCACGGCCTATCGACAATCGAGGTAAGTCCTTAAGCAAAATTTACATCGAGAAATTATTTACGAAAGTAGTACATGATAAAGTTTGGTATTTAAGTCATGAAAATACATATAGGCCGAATGTGGGGTATGAAATTATAGTAAAATTTGCTGTTGAATGAGATGTGGATAATTATGTTCGGTTTAACAGGAAATTGTAAAATAAAGTATAGATGAATGTGATTGTGGCATTAAGTAATGTGTATGGGAATATTGATTGGGTTGATTATCGAGCTTTGAGCCTAGCGGTGCCTCGTCTGTTTGATTCATTTCGGCTTTAATGCTAGCGTGCTCCGTCTTGTGTTATATATCGAGCTTTAAATGCCTAGCGAGCTTCGTCTTTGGTGATTCATTTCGGCTTTAATGCCTAGCGTGCTTCATGCTTGGTGTTATATTTCGAGCTTTAAATGCCTAGCGTGCTTCATGCGGTGATTCATTTCGGCTTTAATGCCTAGCGTGCTTCGTCTTTGGTGATTCATTTCGGCTTAAATGCCTAGCGAGCTTCGTCTTGGTGTTTAAATCTCGGACCTTTGGTCTAGTAGTTTTATACCAATGGTTTTAATACGAGCTTATGCTTATGAATGAAATGGTCTAGTTATGATGGTATTTGAACAAGCCAAGGTTTATCACTATAGTGTTCGACCAAAAGTTATGTATCGAATCAAGTTTATGATATAAGTGATGCTTCTTGAATAATCAAGTTGATAGAAATGTGTTTATATATATTTGGTTCTTAAGATATGTGATTAGAAAAGATATTGAGTTGGTATGTTTACTTGCTTACTTGAGTTTATTATATTGATATGAGAAATTATACCTATATAGGTTCGGCCATGAGCTATACATATAGATAAATGTATATATTCAATTATGTACCCTTATTTTAAATGTGCATGGAAAGTATTATTCGGTTGAAGTGAAAATATATATGTATTGACTAGCAATCTGGGAACCATTGATAAGTTTCATATTTTAAGTGTACGTTGAATATTATTCACTAGATGTGAACTTTGATAATCGGCCATAGTAGTTTATATGTGTTTTGTCAGCTCATAAATTATTAATAATGCTATTCTATTTAATCTAATTGAATACCTAGTTGAGCTATAAAGCTGCTTAAGACTTACTAAGCCAGTGAGCTTACTCTGTTTATGTTTGTGCTCTATTTTATAGATCTATAATTCAACTACTGGCTCAGGGGATCATCAAGACAGTCAACCACACTATCACTCTCTTCGGTATAGTTATGTTTTGTAAACTTTTGAATCAAAGGCATGTATAGGCTTCATTTTGATAAATAATGAATAATGTCGGATTGTAAATATAAATATAGCCTTGCGAATAAGGCTGTTGCTTTTGGTTAAGTTTGGGTTTCATATTTGATATGGTAGCTTGCATTAAAATACCAGTACATGGATCAGCGCCATTAGACTCTCAACCAGTTACCGGTAATCACGAGGGAGAGGCTAAACAAGCCTTCTATCAAATGATGAATGAATGGTTTACCCAATTTGTTCAAAATAATCCTATTGTACAACAACCTCCACCCCCGAATAATTCAACTCCGGTACCTTTAGCAACCCGATGATAGATCCAATGAGATCTAGTAGGCCCCTGTTGATAAAATCGAGAAAATTTAGAATTTGAGGAATTCAAGGCTAATGATAATGATGATGCGAACGAGTGAAATGTGGCTTGATAACACTATTCGGTACTTGATGAGTTATCCCGCACTCAGGATGAACGTTTAAAATGTGCTATATCATTACTTGGGACATTGCCTATCACTGGTGGATTACACTAGTATCGGTGGTTCCAAAAGAAAAAGTGACATGGGATTTCTTTCGAATGAATTCAAGAAGAAATATATCGATCGAGGTTCATTGACCGTAAACGTAAAGAATTTCTTGAACTAAAGCAGGGCAAATGACCGTGACTGAATATGAGCGAAAATTTGTCAGATTGAGCTGATATGCTCGAGAGTGTGTATCAACGGAAGCCATTATGTGCAAAAGGTTCGAAGATGGTTTGAATGAAGATTTAAAGTTGCTTGTTGGCATTCTTGAGATCAAAGAGTTTGTGACACTAGTCGAGCGAGCTTGCAAAGCTGAAGAGCTTGGGAAGGAGAAAAGAAAGGCTGAAATAGAAACTAGAGACACTCGTAAAAGACCGTTGGGTAAGAATTTCCATTCCGCATCTAAGAAGTTTAGAGATGACTTCAGTCGACATAAAACTACTTCAGATTCACCTAGACGCGATCGACCTTCAGTGGGCTCCCGAGCTACCTTGATGGCCAGTGTTGATAACGTCCCACAGAATCGAGTTGAATGCAAACATTATGGAAAATGGCATTCTAGGAGTTGTAGAGTTCGTGATCGATCATGCTTTAAATGTGGATCCTCAGACCATTTTATTCGAGAGTGCCCGATGTTAACTGAGCAGAATATGGCACAAAACTATAGACCGAGCAGTGCATCAGCACGGGGCAGACCACCCAGGCATTCTGGCAATGTAAGTGGTAGTCAGAGAGGGACAAATAACACAGCAGTTCGATCTGAGGCTAGAGCTCCAGTTAGAGCTTATGTTACTCGAGCTAGGAAGGATGTCGCTTCTACAGATGTTATTACCGATACTTTCACCCTTTATGATACTACTGTGATTGCATTGATTGATCCTGGTTCGACCCATTCATATGTATGTAAAACTACGGTATTGATGAAGACTCGCCATTGAGTCTCTCGAGTTTGTGATTCGCATATCCAATCCTTTGGGTAGATGTGTGTTTGTTAATAAAGTGTGTAAAAGTTGCCCATTGATGATTTGAGATTTTTGCTTCCCAGTCGATTTAATGCTGTTGCCTTTCGATGAATTTGATATAATTTTGGGAATGGACTGGTTAACTTCACATGATGCAGTGGTAAATTGCAAAAGAAAGCTTATTGATTTGAGACATCAGAACGGTGAGATCATTAGAATTGAATCCAGTGATTTAGGTGGATTTCCTACAATTATATCCTCAATGTTAGCCCGGAAGTATGTGAGAAAAGGGTGCGAAGCTTATTTGGCTTATGTCTTGGATAATAAATTGTCTCGAGAAATGATTGAATCTGTCACTGATTGTATGTGAGTACCGGATGTGTTTCTGAAGAACTACCGGCTTACCCCGAAAGACGAGAGATTGAGTTTGGCATTGAATTAACTTCGGGAATGACTCGATATCAATAGCTCCATATCGGATGGCACCCATCGAGCTAAAAGAGTTGAAAGCACGATTGCAAGAGTTAACAGATAGGGGCTTTGCGACCAAGTTTCTCTCCTTGGGGTGCACCAGTTCTTTTTGTGAGAAAGAAAGATGGAACGATGCGAATGTGTATTGATTATCGGCAATTGAATAAGGTAACTATAAAGAATAAGTACCTGTTACCTCGGATTGATGATTTGTTTGATCAGTTGAAATGGGCTTCAGTGTTTTCAAAAATAGACTTGAGATCGGGTTATTATCAGTTGCGAGTCAGGGATACAGATGTGCCAAAGACTGCATTCCGGACGAGGTACGGACATTTTGAGTTTTTGGTTATGCCTTTTGGGCTTACTAATGCACCTGCTATTTTTATGGATTTGATGAATCAGATTTTTAGACAGTTTTTGGATCGATTTGTGGTAGTGTTTATTGATGACATATTGATCTACTCCAAGGATGAAAATGAACACACTGAACATTTGAGGTTAGTGCTACAAACTTTGCGAGATCATCAGTTGTATGCAAAATTTAGTAAGGGTGAGTTCTGGATGAAAGAGGTCAGCTTTTTGGGACATGTTGTTTCAGCATCAGGCATTCGAGTTGATCCAAACAAAATATCGGCTATACTTGATTGGAAGCCACCGAAAAATGTTTTCGAGATTCGAAGTTTTCTGGGACTTGCGGGTTACTATCGACAATTTGTGAAAGATTTTTCTATGATAGCAACCCCGTTGACAAAGTTATTGCAGAAAGATGTCAGGTTCGAGTGGTCAGAAAAGTTTTGATCAACTAAAAGCCCTTTTGACAGAAGCTCCAGTGTTAGTTCAGCCTGAATCGGGTAAAGAATTTGTTGTTTATTCAGATGCTTCTTTGAATGGTTTGGGTTGTGTTTTGATGCAGGAAGGCAAAGTCATAGCTTACGCTTCAAGACAACTGAAGCCGCATGAAAGAAATTACCCGACGCATGACTTAGAACTTGCAGCCATTATTTTTGCATTGAAAATTTGGCGTCACTATTTATTTGGCGAGAAATGTCATGTTTACTCGGATCACAAAAGTCTTAAGTATTTGATGACTCAAAAAGAGTTGAACTTGAGACAACATCGATGGTTAGAACTGTTGAAAGATTATGAGTTAGTGATTGACTACCATCCGGGGAAAGCTAACGTTGTTGTAGAAGCATTAAGTCGAAAATCATTGCTTACTTTTCGTGCATTGAACACACAGATGGTTATATCAGGTGATAGTTCAATCATAGTCGAGTTAAAAGCAAGACCGATGTTTATTCAGCAAATTTGTGATGCACAAAAAGCTAACAGAGATATGACTGTCAAACGAGCTCAGTGTGAAAATAATACAGAGTCAGAATTTCGAATTGATGATAATGACTGCTTGAAATACAAAGGCCGAATGTGTGTACCGAGGGACGTGGATTTGATTCAGATGTTATTGAAAGAGGCCCATAATAGTCAGATGTCGATACATCCAGGTAGCACGAAAATGTATAACGACTTGAAACAGTTCTATGGGTGGCCTGGTATGAAACGAGATATATCTGAATTTGTTTCAAAGTGCCTAATTTGTCAGCAAGTAAAAGACGAGCATCAAGTGCCTTCTGGGTTACTTCAGCCTATCCTGATACCTGAGTGGAAATGGGATAGAATTACAATGGATTTTGTATCCGATCTTCCTATGACACCGAGTAAGAAAGATGTCGTATTTATAGTTGATAGACTGACTAAATCAGCTCATTTTGTATCGGTTCGTACAGACTTTTCACTCGATAAACTTGTTGAATTGTATGTATCACAGATTGTAAGATTGCATGGTGTACGAGCTCCATTGTGTCAGATAGAGACCCGAGATTTACATCGCGGTTTTGGAAGAAGTTGCAAGATGCTTTAGGTGCTAAACTACATTTTAGTACAGCCTTTCATCCGCAAACAAACGGCCAGTCTGAGCGAACTATTCAGATACTTGAGGACATGTTGAGATGTTGCGTTCTCGAGTTTGAAGGTACGTGGGAACGATACCTACCTTTGATTGAATTTGCTTATAATAACAGTTTTCAATCTAGTATCAAGATGGCACCTTATGAAGCCTTATACAGCGAAAGTGTTGAACACCATTATCTTTGATGAGCTCGTGAGAATAAGATACACGGGGTTGATTTGATTAAAGAAACTGAACAGAAAGTAGCTATTATTAGAGATAATTTGAAAGCTGCTTCGGATCGTCAAAAGTCTTATGCTGATTTGAAACGTAAAGACATTGAATTTTAGGTTGGAGATCGAGTATTTTTAAAGGTTTCTCTGTGGAAGAAAGTACTCCATTTTGGTCGGAAAGGCAAGTTGAGTCTGAGGTTCATCGGACCGTATGAAATCATTGAACGTATTGGGCCTGTTGCTTATAGGTTGAGGTTACCCTCTGAATTAGAAAGGATACACGATGTATTTCACGTTTCTATGCTCCGTAGATACAGATCAGATCCGTCACATGTGATTGCTCCGTCTGAGATTGAGATACAACCTGATATGACGTATGAGGAAGAACCGATCCGTATTTTAGCTCGGGAAGAGAAAGAGTTAAGAAACAAGAAAATTCCATTAGTGAAAGTACTGTGGAAAAGGCACGGAGTTGAAGAGGTCATGGGAGCTCAAGATTCAATGAGGCAACAATATCCGATGTTGTTTCATGGTAAGATTTTCGGGGACGAAAATCCATAAGGGGGAGAGTTGTAACAGACCGAATCTGACCATAATCGGAATGGTGGTTTTGGGACCACGAATCTGAGCCCAACAAATATTTAAATATCATATTTAGTGTTTATTTTATATGAATTTATATGTGTGAAGATTTCGTAGAAAAATTTTATCGTTTGAGTATCGAATTTGATAAAAAGGACCAAATCACGTAAAAAGTAAAACTTACAAATTAAAGTGTAAAGTGTTAAATTGAGTATGGCTTTTTAATAGGAAGTATTGAAAGGGTAAATAACCCATATTAAGGGTTAGTGGTACCATGGACAAGTTTGTCCTTAAGTTAAAGTGTTTGATTATTTTAATTAAAAGGTTGGTTTAGTAATTTGGTAAATAATTATTATATGTTAAAATAATCAAGAAAAGAAAGCCATCATCTCTTTTTTCATCCATGGCCGATTGTGAAGGAAGGAAATAAGCTTTAAACCCTTTAAAATTTTGGCACTTTGAAGCCAAAAATCTAAGGTGAGTTTTAGTTAGTTTTCGATAAATTTTACGTTTTGAGATTGTTGCTTGAACCGTAATCCACCCATGTTGTAATTTTTGAATCTAAGCATGCTTGATGTTCGCCATTGTTGTGTTCATGTGGTTTTGATATTTGATGATTTTAGATGAAAGATATGTAAAAGATTAGTATGTTTTGTATTGGGAGTTTTGATGAAATTGAGTATTTAGGGCTAAATTAAAAAATAAATTTTTAGAGGGGCCTATTTGCAAAATAAATGAAATGTGAGGACTTGTAAAGTCCCTAGGAATATTCGGCCCTTGTATAGTCTTAGCTAATTTGGTGTATTTTGTGTGTTATGCAAATAGGACTAAATTATAAAGTTGTGAAATTCTAGGGGTAAAATAGTAATTTGCCCATTTATGTGCTTAGGGACTAAATTGAGATGAATTGTGGTTGAATGAGCTAAATTTTAATGTGTTTTAGATCAAGAGCAAAGAAAAATGGATTTAGATCGGGGAAAGACGAAGGTTCTCGAATAGCCGATTTGCACGGCCTATCGAGAACCGAGGTAAGTCCTTAAGCAAAATTTACATCGAGAAATTATTTACGAAAGTAGTACATGATAAAGTTTGGTATTTAAGGCATGAAAATACATATAGGCCGAATGTGGGGTATGAAATTATAGTAAAATTTGCTGTTGAATGAGATGTGGATAATTATGTTCGGTTTAACATGAAATTGTAAAATAAAGTATAGATGAATGTGATTGTGGCATTAAGTAATGTGTATGGGAATATTGATTGGGTTGATTATCGGGGTTTGAGCCTAGCAAGCCTCGTGCCGGTGATTCATTTCGGGCTTTAATGCCTAGCAGGCTTCGTGCTAGTGTTATATATCAGGCTTTAAATGCCTAGCAGGCTTCGTGCCAGTGATTCATTTCGGGCTTTAATGCCTAGCAGGCTTCGTGCCGGTGTTATATATCAGGCTTTAAATGCCTAGCAGGCTTCGTGCCGGTGATTCATTTCGGGCTTTAATGCCTAGCAGGCTTCGTGCCGGTGATTCATTTCGGGCTTAAATGCCTAGCAGGCTTCGTGCCGGTGTTTAAATCTCGGACCTTTGGTCTAGTAGTTTTTATACCAATGGTTTTAATATGAGCTTATGCTTATGAATGAAATGGTCTAGTTATGATGGTATTTGAACAAGCCAAGGTTTATCACTATAGTGTTCGACCAAAAGTTATGTATCGAATCAAGTTTATGATATAAATGATGCTTCTTGAATAATCAAGTTGATAGAAATGTGTTTATATATATTTGGTACTTAAGATATGTGATTAGAAAAGATATTGAGTTGGTATGTTTACTTGCTTACTTGAGTTTATTATATTGATATGAGAAATTATACCTATATAGGTTCGGCCATGAGCTATACATATAGATAAATGTATATATTCAATTATGTACCCTTATTTTAAATGTGCATGGAAAGTATTATTCGGTTGAAGTGAAAATATATATGTATTGGCTAGCAATCTGGGAACCATTGATAAGTTTCTTATTTTAAGTGTACGTTGAATATTATTCACTAGATGTGAACTTTGATAATCAGCCATAGTAGTTTATATGTGTTTTGTCAGTTCATAAATTGTTAATAATGCTATTCTATTTAATCTAATTGAATACCTAGTTGAGCTATAAAGCTGCTTAAGACTTACTAAGCCAGTGAGCTTACTCTGTTTATGTTTGTGCTCTATTTTATAGATCTATAATTCAACCATCGCTCGGGGATCATCAAGACAGTCAACCACACTATCACTCTCTTCGGTATAGTTATGTTTTGTAAACTTTTGAATCAAAGGCATGTATAGGCTTCGTTTTGATAAATAATGAATAATTTCGGATTGTAAATATAAATATAGCCTTGCGAATAAGGCTGGTTCTTTTGGTTAAGTTTGGGTTTCATATTTGATATGGTAGCTTGCATTAAAATACCGGTAGATATGTGCATGCAGTCATGATTTGAATCATACAAGGGAAACGATCATATGTTATATCATGAAAGTTTAGTTCATATTATGTTATGGGTGAAATACTAATGGTAAAATTATAGTATACTTACTTGTAATATTCGGCCATGGTATTGGTAGGTTGGAGCTTATATTTTATTTGATATTCATATACATTCGGACATGATGTTAGAATGGTTAAACTATTTTGGTGAATATTTAGTGATAGGGCACATATGATTATGTATATATATATAGTTATATGATTTGTATTAATAACATTATAAGCATATTCCTAAGTTAAGCACATTTGAAAAGAATATGATTAAATTTACATGAGCTTTGATTTGCGAAATTTGATCATGTCATGGATCATGTATTAACTGATAATGTAGATGGATGAAAATGGTAATTAGCAAAGCTTTGTCATGTAGGTATATTTGGCTCAATTAATAATGCATTTGATTGGTATATGTTGATGTACATATTCGGCTAAGGTGTTCAAAAATGACCAAATGAATAGTGTTTTATTTTTTTTATTTTATTGGAACTTGTTTTTTTTTTATAAGCTAGTACACTTATTAATTGTAATAAGCTTGTTAGTATTATAATTTTTGAATGAAAGTACATATTTGATTGTGATAGCAGGAATAAATTACTACTAATTAATATAAAAGTATTTGTAAGAGTGCGTTGATTGGGGTTTGACGAGTAATGTCTCGTAACCCTACTCCAGCGACGGATACGGGTTATGGGTGTTACAAGCATTGGTCAAACCAAAGGGCATGACTAAAAATTCATAATGCACATACCTTGTTCGAAAAGATGTCTTGGACACATCTGAGTCCTTTACTCTTAACTGATAATACCCTGATCTCAAGTCTATTTTAGAGAACACATTGGCTCCTTTCAATTGGTCGAACAAATCATTGATCCTAGGCAATGGGTACTTGTTCTTCACTGTCACTATATTAAGCTGACGGTAATCTATGCACAATCTCATGGTGCCATCTTTCTTTTTCACAAATAAAACTGAAGCACCCCAGGGAGAACAACTCGACCTAGCAAAGCCTTTATCTGTCAACTCTTGCAACTGTATCTTCAGCTCTTTCAAATCTGTTGGAGCCATTCTGTAAGGAGTAATAGATATCAACACAGTACCGGGAGCTAGCTCAATATTAAACTCAACCTCTCTAACTGGTGGTAGTCTTAGTAATTGCTTGTAAAAAATATCCACGTACTCACATACTATCGGTACTGACTCAATCTTTAGCTCTGTTTCTTTAGCATTCATCACGAAAGCCAGATACGCTCCATACCCTTTTCCTATATATCTCTGTGTCGCCATATGACAAATCATTGCCAGCATTCTACTTTGTTCATCTGATTCTATATGAAGAGTGTCCCCATTTTCATATCTCGTCTCAATATATTTCTTCCCACAATTAACTATTACATCATGGGTGGTCAACCAGTCCATACCAAGAATGATGTCAAACTCATCAAATGGTAGCAACATAAGATTTGCTTTAAAATAATGACCTCTAATCATTAATGGACAATCTTTACATATTTCATCAACTAACACACTCTTGCCTAAAGGATTAGACACTTTAATCATATATTCTGTAGAATCTATAGGCATATTCATACTGTATACTAGTTTCATACAAATGTAAGAGTGTGTGGATTAGAGATCTATTAAAGCAATAACTTTAATATCATAAAGAGAAAAGGTACCCATAATAACATCAGGAGAAGATGCTTCTTCGCGAGTGCGAATGGCATAAGTCCTCGTAGGTGCCCTACCCTTGGGTCTCGCAGCCTACTCTCTAGGGTTACCTCTACCACTTGTCCCAGTCCCAAGGTTCCTCTGTGGTCGGCCTCTGACCATACCCCTAGATCTCGGGTTTTAAGTTCTCTCTTCTTTTATCATCTCAAGACAATCATTTATAAAGTGATCCTGGGAACCAGATCTGAAACAAGCATTTTCATGCACTCGGCATTCTCCAAGATAACGTCTACCACACTGTGGTCATTCAGGTCTATCAAGCCGAACATTCCCCACACTAGTGACTGAAGTAGTTTGTGCTTTATTCCCCAAATACTGCTTACTCTTATCCTTCTTTGATAACCCAATGGAAGTAGCCGATCAGGTGGAAAAATCTCTTGACTTCTTAGAAGAGGGGTGGAAGGACTTATTCAATTCTCTCTTTTTTATAGTCACGAGACTCCATTTCAGATTTTTTCTTCTCTTTTTTTAACTCTTCGATCTTACAAGCCCTCTCCAATAACACCACAAATTCTTTTAATTCAAGGACAGCAACAAACAACTTAATATCATCATTTAGTCCATCTTCAAATCTCTTACTCATGATGGCTTCAGTGGACACGCATTCTCGAGCGTTTTTGCTGAGTCGTACAAACTCACGCTCATAATCAGTCACTGACATCTTGCCTTGCTTCTGTTCTAGGAATTCCTTCCTTTTCTGGTCCACAAACCTCTTTGACTGATATACTTTTTCTTCAACTCTTCTTGGAAAAATTCCCATGTGACCTTTTCCCTCGGTACTACTGACACAAGAGTGTTCCACCATTGATAGGCAGTATCTCTTAAAAGAGAAATTACACACTTCATGCATTCCTTAGGTGTGCATGACAATTCATTAAATACCCTGATAGTATTCTCTATCCAGAACTCAGCCTTTTTCGGATCATCATCTTTTCTAGCCTGAAATTCTTTTGCCCCATGTTTCTTGATCCTATCAACTAGACGTTTGTCTCCTCTTACCACCTCTACTACTTGAGGGGCTACAGGGATAGGTTGTGGAACTGGCGGGGGTGGAGGGGGTTGTACATTCGGGTTCGTACGAATAAATTTTGTGCACCACGTATTCATCATATGTAGGAAGGCTTCTCTAGCCTCTTCTCCTCCTCCTTGACTCACCGTAGTGGGTCTATTTTCATTCTCATCAGGCACCGTCCCTACAGTAGGAGATGGCACGTTACTTTCTACATCATCCGCCTCAGCTCTTTTGGGATCCCATTATTATATGTATAAACATAATTTAAGTCGTCAGGAGTCGTCACTATCATTATAAAAACATTCTTACGTATGGCATGTATAGCTAGACTTGTGCTCGTGCTACGTTAGTCTTAGAACCGACTAAATCGTAGCTCTGATACCACTAAATGTAACACCCTATACCCAAGTCTGATGCTAAGCTAGATACGAGACATTATCATGTTGAACTCACTTAAAACATGTACTTACGGGTTATAATTTTTTTTCAAATTAAAAACTACTCTTACTTAGTCAAATCATACCTTTCATGGGCCTACGAGGCCTTAAACATGTATCTGAAAACTTTCAGAACTCAAATGAAAACTTTTCCTTAAAATAAGGGTCACACGCCCATGTGACTTGGGACATGCCCGTATACCCCTAACACATGCCCGTGCCTTCCACCCATGGTCGACACTGACTAATTACACACGGCCTTGACACGCCCGTGGACGTAAACCGTGTGCTATACCTTGATATACTGACTTATTTTACACGGCCTGGGGCACACGCCTATGTTCTGACCGTGTGTCATACACGACTTAAACAAACGGCCGTGGGATTTGCCCGTGGCCTATCCTGACTTCAATTATAAAGGTACAGGGTATGCACGGCCTAGACACATGCCCGTGGGCCTATCCGTGTGGGCACTTGAAGGTTATTTACCAAATCAATTGCCACCCTAAAATCAATATCAATCTCATACTCAATTCAACAACTCAAGTTACTACATCTTTCATGAATAATACTACATGCTTCATTTATAACATTGAACATACATGCTTAGTCAACTTTGGCCAATCACTTAGCCATATACAAAAGAATAATATACTTGATAGCCTATACATTGGCCCTTTTTAAAACATATATTCAAATGAAGTGTTTTATATACATGCCATACTTAAGATAAACAATTTGGCTATGCCAAAATAGTGATTGATAGTGTGCTCCGAGCTCCGATGACGATGATCCATGATATTAGCTTGGCGGGACTACATGGAAAGAAAGAAATAAGGACGTAAGCAATTAGCTTAGTAAGTTTGCATATAATACACATAGTAACATGCTTGATTAATATAAACCATTTGATATAAAAAATGGTATCATAATTTCAGCTATAAAGCTTACTTACTCATACTGATTCTTCCAAATCTCATGATACTTACTAGCCTCATACTTGTGAGATAAATAAGGTACCTATATCACTTGATCACATTGATTAGTATACTTTAACATAATAATCATAATCTTTCATTCATCATTCATAACATGGCAATACTGATTTCCAACTTAACAGTAGCTTTACTTACTTAGCTTTCTTATTATCTCATTTGAGCTTTACTCGTTTGCCCGATGAATTTCTGTGAATAACCGAGGATACTAGATCTCTACCCATATATGACTTGATGACAAAGCCATATCCTAGATACGGTCTTACATGGAATTTCTCATGTTGGTGTCGAGGCCATGTCTTGACATGGACTTATACGAAGTCTTTCTCGTGCGGTCCCTTGGGAACTTACCAGTGCCATGTCTTGGCATGGTCTTACTTGGTATCTTTGCTCAAGAACTGATCAATGCCGAGCCTTGGCTTGGTCTTACATGAAATCTTCCTTGTTCTCACCAATGTCATGCTTTGGCTTGGATTTACAGGGGATCTTTATCTCTTGCTAGCTTTTCAATGCCAAGACTTGTCTTGGACTTACATGACATCTTTTCTTGGAGACCCACCAATGTCATGCCTTGGCTTGGGCTTATAAGGGTCTTCATCTCATAATAACTCTTTAAATCCAAGACTTGTCTTGGTCTTACATGATAACTTGCTTAATTGCCGATGCCATGCCTTGGCTTGGTCTTATACGAACTTTCTCATTTCATGTCAAAGATCGAGTATCCTAGATAATTCATCTTCAGTCGGGACTTTCTCATGCTTAATCTCATTGATTTCTTTGTTTATCATAACATTAAACATTTTCATGATACTATTATACATTACACTAAGCATTTCAATTTGTATAAATCATAAAGCTTAGAAATCATACAAACTTACCTCAATGTACAAAATGAACGTAGATATGCAATTTAGTCCTCGACTTTATTCTTGCCTCAGTTTCGATCTAGGCTTCATTTTTCTTGATCTATAATAATAATTTAACTCATTTAATACTCATAATAACTAAATGAACTCATAAATCCTACTATGGTAAAATTACCATTTTGCCCCTAAACTTTCTCATAATTACACTTTTGCCCCAAGGCTCGTAAAATGATTCTCATTCAACTTTCTTAAACTTCATGCTTAGCTGATTCTTTATCTCAACTATAGCAATAAAAATTCTCACTATTTCTACCATGTATGACAAATTTCCATAAAAGTTACAAGCTAGTCCTAACTAACATTTTTCATGAAATTCACTTAGAAAAAAATGTTTATCTGACATCAAACTCTCATAAACTTCCTTAAAATATCATTTTACAAGCATATCATTCATGGGTAGATTTTTGAACATGCATCTTAGCTCATTTTATAGCTAAAAATAGCTAATTCATAATACGAGAACTTCAAAAATACGAAGAATATTAAAAATGAGGCTAAGATGAACTTACTTGCAAGCTTGAGAAATGAGCAAACCTTAGCTATGGGGTTCTTCAAATTTTCGGCACCAAGGAAGAAGATGAATGAGATTTTTATCATCTTTTTCCTATTTTAATCATTTAATTAATAAATGACCAAAATGCCCTTCTCTTAAAATTTTTCACATTTTACTAACTCATGTCCGTTTTTGTCCAAATATTATAATTTGGGAAAATTGCTATTTAAGGACTTCCAATTAATATTCTAAAGCTATTTCATACAAAAAGCTTCTAGAAATACATATTTTTCAACTTTTTCAATTTAGTCCTAATGGACCATTCAACCTCAATTTAACAAAATTGCTTCATGAAACTTTCACACTAGCATGCAAACATGGCATAAACCTTAAAAAAAACTCATAAATTTACCTCAAATTCGTGGCCTCACACCACTATTCTGACGAGGCCCTAAATCAGGCTGTTACATGAATATACAATAATAAAGTCCTACCCAACTAGCCTCTACACACCGTCTCCGTCCAACCCTACACTCCATGTGGGGATTTAATCAACCCACCCATCCCTACACTCCAAGTAGTAAATTTAATGTGGCGCCAACAAGAATTTGCAAATGAAATTGCCAAGATATTAGGCTTAAAAGTCTTTCAGTACACTTCCTCCAAATAATATCAACCCCAACCCAATGCAATGCAACATGCAATAATATGTCAAGCTACAACGAGTCTATCAGATACACATACAGTTCAGTATACGCGCCAGTATATAACATGCTCAGTATGTAATTCAGATAATCAATAACATACAGTTAAGGGTCTAGGAAGTGCTTACTGACCCTATGGAAGGTTCACAGTCGACGTGGGTGACCCCGTGCAATCTTAGCAAACATTTCAGTAATAATGGGCTCACACGCCCATCTGGTCTATCCGTGTGGGCCCACACGCTCGTGTTCCATCGACAGTGAGGTTTCTAGTATTCACTAAAACCTTATTTTCTAAATTTCTTGGTACACACCTCTATCTTTTTCGACACGTAAGCTCTCCTAAGCCTCCTGAACCTAAAAATCGACCAATGTAACACTTAATTGAACACATGTTTCATTATTCAATCAAAAGCCTATCGAAATTTATCATCAGTAATCTAACAAAACCCTTACCCTCAACAACCAAAATTGTAAATCTTAAATCTTTGCAACAGCACCGATCAATTATTACCTTTCGCCTAATCAAAAAGAACTACAACAGCCTTCTTTAAGAGATTGTACACGAAACCAAAAAGAAAAAGGCAGAACTGAACAACAAAATCACACACTTAAAAAACGAGAACGGATGGAAAATGAAAACGAAAGAGAATAGTTGAGGGGGAATGGATTTTTGGCAACAATGGTGGGGGATGAAGGAGGGAAACAGCATAGAGAGAAAGAAAATTTGAGATGGGAGGTAGTTTTGGAAAAACAAAAATCAAATCCTATCAGATTTTCTCCAACTCCCTACTATCACACAACTTCACTGACTTTCAATTCCTATCAAACTCATCCACGCCACACGCCCAATGCAAAAAGAATTACTCCCTCGCTTATGCAGGGATTTGAACACAGGACCTTTAATAAATTAACACTCTACTTAACCACCAGACCAGCAGGCCCATTCTACTAATTACTTACAAACTTTTAACTAAAAGCCTACTGACCAGAGATAGATCTTAATTCATAAAAATATCAAAATTTCCAAAGCTAAGGCTTGAACTTGGGACTTCTCACACACACCCAAAACACATAACCACTGAAGCAGATACACAGTTGTGTCTCATTTTCACAAAAGCCGAAATAAAAATTTTGGGGCATTACAGTGCTTCCTGATTAAGTGACCTATTGGGTACCCTTGTTTATGAATTGACAGATTACAAATTTGTACACCTTGAGTGTACGATTTGAGTATCCATCGATATTTCAATAATTCAACGGATAAAACACTCGACATGAGAAAAATGATGAGATAAATAGAAATATGCCTTGAATGCTTTTGAATTATTTGATGAAGGGTTATATGATGAGCTCATCTATGCTTATTTGATGTATAAATGTATTAATTGACTAACTTGCTTGATTGAGTATGTGTGTTTAGGTAAACTTGTCAAATTGATGAAAAGCATGTTAATTATATGCTTAACATTAATAAATGTAATTGGTAAGTTTTAATTCCTCTTATACGAACTTACTAAGCATCAAATGCTTACTAGGTTTTATTTTCTCTATTTTACAGTGCTCGGAAGCTCGCGAAGGTTGGAGATCGATTGGAGCACCATCACACTATCCACTAGCTTTTTTTGGTATAAATAGTAAACTTATTTTGGTATAATTGCATGTATAAATAACTTGTCCATTGTTGGCATAAAAAAGTGGTTTGTAAACTAGCCATTGAAATAGCTAGTAATGATTTGTTTTCATATATTTATAAAGTTATATTATGAAAAATACCAATGTGTTAAGTATATAAAGTATGGTTGATCAAGTTATGCTTAACATATAAGTTAAACAACGGTTGAACACGACCTGCAGCACGGGTGTGTCCCTTAACCACACGGGCATGATCTAGGAAAAATTTTGGAAATTTCGTGAAAAATTCTTTGAGTTCTCAATTTAATTTTGACTCGATTCCAATGTTTATGTTGGGCCTCGAGGGTCCATTTAAAGGACAATATGATTAGTTTTGGATATGAATAGTAATTAACATGAATTATGTGAAATTATTCTATAAACTCTAGTAATGACCCGTAACCCTATTCTGGCGACGGATACGGGTTAGGGGTGTTACATTTATTGGTATCAGAGCTACGGTTTAGTCGATTCTCGTACTGAACGTAGCAAGTACATGTTTAGCTATACATGCCATTATATAATTTGTGATAGTGTGATATCTCCTGACTATTTTAAATGTGTTTTTCATATAGTAATGTCATCCAACCAAGCTAGAGCTGAATTCGAGGAAGCTGAGAGCAATGCTTCAGCTTCAGTTCAAATAGCGTGTCTAGTAGTGGAAGGCCCATATCTGAGGGCCAAAGTGAGGAGGCAAAACAAGCCTTCTTTCAAATGATGAATGAATGGTTCACTTAGTATTTGAGAACATATCCTGCTGTACAATAACATCCCCCACCCACTCCTTAACCGGTTCCTGAGATGCCGTAATGTACTGAACCTGTTCAAACTGATAAGCCTCCAGTAGTTAAAATTTGGAAGTATAGAGCAAAGGAATTTAGGGCTACTACTGATGATGATCCAGAGAGGGCTGAATTTTGGTTGGAAAATACCATCAGGGTTTTACATGAATTATCTTGCACACCAACTGATTGTTTGAAATGTACAGTTTCTTTATTGAAAGACACAACTTATCATTGGTGGAATACCATAACTTCTTTTGTACTAAGAGAAAACACTACATGGGAATTTTTCCAGACTGAATTCAGAAAGAAGTATACTAGTCAAAGATTTCTGGATCAGAAAAAGAAAGAATTTTTAGAGCGCAAACAAGAAAACATGGTTGTATCTGAGTATGAGGGAGAATTTGTTTGATTGAGCAAGTATTCTAGAGAATGTGTTCCAACCGAAGCTGATATGTGTAAACGATTTGAAGAAGGGTTAAATAAACATATTAAGTTATTGATCGGAATTCTTAAACTAAGGGAATTTGTGGTACTGGCCGATCGAGCACACAAAGCTGAGGAATTGAGTAAAGAAAAGAAACAAGCTAAAAGAGAAGCTTGAGTTTCTGGTAAAATATTTATGACCAAGTCACAATCATCTACTTCAAAGAAATCAAAAAAGTACCATGATCATTCTACCACCTTTACGGGATATTCTGTAAAAGAGCAAAGCTCCCAACACTCTAACCTGATATCCTCGTCTCCATCTGCAACCAGTATTGGTAGTGTTGGTAATCCCAAACCAAAATGTAAATTTTCTAACAAATTTTATTTTGGGGAATGTCGTTTGAAAAGTGGGGCTTGTTACCGATGTGGTTCTCTTGATCATTTTCTCAAACATTGCCCTGAAAGGATTGAAAAATATGCTAATCAAACTTCGAAATCGTGTAATCTCGCCTCAAGAGGCAGAACACCCCGTCTCCCTAGCAATGTCAATGGTAGCCAAGGTACTACAAGGGATACAACAGTCCAATCTGAGGCACGAACATCGGCAATGACATATGTTATTTGTGCTAGACAAGATGCTTCTGCACCAACCGTCATTACTGGTACATTTTCTCTACTTGATACTGATATTACTACTTTAATTGATCCTGGTTCCATATATTCATACATATGCACAAATTTAGAGTCTGTTAAAAATTTATCTGTTAAATTCTTTAAATTTGTGGTTAAAGTTTAAAACCCCCTGGGCTAGTATGTTATGGTTGATAAAGTTTATAAAGACTATCCGTTGATGGTAAAGGGTTATTGTTTCTCTACTGATTTGATGTTGTTTTCATTTGATGAATTTGATGTAATTTTGGGAATGAATTGGCTAACTCAACATGATGCAGTGGTGAATTATAACAGAAATATATTGTGTTGAAATGTTAGAGTGGTGAGTTACTCTATGTCAAATCTGGTAAATTAGATGGGTTATCTAATGTGATTTCAGCAATATCGGCACAGAAATATGTTAGAAAGAGTTATGATGCTTATCTTGCATATGTGTTGGATACTAAAGTATCTGAGTCAAACATCCAGTCAGTGCCGGTTGTATGTGAATTTCCTGATGTATTTCCAAAATAAGTACCTAGTTTACCACCGATTAGAGAAGTGGAATTTTCTATAGATCTTGTTCCGGGGACAACACCCATATCCATAGCACCTTACAGAATGACACCTACCGAATTAAAAGAGTTAAAAGCACAGTTGCAAGAGTTGATTGATAGAGGCTTTGCTCGACCTAGTTTCTCAACTTGGGGTGCACTGGTTCTCTTTGTAATGAAGAAAGATGGATCGTTGAGGCTGTGCATTGATTACAGATAGCTCAACAAGGTTACAATAAAGAATAAGTATCCATTGCCTCGTATTGATGATATGTTTGACCAGTGAAAGGTGTCACTGTATTTTCAAAGATTGATCTCCGTTTTGGTTATTATCAGCTATGGGTGAAGGAATCAGATGTTCCAAAAATAGCTTTTAGAACTAGATACGGGTACTATGATTTTCATGTGATGCTTTTTGGTTTGACAAATGCTCCTACAGTGTTTATGGATCTGATGAATAGAATTTTCAGACCATATCTAGACAGGTTTATGGTGGTATTTTTAGATGATATTCTAGTTTACTCTGAAAATGAAAATGAACATACAGAACACTTGAGAATTGTGTTAGAAACATTGTGAGAGAAACAATTATATGCCAAATTCAGTAAATATGAACTTTGGCTACGAAAAGTTGGATTTCTTGGATATATAGTATCTGCAGAAGGTATTCGAGTGGATCCAAACAAAATTTCAGCCATTGTTTATTAGAAGCCACCAAAGAAAGTGTCTGAAGTTTGAAGTTTTCTGAGAATAGCTGGATATTATCAGAGATTTGTTAAAGGGTTCTCGATGATAGCTTCTCCGATGAATCATTTGTTGCAGAAAGATGTGAAATTTGAGTGGTCTGATAATTTTCAGCAGAGTTTTGATAGGTTGAAAGCCTTATTGACAGAAGCACTTGTGTTAGTTCAACTTGAATTAGGTAAGGAATTTGTAATTTACAGTGATGCATCGTTAAATGGTTTAGGCTGTGTTTTGATGCAAGAAGGTAAAGTGATAAAGAGGGGGAGGAATACTTAGCTTTGTTAGAAGTTAATCAAAGGGGATTTAATCTACAATCTTGCTTTGAGTCTTTTGAGTTAGAATGTAGAGATTATGTCCAGCCAAAAGTGTCAATTAAGGAGCCACCTAAATTAGAAGTAAAGGTATTCGTTCACATTTAAAATATGTTTATTTGGGTAACACTTCTACTTTTACTGTGATTGCTTCAGTGGATCTGATTGAAGAGTAAGAAGAGAAGCTCCTCCTAGTATTGAAACAATTCAATAAGGCTATCAGATGGACCATTTCCAATATTCATGGCATTAGTCCTTCTGTATGCATGCACAAGATTATCCTAGAAGATGGCGAGAAAGGGACGATTGATGGACAATGAAGACTAAACCCCATCATAAAGGACTTGGTAAAGAAAGAAATCATTAAGTGGTTAGATGCGGGTATACTTTATCCTATCTTAGATAGTTCATGGATAAGTTCGATCTAGGGCGTGCCAATGAAAGGAGGTATTATTGTCGTTGAGAATGAGAATAATGAGTCAATACCAACTAGAACATTTATGGGATGGAGAATTTGCATCGATTATCAGAAGTTGAACAAGGCGACTAGGAAAGACCACTTTCCTTTACCATTATTGGACCAGATGCTGGATTGACTCGCGGCGTGAGACTATTACTGTTTTCTTGATGGATACACGGGGTATAATCAGAATACAATATCACCAAAGGATCAACACAAGACAACATTCACATACCCGTAGGTACATTTGCATTTAGACGCATGCCATTTGGTTTATGTAATGCACCTACTACATTTCAAAGGCGTATGATGTCTATTTTTACTGACATGGTTTAGAAGTATTTGAAAGTCTTTATGGATGATTTTTCAGTATTTGGAGATACATATGATGATTTCCTAGCCAATCTTGTCAAGGTACTGGGTAATGCGAAGAAACAAACCTCGTACTCAACTAGGAAAAGTGTCATTTCATGGTAGAGAAGGTATTATTTTGGGGCACCGAATAATGAGACATGGAATCAAGGTAGATAAAGGAAAGGTAGATGTTATCGAGAAACTCTCACATCCAACATCTATAAATGGTGTTAGGAGCTTTTTGGGACATGTCAGATTTTATTGAAGATTTATCAAGGATTTCTCCAAAATCGCCAAACCTTTATGCAAACTATTGGTGAAGGACATGATATTCAATTTTGATGAATAATGTTTGAAAGCGTTCAATGATCTCAAGAATCAATTAGTCTCAGCACCAATCATTGTCACCCAAGACTGAGCTTTACCATTTGAGTTGATGTGTAACGCTAATGACTTCGCAATAGGAGCTGTGATGGTCTAGTGAAGGAGCAAAGTTTTTCATCCCATCTACTATGCAAATCGAACTCTAACGGGAGCTCAATTGAATTATACGGTAACAGAGGAAGAGTTACTTGCTATTGTGTTTTCTTTTGACAAGTTTCGATCTTATCTTATAGGTACAAAAGTGACTATCTATATGGATCATTCGGTAATTAAATACTTACTTGTAAAGAAAAATTCTAAACTGAGGTTGATCCGATGGGTACTTCTACTCCAAGAATTTGATTTAGAAATTCAATATCGAAAGGGAGTAGAAAACCAAGTCGTATACCACTTGTTTAGATTAGAGCCGCAAGAAGGGACTTCTCCACTCATACCCATTCAAGAGACATTCCTAAATGAACACATACTTAAGGTAAATCATATCCATAATACCCATTGGTTTGCTAGTTTTGCTAACTATTTAGCCTGTGGTTTAATGCTTTCTACTAAGTCATATCAACAGAAGAAAAAGTTTATTCACAATGTGAAGTACTATTTTTGAGAAGAACCATATTTGTTTAGAAAGTGTGCAGATCAAATGATCAGGAGATACGTGGCAGAAGATGAAGTACATGAGATTTTATATCATTGTCATACAGCTCCGAGTGGCGGAAACTTTGGAGGTACACTTACTGCAGCCAAAGCATTGCAAGTGGGATTCTTTTGGCCAACACTATTCAAAGATGCATATGCCTACGTAAAGAGTTGTGATCGATACGAGAGGGTTGGAAACATCACCAACAGAAATGAGATACTCTGAACAAACATCATTGAGGTAGAATTATTCGATATTTATGGTATTGACTTCCTTGGTCATTTCCCTCTATCTTTTGGTCACAAGTATATATTGGTAGCAGTAGACTACGTGTCTAAGTGGGTTGAGGCCTAGGCATATCTGATGAATGATGCCAAGGTTGTGATGAAGTTTTTTGCAGAAACATGTGTTCACAAGGTTTGGAACTCCTAGGGCCATCATCAGTGATGAGGGGTCCCAATTTGTGAAACAAATAGTTGAATTGGTTACTCGATAAACATGGAGTAGAGCACAAGGTTGCCACAGCTTAACATTCGTAGACGAATAGGCACACTGAACTGGCGAACAAAGAGATAAAAGGCATACTTAAGAAGGTAGTTTGTCTGAAATGACGAGACTAGTCCAAAAGACTAGGCGATGCTTTATGGGCCTACAGGACAGCATACAATACACCTTTAGGGATGCCACCCTATAGGTTGGTTTTGGGAAAGCCTTTCATTTGCCCTTGGAGTTAGAACATAAAGCTTACTAGGCTCTCCAACAGCTCAACTTGGATCTTAAGCTTGCTAAAGAAAAACAGATGCTTCGACTCAACAAGATAAAGGAGTTCCTAATGTTCTCATACGAGAATGCCAGACTATTCAAGGAAAGACTTAAAAGATGGCACGAAAAGCACATTCGAGTTTGAGAATTTGAAGCAAGTCAGCAAGTATTGTTATTCAATTCCACATTAATGTTCATTCCAGGTAAGTTAAAATCATGTTGGTCCGGTCCATTTACGATTCACCAAGTTTTTCCATATGGAGTTTTCGAACTTCAATGTAAGGGAGGTAATTTTCGAGTTAATGCTGAACGCTTAAAACATTACTAAGGAGATACAATTAAGCGGGATAAAGTCTTAATCATTTTATTGGATACTTAATCTTCCTTATTTTCTTTTAAATAAATGATTTAGGGTATATTTTCTAGATTAGTATATTAAAATAAATTCTATCTAAGAGATTGGAACTTAAGCGAGACCACCTGTGACCCCTCTAGTCTTTCCTAGGAATTGATTTTAACATAATTTTCCGAGAAATTATTCCCTATCTGGCAAAATAAATTTTTAGTTTGTCAAATAAAAGGGTCAATTTTTATCCAAACTTTAATTGCAACTCAATTTTCAAATTTTCTTTAAGCCTAGGTACTTAATTAAATTATTTGAAAAATTTGGTTACTCTTTTTGTAAATATTGAAATTAGTGCTCTTTTGTAAATATATTTAAAAGCAATTAAAATAAAATTTTAATTTAATTTTTAATAAATAAGATGGTAATAACTAATATACAATTATATTTATATAATGTATACTAATTATTATCAACTTTGTATAGAATTAGAATTAGTTTAAATTTTATCATATTTTAATTAAGAGTTTTATTTTAATAAATAAAGTAATAGCAATTAATATATTAATATACATTATATTATTTATAAATTTTATTAACTTTATATGACATTAGGACTTAGAATATTTTATTTATAAATTGTTCTAAGAATTCTAGTTGAACTCTTCCATTCTATCACTATAAATAACTCTACCTTCATCCATTATTCACCATCCATCAATCCAACCTCCCCACCATCGGCCTTAGCAGATCCACCTTCATAGTGTCGCAGCTCTCGTTTGGCAACCATTGAAGGAACCACCACCAGCAACACCACCCAACAGCTCTCATTCGGCTAGCAGCTGCACACACCCATTGCGTGAACTCGACGCCCATGCCTAGCACGACGCTGCTGCCTACTGCTCGCACCCCTACTTGCACACCAACCCTACTGCTCGCTCATGCCTACCCTGTTAACGCCTTTCTTGCACATCAGCTCTGATAGCATCGCTGCTGCCCCCGCGTGCTGCTGTCATTCCTTCCTTTAGCCCGTGCACACCCTTGCACAAACCACAACACCCTTGTCACCCTTACACCATATCACCATTAAAAATTTATGCTACCATTATCACGATCACTTCCAACCAACCCTCATTCAAACTATTTTACTCATAATTTAATTTCTATTATTAGGTTCTTATTTTTCTTTACACAAAGGTGGTAAGAAATTCTTTTTCTCTTAAATTTTAATTTAATTATTTACCCTTTAAAATTTCACGAATTGTTAAATTTTTAAGTTCAGGTTAATCATGTTCAGGTTAAATTTTTGAGAAAATATTTGTTTCCATCTTATGTCCAAGTTAATCATGCCTCATAAAAGAACTTGTGCCTCTGTCCAACTTGAAGAATCACAAAACAAATCCCACTATGAAGAAGCAAAAGCGAGATACTATAGCATCTTCAAAAATCAGCGAATGTTCCCTCAAAAAGGCTTTACACTGAAAGAAAGCAACTATATCGATTTCATGGCGCGCATTTAACAAATTGCTGAAGCTCTTAATTGGGAGTTATTTTGTGAGAAAAGACTTGGTGTAGATGAAAAGTTAGTTCGTGAATTTTATGCTAATTTGACCTTAAGCAAATTAACGTAGGTTTCTATCCGAGGAATCAAGGTACCAATAAGCTCAAATGATATTAATGAATTCTTTGAATTACCTGATTTTGAAGAAAGTGAATATTATTCCTTGATTAGAGATATTTAGGCTAAAAAACTGTAAGAAATTCTCAAGGAACCTACAGTTTTGGGTTCTAAATGGACTGAGTCAAAGCATGGAACCCACACGTGTCGTAGAGAATATTTGACACCATTAGTAAAGGCATGGTTCTATTTCATTCGATTCAGCCTTACGCCTATTTCACATGGGACCACAATTTCATTAGAGCGAATAGTCTTGTTATACTCGATTTTAATGGCAAAGACTATTGATGTGGGAAGAATCATTCTGAGAGAAATGCGAAATTGTGCCACTAAATGTTTTGGCCCAGTATACTTTCCTTTTATGATAACAACTATGTGCTTGAAAGCTAAAATTCTTGTAATTATAAAAATGACAGGTTATAGCCAGGGCACAATCACAGATTGGGACCTCTACCGAATAGTTGAAGTTTTTTTCTGTAGCAACGAGTTGAATTGAGAGAGGATCCCGAAGAACAAGAAAAAAATACCATAGAGATCGAACCAATGCAGTCAGCTAAAATCCCTGATAAGGCAAAACCAATTGAACCAATAACCGAACCTAACATGGCAACCTCAACATTCAGAACTCAATCGCTTTGCCTTGATCTTCATGATGAACTATCAAAGTTAATGGACCAAATGCAACATATGCAATGGCAACAACAAGCTTACTGAGGATATTCAAAAATACGTGATGACTTAATAAAAAGCGTTTTTACGAAAATATTCAATGACCCGTTTATTTTGTGCTTGAGTTTTCTAATTTTATATTTGAACCATGGAGTCCAATGTTGAAGAGGGAATGAAGCGATTCATGCAAAAACAAAGACGATGGAGCAAAAGATGAGTCGGATACTAAGGGATCTGTAAATAAAAAAAATGGGGATCTTTAATTTAATTTTTTTTTTCTTTCCTAGGTTATTTAAAGTTTTAGGATTAGGTTCTATTAGGATTTTTATTTCTCGCATAATAAAATAAAAGGTGGAAATCATAAATAAAAACAAACAAGTTGCAAATAACGAAGTGTGGCAATAGATATGTACATGTCTAGGATTGGATCTAGAGAGAGCTTAGTACTTAAGCAGTCAAATTGACTTACATCCTCTTTTCTAGAATCCTACCTAGTGTATAGTATCTATTCACTTCTAACAATGAGGACATTGTTCATCTTAAGTAGGGGGTCGAAAAATTGAAATTATTTCCTCTCAGAATAAATTTTTCTTTTAATTATGGTTAAGTTATATTTTGTTCAAAAATTTGAAATTTTGTTAAGTATGCTAAACTTCAGTATGAATAAAGTTCTATTATTTTAATAATTGTTATGTTAGCTGAATTATGACATAAATGTTGTAACAGCCTGATTTAGGGGCTAGTTAGAATAGTGATCTCAGGATCACTAATCCGGGGTCAAAGAAAATTTATTTTAATGTTATTTTATGAATTAGAGCATGATTATGTAAGTGCATAAAAAATTTGGTGCTTTAATTTTAGCGATTTCAAGCATAATCGCGAAAAAGGACTAAATCGCATAAAAAGTGAAAGTTCTATTTTATAAGCTAAAGGCGCCTAATAGCTATATAATATTAATTGGAGGTCTTTGATGTGCAAATATACCCTTAGACATAAGGTGGCCAGCCATAGGAGACAAAAATTGATAAATTGGTCAAAGTTGGTAAAAGTTGGTGACAAAATTGACTTGTATTAGTAAAATAAAGAAATAAAAGATATCATCTTTTCCTTCCATCTTCCTCCACTGAAAATAGCAAGAAAAATAGGGGTTTTGAAAGCTCAAAATTTCAGCAAACTCATCTAATTCAAGTAAGTGATTTTTAATGGTTTTTCTTGAAGATAGTTGTGCTTTTAGAACCCCTAGAGCATAAGCTTTCTAATGAGGGGACTATCTTGCAATATGGTGAAAAGAATAGAGTTTTTCCATGAGAGCTTTCAATGTTATTTGCTGCATTTTTATGGAAGAAAATGAGTCTTAGTTGTTAGATGAACAACTTTTGTGAAAGGTGTTGCCATGAAAACACTTAAATGAACCTTTTTTGTAAAGGTTGTAAAATTGGTAGTAAAATGTGTGAAATGTTGGGTTTTGATGATATCCATAAGAGAAATAAATGTTTACCTAGGCTCATTAAAGGTATAAATTTTATTAGAATTGATTTTCGAGCCTAGGGGTAAAATGGTCATTTTGCCAAAGCGTAAGGGCAAAATTATAATTTTGCCAAAGCATGATTATTAAAATGCTTTTATTAATGTGATGATTGAAACGAGCTAATTTTCTATTATAGAGCAAGAAAAACCAAGAATCAACCTTGATCGGGGTAAGAATAAAGTCTCGGACCAGATTGAAAATTTAGCTCATTTTGAAATCGAGGTAAGTTTTTATGTGATAAATTCAACATTTATGCTAGCATGTTTGAGAATGTTTGATGTTATAATGATACATGATACTCTATGAAATTAAGTATTTGGTATTGAATGGAAAAATTGAGATGGATGAGGTCTCGTGTAAGACCATGCCGAGGGCATGGCCTCGGCACCGAATTGAGATCCCGTATAAGACCATATCTGGGATATGGCTTCGGCATTGAATATGAAAAATCATATAAGACCATATCTGGGATGTGGCATCAATATTGATGTGAGGTTTTGTATAAGACCATATCCAGGATATGGCATCTGTATTTAGAGAAGATCCATGTAAGATCACATCCGGGATGTGGCATTGGCTTCGGGTTTATGCTAATGATAATGAATATGCATCTATGAGTATCCCTAGTGATTTATTGAGATAAATAGATTTGCTTGGAAATAGAAATGAGAATTGTATTAAAGTCATGTGAATGGGTGAATACAGGTACCTGTGAGAAATTCATGAGGAATGTTTACGATATGTGGCATGGTATGTTCTAGATAAGAACAAGTACGAGTAAGTATGGCAAAATGCTTATGACTTTGTATGGTTATCTAATGCTATGGATTGATGTCATTATGAGCTTATTGTTACTATTTATTTTCATGCAAACTCACTAAGCTTTGTGCTTACCCCTCTCATTTCCCTTTTCCATGTAGTATTGCCCAGATAACTCTGTAACACCCCTAACCCGTATCCGTCGCCGGATTAGGGTTATGAGGCATTATCGAATTAAACTCAATTCCAGATAGACCTTCATTTGAATTCAAGCACAAGCAATGCGATCTTTTCTATTTCATATAACATTACAACCTATTAAATTAAAATAATGTACAACAAGTTTTATTACCGGTACCTAATACATACAAATGTCCGAATCACATGACTTTAGCATTCATGACATATATACATTTAAACCATATCCCAACCAATGTCATTTTATAACATATATCGGACATAATTCAAAACTCATATAACATAAGCTGATTTTCATTCATATTACTATAATACATATACATATTAAACCAACCGAACCATTTATACCATTTAATAAACAATTGCATATACAAACATATTAATATTACATCTTGACCGAACATACTGTTTCACTTTTCATTTGGATTTTTACCTAACCAATCATAAAACATAGTCATTTCTTACCATTAACAATCGGATCTATATAGCCAACTATCACTAGTAAAGCATATTAAACAAGTAACACCTAAATTCACCTTAGTTGAGATCATGCACACATCATAAACACAGCAACCATGTTTCACATATAATAAGCAAAGACCAAGTTTGCTAAAACCAACCCATAACATATATATAAATCAAATGAGCACCTTCCATATATGACATAAACCATACCGAATTTAAAACATACATTAGCATTATGAACAATCCATTATATCAAAACATAGAAATGAAACTTAACCAAAAGAAATAGCCATTTTCGCAAGGCTATATTTATATACAAGACCAAATATCATAGGTTTCAAAACTTAGTCTAACCTATACATACCTTTGATTCAAAAACTAAACTTATAAGTACCAAAGGAGATGATAGTGTGGTTGACTTCTCTGACGATCCTCTGAGCCCGTAGCTTGTCCAAAATCTATAAAACATAACATTGAACACACACAAAGTAAGCTTACTAGCTTAGTAAGTCTTAAGCAATTTTGATATAACATTCAAACATTTAAGCATTTTAATCATTTGGTTTATGGCATTGCTTATAAACATTTTAACTTGAAATTTCATCATGGTCGAATGCTATCAATACAATTTACCCAAGTATCATCACTTTATTACTACAAGCATGTAACTCATCGAATCACATAAATATAATATTATTCGCCTATTCCAAATCGACTGATTACAACAAACATATACATCACATTCGTACACATATACAAACACATTCAACCGTTTTCACCTTTAACATTTTCATCTATAGCCGATTCTCTAAAATAACCTATTTAAGCTTGAATTCTATTATATATAGTTCATACTCATCAATGGTAAGCTCAATAGCACCTATAAAACTTTTACCAAATCATCAACTATATTACATCATATTAAATTTGAATGGTAATAGATCAACTTACCTTATCCCTTGCAAATATAAAAGGTTTATACTTACCCGACCTTTTAGCTCATTGCATTAATTATGTTCCATTGTGTAATGATTCATGAATTTCTCTATTTATCACACATCACCGGCATTAAGCCTGCTAGGCATCAAATCCCGAAATACACACCGGCATTAAGCCTGCTAGTCCAAAGGTCTGAAATTCGATCATTGACATTTAGCCTGCTAGGCAATAAGCCCGATATAATTCACAGGCACAAGGCTTGCTAGGCATTAAGTGTAAGAGTATGCCCAAAGATCAATCATGAGATGGTTGTAATAACATACTTGATTTACCATGTTTATTAATATAAGCATTGTCATTATTATTTCAATTTTTCCTTCTGTGTGTACAAATAAACTATTTTATAATAATGTCCTGAGAATAATATGATTATTCTTAAAATATCCTTAGTCAAGTATTATTGTTGACTAGGACAACAATAATGCATTAAGACTAACATGTAGTTGATTGATGATAAAGAGTTGTCATTGATATGGAGTGTCAAAATCAATGCATGAATATGTGTGTTAGAGAACAACATATTGGGCTGACCCGCTATGAGTATGTTTCTTGGATTATTATGTAATTGTCACAACATTACTCAGAGTGATTAATATGTATATGATCCTTAGACTTGAGATAATCATTATCCCAACATCGTGAGTCGTATATTTTGATACAGCCAAACATACACCATAACTGGTTGTTCTATAAAGGCTGATGTTGGATATACCACAATCTATGTAGAGGGATATTGTTGATCAATATAGGATAAGTCCCTCTCACATAATGGGAGTAATATCTTAGGCCACTTGATTGAGTGAGACTAGAAATGCATGGCCATGCTCAAATAAGTTGACATGAGATGTCATACTAATTTGTATATTATAGTCTACTCAAGCTATCAAGAAACATGGGATGGATTATACAAGTGTGACTATTCCATGACTTGTATCTATTCCAGAGATAAAGGACTTAAGGATTAATGCATGAAAAGTTAATCACAAAAAGTTATGTCGAATCATGACTTCTTGTAACTTAGGTAGCAATGATGCATTGCTAGATTCCACTCATTGTTTGTGACATTAGAATCGTTCCAAGATTACTACTAACGTTACAAGAACCTCTGTGGTCACACCTATGGTTGAAATGAACGGAATGAAACATAGTTGGCATTGTGTTTGATTGTCACATGAATTAAATTAATTAAAGAATTAATTTAATTGGGCAATCAAATATTGAATATATTATATGTACATGGATGTTGTACACATAATGAGAGTTAATATATGAATTTGGTTCAGTATATAAATTTAAATAGACATAGTTTACGAAATTCATGTTGTAATTAATGTAATTATAACTTTTGGGTATAATTAATATAATTATAATTTTCGGTTAAAACATTATTATATTTATTTAATTTTATAATTCATAAATGAAATACCGATTATAAAAGGTAATAAGTGAAGAGAAACCCTAAGAATTTGCTTAGAAAAGTCTAGCAGCCGTCAGGCAAATAAAAAAAACCCTCTGAAAACAGTTTTTGGAGATTTCTGCCGTTCATAGTCAAACCGGGTGGATTACGTAGAGGCTGACATCGTAAAGGTTGCGGCTTAGTTCGACAGTAGATCAGAACTCTTGTTGCCGAGGCATCGCTGTCTACTCAGATTGAAATTTTGGTAATTTCGAAACCTTTATTTCACCCCGATTTGTTCCTCACACATGGATTTATGGTTTGGATCGCCAGGATTAATTTTATTTCACTGCGCCATGGGGGTGCCGGTGTTTCAACATTAATCCCGACATAGATCACTGGCACAAGGCTTGCTAGGCTCGAAGCCGAGTATCAATATAATTAAACCATTTCATACACCTTTCTTAATACTAAAATCACATATATCACATATGTTTCATAACACTATCACTTATCAATTTCGAACAACCTTAATCACATTACATTATTAAAAACTCAATTCATATATACTACTAACCAACATTCGGCATTTTCATGTATATTCCCATAACTTTTAAATTTCAACATTTATTAGATTTCGTAAATAATTTTCAACATGTATTTGCTTAAAGACTTACCTCGACTATCGACGGACAACGAAGACCGGCTATTCGATAAATTTTGCCTTCCCCCGATCCAAGTCTGTTTTTCTTTGTTCTTGATCTAAACATATTAAAAATAAGCTCATTCAAGCACATTTCATTTCAATTTTGTCCCAAAACACATAAATGGGCAAATTACCATTTTACCCCTAATGTTTCACATTTTTTTCAATTTCGTCCTATTTGCATAAAACACAAAATACACAAAATTCCATTACACAACCTAAGGGCCGAATATTCATAGGGATTATACAAATCCATTTATTTCATATATTTTTCATTTTACCCCTCAAAAATTTATTTTTACAATTTAGCCCAAAATACTCAATTTCACCAAAATTTTCAATACAAAACATGTTAATCTATAACATAACTTTAACAGATAATCATGAAACATCACAAAGCATAAGCTTCCATCCATGCCCAAACATCACATACCCACTAATCTCAAAAATTTTAGCATGGGTCGAATAGTATTCGAAGCAACGATCACAAAAACGTAAAAATTATCAAAAATCGAAAATTAACCATACCTTAATCAAGCTTCAAGTTGCCGAAATATTGAAGAAATTCTAAGTTCTTCCTCCTTTAAACATTCGGTCATTAGAAAAAGATTATAATGGCCTTTTTGTTTTGTTTAATTATTAACTTATATTATGTTATTACTAATTTACTATTTTAACCTTTTCTAATTAATAATATAAAACATAAACATTGGTTTCTTTGTCTTTCTACCGTCCACTAACTTCAAAATGGGCTTTTTTCCCCTTAAGGACTTCATATTAAAAAGCCACTATCAATTAAACACTTTTCACTATAGTTTGCAACTTTTACACTTTACGTAATTAAGTCCTTTTGTTGAAATTAAACACACAAACGAACGAATTCGCTCACGAAAATTTAACACATGCTTAGCCACATATGAATGATTTAGAAAATAATATTAAATTATTATACGGACTCGAATTTGTGGTCCCAAAACCATTGTTCTGATTATGGTCAAATTCGGACTGTTACAACTTTCCCCCCTTAGGGATTTTCGTCCCCAAAAATCTTACCGTTAAACAATTTCGGATATTGTTGCCTTATTGAATCCTCAGGTTCCCACGTAGCCTCTTTTACTCCGTGTCGATTCCATAGTACTTTTACTAACGAAATTTTCTTGTTTCTCAACTATTTCATTTCACAAGCTAAAATACGAATCGGTTCCTCCTCGTACGTCATATCAGATCAGATTTCAATTTCAGATGGAGAGATCACATGTGACAGATCTGTTCGATATCTATGGAGCATCGAAACATGAAATATGTTGTGCATCTTTTCTAATTCAGAGGGCAACTTCAATCTATAAGCAACAGGCTCAATACGTTTGATAATCTCATACGGTCCAATGAATCTCGGACTTAGCTTGCCCTTTCGACCAAATAGAAGTACTTTCTTCCACGGTGAAACTTTCAAAAATACCCAGTCTCCAACCTGAAACCCAATGTCTTTACGTTTCAAATCAGTGTAAGACTTTTGGCTATCCGATGCAGCTTTCAAACTATCTCTTATTACAGCCACTTTTTGTTCAGTCTCTTTAATCAAATCAACCCCGTGTATCTTGTTTTCACCGAGCTCGGTCTAATACGATGGTGTACGACACATGCATCTATATAGAGCTTCGTAAGGTGCCATTTTGATACTAGATTGAAAACTGTTATTATAAGCAAATTCAATCAAAGGTAGGTATCTTTCCCACATACCTTCAAACTCAAGGACGCAACATCTCAACATGTCCTCAAGTATCTGAATGGTTCGTTCAGACTGACCGTCTGTCTGCGGATGAAAAGCTGTGTTAAAGTGTAGTTTAGTACCTAAATCATCTTGCAATTTCTTCCAAAATTGCGACGTGAATCTCGGGTCTCTGTCTGACACAATAGAAATCAGCACACCATGTAATCTCACAATTTGAGATACATACAACTCAGCAAGTTTATCGAGTGAATTATCCGTATGAACTGGAACAAAGTGAGCTGATTTGGTTAGTCTATCCACTATAACCCAAATTGCATCTTTCTTGCTCGGTGTCATAGGCAAACTGGATACAAAATACATAGCAATTCTATCCCATTTCCATTCAGGTATCATGATCGGCTGAAGTAATCTAGATGGCACCTGATGTTTGGCTTTTACTTGCTGACAAATTAAGCATTTCGAGACAAATTCAGATATGTCCTATTTCATACCAGGCCACCAATAGAACTATTTCAAATCGTTATATATTTTCGTGCTACCTAGATGTGCCGACAATCGACTATTATGAGCCTCATTCAATATTATTTGAATCAAATCCACATTCATCGGAACACATATCTAACCTTTGAAATTCAAATAGTCATTTTCATCGATTCGAAACTCTAAGTTTGCATCACTTTCACACTGAACTCATCTTACCATCATATCCTTATCAACTTTCTAAACATCACAAATTTGTTGAATAAACAACGGTCTTGCTTTCAATTCGGCTATTATCGAATCATTACTAGACATAACCATATGAGCGTTCAATGCACGAAGAGAAAATAATGATTTTCGACTTAGGGCATCTGCAACAACATTGGCTTTCCCTAGATGGTAGTCAATCACTAATTCTTAATCTTTCAACAGCTCTAACCATCTGCGTTGTCTCAAGTTCAGATCTTTCTGAGTCATCAAATACTTTAAACTTTTGTGATCTAACTAAACATGACATTTCTCACCGAATAGGTAGTAACGCCAAATCTTCAACGCGAATACAATGGCTGCTAACTCCAAATCATGTGTCGGATAATTTCTTTCATGAGGCTTCAACTGTCTTGAAGCATAGGCTACTACTTTGCCTTCTTGCATTAAAACGCAACCTGAACCATTCAAAGAAGCATCACTATACACAACAAATTATTTACCCAATTCAGGCTGAATTAACACTAGAACCTCGGTCAAAAGAGCTTTCAACTGATCAAAACTTTTCTGACATTTTTCTGTCCATTCGAACTTGACATCTTTCTATAATAGCTTTGTTAATGGGGTAGCTACCATATAAAATCCTTTCATGAATCTTCTATAGTAACCAGCAAGTCCCAAAAAGCTTCAAATTTCAGAGACATTCCTTGGTGGTTTCCAATCAAGTATAGGTGATATTTTTATTCGGATCAACCCGAATGCCTGACGCTGAAACAACGTGACCCAAAAAACTGACTTCATTCATCCAGAACTCACACATACTAAAATTTGCATACAACTGTTGATCTCGCAAAGTTTGTAGCACCAGTCTCAGATGTTCGGTATGTTCGGTTTCATCTCTGGGATAGATCAGAATATCATCTATAAACACTACCACAAATCGATCCAAATACTGTCTAAAGATACGATTCATCAGATCCATAAAAACAGTAGGTGCGTTAGTAAGTCCAAAAGGCATAACCATGAACTCAAAATGTCCGTACCTAGTTCGAAATGCAGTCTTTGACACATCAGAATCTCTGACTCGTAACTGATAATAACCCAATCTCAAATCTATCTTCGAAAACACTGAAGCCCCTTTCAACTGATTGAACAAGTCATCAATCCGAGGTAACGGGTATTTATTCTTTATAGTCACCTTATTCAGCTACCGATAATCAATACACATTCGCATAGTCCCATCTTTTTTTTTCACAAATAGAACTGGTGCACCCCAAGGAGAGAAACTCGGTCGTGCAAAGCCCCTATCTGTCAACTCTTACAACTGTGCTTTCAACTCTTTCAATTCAGTAAGTGCCATTCGATGCGGAGTTATTGAAATCAGAGTCGTCCCCGGTACTAATTCAATACCAAACTCTATCTCTCAAACTGGTGGTAAACCCGGTAACTCTTCAGGAAACACATCTGGGCATTCACACACAACTAGTACAGATTCAATCTACTTTTCAAACACTTTACTATCCAACACGTAGGCCAAGTAAGCTTCACATCCTTTTCTCACATACTTACAAGCTAACATTAAGGATATTACTGCCGGTAACCAATTCAGGTCATTAGATTCAATCCGGACAATTTCACTGTTCTAGCATCTCAAATCAATGGTTTTTCTTTTGCATTAACAACAGCATCGTGCAAGGTTAACCAGTCCATTCCCAAAATTATATCGAACTCGTCGAAAGGCACAACATTAGATCGAATGGGAAGAATGAATCCCGAATCATCAACAGGCAACTTTTACACACTTTATCAACTAGAACACATCGACCCAAGAGGTTGGATACACGAATCACAAACTCAGTAGACTCAACAGGCAAAGTCTTACTGGATACTAAAATTTCACACACATATGAATGAGTCGAACCGGGATCAATCAATGTAATCACAGTAGTATCATAAATAGTGAAAGTACCAGTGATAACATCTGGGAAAGAAGCATCCTCTCTAGCATGTATAGCATATGCTCTAGCTGGTGCACGAGCCTCTGATCGAACTGCAGTGTCTTTATTTCCTTTCTGACTGCCACTTACATTTCTCAAATGCCTAGGTGGTCTGCCTCGCACTGACACATTACTCGGTCTGATATTCTGAGCCATATTTTGTTCGGCTAGCATCGGGCAATCTCTAATCGATCCACATTTAAAGTAGGACTGATCACGAAATCTACAACTCCTAGAATGCCATTTACCACAATGCTTGCACTTAACCCGATTCTGCTGAACATTACCAACACTGGCCATCGAAGTAGCTCGAGAACCCGCAGGAGGTCGATCTCGTCTAGACATGTCGGAGGTAGCTTTATGTTGGCCGAAGTCATCTTTAAACTTTTTGGATACAGAATGGAAAGTCTTACTTGATGATCTTTTACGGGTGTCTCTAGCTTCCATTTCAGCCTTTCTTTTCTCTTTTCCAAGCTCTTCAGCTTTGCAAGCTCGTTCGACAAGTACCACAAACTCTTTGATCTTGAGTATGCCAACTAACAACTTAATATCTCCATTCAGACCGTCTTCGAACCTTTTGCAAATAATGGCTTCAGTTGACACACACTCTCGGGCATATCGGCTCAATCTGACAAACTTTCGCTCATACTCAATCACGGTCATTCGACCCTGTTTCAATTCAAGAAATTCTTTTCATTTCTGATCAATGAATCTCTGGCTTATATATTTCTTACGAAACTCGATCTTAAAGAAATTCCAAGTCATTTTTCTTTCGAAACCACCGATACTAGTGTATTCCACCAGTGATATGCAGTGCCCCGTAGTAAAGATATAGCACACTTCAAGCACTCGTCTGGAGTACATGACAGCTCATCAAGCACCTGGATAGTGTTATCAAGCCACATCTCAGCTCGTTCCGAGTCGTCATCATCATTAGCTTTAAATTCCTCGGCCCCATGTTTCCTGATTTTAAACTAGAGGTGTAATATCCCGAGTTAAGGGCTATTTTATTTTAGCTTTGCTGCATGTGCATGATGTGCTATGTTGTTATTTTGATGTTGCTGGGGCTTAGTTATAAGCTAGGTGTAAGCTCGAGTGGTAGGAAAAATTTTTGTTTTAGGCTTTATGTGATAGGAGCTGAAGGAGCTGGGTCTTATGTATTTTATTTGATGTTCTTGAGCACAAGTGATGAGCTAGCAAAGTGGCAAGGCATGCGCCACTTGGAGTTTGTGGTTGGCGTCAATTGCAGGAGGGAGAGGTCTTGAGTTCAAGCTGCAGAGTGCTCCCTTTTTGTTCCATTTTGACGGCTTAAGGAGGAGGAGTTGTTGGTAGTTCAAACTCTACCATGGACTATGTCAACTCATTCGAATGGAGGTGGTGAGTGAAAGTAGGAGGAGACTAGTTCAACTAAGTTTGAATGGATGGTTGGGAGCTAATGGGGTGTTGGCGAAACTTGGAGACTTCATGAGGGGAGTGGTCGGTTTTGGTAGGTGTAGTGGGAGTGTCGAAAATGCATTTGGCATTTTGGGTGTTCCGTCAACTTTTCTAAGCCAAATTTCTCCTTTTGTCATACCAAAACCGAATTGCTAAGGAGTTTCTTTCATTTTTTTCTCTTTTTGAAAACCGAAAGTTTAAACACCTAGTGCCGAATTTGCTTGTCTTCTTCCAACCTTCTTGGTAGCCGAAAGTTTTCTTCTCTCCCACTTCTCTTTCTTTTGTTCATTGTGTAAGCCGAAACTAGCATTCTTTCCCTCTCATATTTTCTTTCTTTCTTTCTTAAAAACATTGTAGCCGAAACTTCATTCTCCAAACACTTTCTCCATTTCTTTTCTTCTCAAAACCGAGAGCACCTACCTCTTGTTCATTTTCTTTCTTCTTCTCCAAACCTTGGCCGAATTTCTCCTTCCCGAAATTGTAATTCTTGTGCCTTATTTTTGTCTAAAAATCAAACCGAATCCCTCCCTTGTGTTGCCGAATTTCCCTTCCTTCAATTGTGTTTTGTTTGGCTGAATAGTAGTGGGGTGTAGAGTTCTTTTAGTTCAATTTTCATTCAAGTTCAGAGGAAGGTAAGTGCTTGGCCGTAGAGTTATTTCTTTTCTCTCTCATTTTGTTTGATTTCGGTGTAGTTAAGAGCCGAGTATGGCAACTGGTGAAAGGTGTTAACCTTGTGGTTTGGAATCGATTTCATTATAGGGTACCCGGGATTTCGAAGCAGCCATTTGGAGAAGTCAAGTGGTAAGTAGTGGTAAGAGGTTATCTTGTTAGTCTATTCTTTTAGAATTCTATAAGCCAAAGTTTCAATGGATTAACTGTTCTTTCTAATAGGGTGTGCCAATTGTTAAAAGAGGAACCATTGTCGGTTCGGGTTTGGTAGGAAACCAAACGTTTGCAAGGTAAGGGTTAATCGATATACCCTTTGGTTTAAATGGTTATGGCTGAATGGTTTAAGTGATTAACCCATGGTTGGCCGATTATTTTTAGGAGCAAGAGGATTGAGGGTTTTAGATCGGGTTCTTTGGGATTAAGGCTTGCGATATACCAGGTGTGTAACTAACACACTCTATACTTAGTAATATGTGTTAATAAACCTGATTGCTTAATAAGAGTGATTCTAAAAATTGAGACAGTTTGATGGATTGATATGATACCCTATAGGGTATGAACACGGAATCGGGTAAGCCTGTTTCAATATGAGTTTGTTATTGATATATACTAGCATGATTATGAGGTATGTGCTATGAGATGCAATACTAGGCATGTTGGTATGATATGCATGACTTGCATGATATGCATGATTTACATGAGTATGGCATGATGGTGGGTGAAATGAGAGGAGGGGAAGTATGATATCCGTGTCTTTGGGACACTGTGTCTTTGGGACACCAGAGGTTTGGCACCTCCAGTGGTTTGGTACCACAAATGATATTTTGTGACTTTGGGTCACCAGAGGTTTGGCACCTCAGCGTCTCGTCCTAGTGGCTTTGCACCACGGTGGGTTGGCCCCACAGTTGATTATATGGGATTGACGCTAGTGATTTGGTATCACACGATGGGTTGGCCCCATCATCGGATTTGTGACTGCGGTCACCAGTGATTTGGTATCACACTTGTGTCTTTGGGACACCAGAGGTTTGGCACCTCATTGCGACTCGTCCCTGTGGTTTGACACCACCGTGGGTTGGCCCCACTTATGAGATACGGGATTGTCGCTAGTGATTTGGTATCACACGATGGGTTGGCCCCATCATTGGATTATTCGTGACTTCGGGTCACCAGTGGTTTGGCACCACATTATGGATATCGTGACTTTGGGTCACGAGTGGTTTGGCACCACCAGTGGTTTGGCACCACACGGGGTAGAGAAGGTGTAATGGATGGTTAAGAACGGGTGCATTAATTGTATTGCTTTGCTATGATGTGTGTTAGCATGTTGTATTATCGGGAGGGGGATTTATCCACTGAGTCTTGCGACTCACTCTCTCCTTTGACATTTCAGGTGACACTTAGACGCGGACATGGAGCCGGGATGGACTCGAGGTGCTCATGCCATGCTTAAATAAGGATTTGCTCAGACTTTTATAAAATTTGGTACTTAAGCTTATTTGTTACTATTTGGTTTTATTTTGGTTTGTAAATGGCCTTTTAAAATTATGTTTTGCTATGTTTATGTTTAAAATAGGTTCTTGATATGCCTTAAATAATTAATTGGGTTAAGATTTGCTAAAACTTGGAAGGACAACGATTTCTAAACTACAAAAGCGATATTTTAAACTATACCATCGGGTATCACACTAAGATTTGGAATAAAGGGGACTCAAATGTTTTTCTAACTTAAACTCGATTTTCTACTAAGTTAAAATGTTCTAGTAACAATCAGAACGACTTGAATTTCTAAATGAAATAAACGTGTTTTTAACTTCATAACCGATTAAGTTTTCGAAATTCCTGAGTTTTCAAACAAAACATCGCCAAACAATCATGCCCAAGATTTCTGCAAGTATGAAATTTACCAAAGGGTTTTATCAAACTTTTAAACGGAAACCTATCTTCACCAAAACACGTTTTTTCCCTGTAACATACTAGATTCGGTCGTGGTGTATTGACCGAATTTGGGGTGTTACAATTGTGGTATCAGAGCCAAGTTCAAAGGCTCGACCGTGGGCCCTGGGGTCCAAAATGTTTTAAAATTCTGGTTTTTAAGTGTTATGTTTTAAAAAAAAAGTATGGTTTGAAAGGCATGGCACCGAGTCTCCGGCACCAATCCGCCCAGGTAAGTACCCCTTACTTTTACTTGTGATAATGAGATGGATGAGTTGTGATTGGATGGCTAGTGATAGTAAGACTACCTTAAAGACTGAAACTGGTAGGACTCAGTGGACTTGCGAAAACAAAAGCTTCTTTAATATTCATAAGACTTTGCTTTTAAACAGTGGAATAATTACTAATGCATAAAATTCTTTAAATCGATTTAGATTTTAGTCATGAGTACCGAGGTGGACGTGGTCGTGGGCGTGATCGAGGTAGGATGACGCTTTTGAACCCGTAGGTTCCGTCGTGGTCGAGAACGAGATATCTGCATCGCCACCACCGGAGGTGGTGAGTTTCAGAATGACCGGGACAACGCAGTGTCACAGCGATGTCATGGTTCGGAAAGGGTAGTTGAGTAGGTGAAGGCGCAGGAGCTAGAAAATCAGGCTCGAATGACTTCGGGCAAACGGGGCTAAAGTTTTTCGAAGTGTCTCGGGTGTTGCTCCCAGCACTGCTGAATACTGGCTGGAAGCGACAAAGCGGATCATGGACGATCTAGACCTGACTGCTGAAGAAAAGTTAAAGGGGATAGTATCACTTCTCCGCGATGAGTCATACCAGTGGTGGCTCACGATTCAGGACAGCGCTGCAGCAAAAGATCTGACTTGGGACTATTTTAGGGCTGCTTATCAGAAAAAGTACGTAGGAGCTAACTACATTAATGTGCAACAGAAAGCATTTCTGAGGTTAGTTCAGGGGAGTAAATCTGTGTCAGAGTACGAGGCAGAGTTCCTGAGGCTGAGTCGGTATGCCAGGGGTATGGTGGCTACTGAACACGAGAGGTGTGTTCGTTTCAAGGATGGCCTGTGAGATGAATTAAGGTTGTTGATTGCGCCCCAGCAGGAGCGTGAATTTGCTGTTCTGGTTGAAAAGGCGAAGGTAGCCGAGGGTATTAAGGAGTCTGTGAGGCAAGGCATGGATAGGAACCGACACAAGAGGAGTTTTGGATCTTCTGGGTCGTCAGGTAATCCGCAGAAAAGGGCTAGACCGAGTGGGCCAAATCAGTCGGGTAGGTTTGTTGCTGCTAGTTAGGGACCACCGCAGTGTAACCGTTGTGGGAAAGCTCATTGGGGAGGATGTTGGACTGGTGGTAGAGGCTGTTTTGAGTGTGGCTCGCTGGACCACCGTGTGAGGGATTGTCTGCGCAAGTTGGCTAGGATTCATCCGAGAGTCGTACCGTACTCAAGACAGAATAATGGACCACCACCGCAGAGGGCCGAGGTAATGGCGTAAGAGGTAATGGTTCGGTTGGGGCCGTGGAGCACCGGCGAGGTGCAAGTAATGCCGAGGCCGAGACGGGGCTAGGGCTAGTGTATCTGACGGCGCCGAGAGGAAGGCGACGCACCGGATGTCATAACCGATACGTTTTTAATCTTTGGTTCTCCATTTACTGCTTTGATTGATGTGGGTTCAACACATTCATATGTTGCAAGTAGCATAGTGAAGACCATGGATTTAGACTCTGAGATATCTTCTAGGCAGATGACCGTAATAAGCCCTTTAGGTCACTCTGTAGTTGTAGATAAGCTGTATAGAGACGTACCTTTAGAACTCCAAGGGGTAGTGTTTGTGGCTGATCTGATGGAACTGCCATTTGGGGAGTTCGATCTGATTCTCGGGATGGACTGGCTGGTTAAGTACCAGGCAAAGTTGGATTGCGCGGCTAAGCGCATGGTTCTGAAAACAGCTAAGGGTGATGAGGTAGTTCTAATCGGTAATAGAAGAAATTATCTGTCCAATGTGGTATCTGCCCTGAAAGCCGAGAAAAAGGTCAGGAAGGGCTATGAAGCATATGTGGTTCATGTGTATGCCTTGGAGGCTAAAGAGTCTGATGTGGAGACGGTTCGGACAGTTAGGGAATTTGTTGAGGTGTTTCCTGAGGAGCTTCCTGGTTTGCCACCAGATCGGGAGGTAGAGTTCGGGATAGATCATATCTTAATCGCGCCAAGATCTATTGCTCCGCATGTGATGGCGCCTAAAGAGTTAGTGGAGCTTAAGGCTCAGATCCAGGAGTTGTTGGACCGAGGCTTTATCAGGCCAAGTGTTTCGTCTTGGGGAGCGCCGGTACTCTTTGTCAAGAAGAAAGACGGTACTATGCGGATGTGTATAGACTACCGCCAATTGAATAAGCTGACGATCAAAAACAAGTATCCGCTGCCTCGTATAGATGACTTGTTTGATCAGCTGAAGGGTGCGTCGGTTTTCTCGAAGATTGATTTAAGGTCTGGGTATCACCAGTTAAAGGTGAGGGAGGCAGATATCTGCAAGACGGCATTTCGTACTCGGTATGGGCACTTTGAGTTCTTAGTTATGCCATTTGGGTTGACTAATGCGCCGGCAGCCTTCATGGATATGATGAATAGGGTGTTCCAATAGTATTTGGATCAGTTCGTAGTGGTTTTTATCGATGACATCTTGGTATATTCAAGGACTGAGGAGGAACATGATGCGCATTTGCGGGTAGTATTGCAGATTCTGAGGGAGAAACAGCTCTATCCGAAGTTTAGTAAATGCGAGTTCTGGCTTAGAGAGGTGACGTTCTTGGGTCATGTAGTATCGACTGAGGGGATAAGAGTGGATCCTCGAAAGATTGAGGCGATTTTGGATTGGAAGTCGCCTAGGTCGAGAGTCGAGATTCAAGTTTTCGGGTTTGGCGATACTACCGAAGATTTGTAGAGGGATTTTCATTGATCGCAGCACCGATGACCAAATTATTAAGAAAAGGGGTTCCGTTTATTTGGACTGAGAAGCAGCAGGAGAGCTTCGACAAGTTGAAGAAGATTTTGACTGAAGCTTCGGTTCTAATTCAACCTGAGGCTGGAAAGAAATTCACAGTTTATTGCGATGCATCACATACGGGTTTGGGTTGTGTGCTGATGCAGGAAGGGAAGGTTGTGGCTTACACATCTCGGCAGCTGAGGCCACATAAGGTCAATTATCCAACGCACGATCTGGAGTTAGCGGCTGTAGTCTTTGCCTTGAAGATATGGAGGCATTACTTGTACGGAGAGAAATCGATAGTCTACACGGATCATAAGAGTCTGAAGTACCTCTTGACTCAGAAAGACTTAAATCTGAGACAGCGCCGATGGATTGAGTTGCTGAAAGACTACGATTGCTCAATTGAGTATCATCCGGGCAAGACTAACGTTGTGGCCGACGTATTGAGCCGTAAGGTTGTTTCGGATCTAAGAGCGATGTTTGCCCACTTGATTTTGTATGACGACGGGAGTATTCTGGCAGAGCTGCAGGTTAAGCCTACTTGGGTTGAGCAGATCAGAGAAAAATAGTTGATGGATTACTTGTACGGAGAGAAATCGATAGTCTACATGGATCATAAGAGTCTGAAGTACCTCTTGACTCAGAAAGACTTGAATCGAGAGTGTCGATGGATTGAGTTGCTGGAAAGACTACGATTGCTCAATTGAGTATCATCCGGCAAGACTAACGTTGTGGCAGACGCGTTGAGCCGTAAGGTTGTTTCGGATCTAAGAGCGATGTTTGCCCACTTGAGTTTGTATGACGACGGAGTATTCGGTAGAGAGCTGCGTGTTAAGCCTACTTGGGTTGAGCGGATCGAGAAAAAAGCAGTTGATGGATGAGGTTTTGAGTCGCAGAGGACACAAGTGCGTAATGATGGTTTGGAGGGTTATAGTTTGTCTAGTGATGGAGTCTTTGTGTTTTCGGGAAAGCTTGTATGCCGAGAGACACCGAGTTAAGGCAGATGATTCTTCAGGATGCACATAGCAGCCCCTACGCTATGCATCCTGGAGGTAGCAAAATGTATAGAGATCTCGGAGAACATCCCCGTGGCGGGTCCGAAAAGGAAGTGACAGAGTTTGTAGGGAAGTGTCTGACATGTCAGCAGGTCAAGGCTGAGCATCAGTTGCCGTCAGGGTTGCTTCAGCCAGGAAGATTCCACAGTGGAAGTGGGAAAGGATAACAATGGATTTCATCAGTGGATTACCTCTTACGCCTAGCAAGAAGGATTCAGTTTGGGTAATTGTGGATCGACTGACTAAATCAGTTCACTTTATTCCAGTGAGGGTGGATTACTCACTTCAGAGGTTGGTGAAGCTGTATGTGTCAGAGATAGTGAGACTGCACGGGGTGCCAATATCGATCATCTCGGATAGGGATCCCAGATTTACGTCAAGGTTCGAAAGGTTGCATCGAAAGCGCGGTTGGATCGAAGGCTCTTTCATCCGCAGATGCGGCGTTGGAAAGGGTTATACAGATCTTGGAGGACATGTTACGAGGTTGTGTATTGGACTTCAGGGGTAGTTGGGAGGAGTATCTACCGTTAGCTGAATTCTCCTACAACAATAGTTACCAAGCAAGCATCAAGATGGCACCATATGAGGCGTTGTACGGTAGGAAGTGTCGCTCACCTACTTGTTGGACGGAGTTAAGTGAACATCAGTTGTTGGGACCAGAGTTGGTTGCTGAGACCGAAGACAAGGTTAAGTTGATTCAGGCTCGGTTGAAAGAAGCTTCGGACCGGTAGAAGTCCTATGCCGATCTTAAGCGGAGAGATATTGAATTTGCCATGGAAGATCAAGTTTTTCTGAAGGTCTCACCGTGGAAGAAAGTGTTAAGATTTGGAAGGAAAGGCAAGCTAAGTCCGAGGTTTATTGGGCCGTATAAGGTACTGAGACGAGTGGGACCAGTAGCTTACCAGCTCGAGTTGCCAGCAGAGCTAAGTCAGATTCACGACGTGTTCCACATTTCGATGCTTAGGCGATATCGCTCAGATCCATCGCACGTGGTGGCAGTGGAAAAGATCGAGGTAAACCCAGATTTGACCATGGAGGAAGAGCCTATACAGATTTTAGATCGGGATGTGAAGGTTCTGCGTAGGAAGTCTGTGCCTTTGGTTAAGGTACTGTGGCGGAATCATGGCGTGGAAGAAGCTACGTGGGAACCCGAGGATATGATGAGACAGCAATACCCGCAACTCTTTTGACCAGGTAATTTCGAGGTCGAAATTATTTTTAAGGGGGGTAGAACTGTAATATCCCGGGTTAAGGGCTATTTTATTTTGGCTTTGCTGCATGTGCATGATGTGCTATGTTGTTATTTTGATGTTGTTGGGGCTTAGCTATAAGCTAGGTGTAAGCTCGAGTGGTAGGAAAAATTTTTGTTTTAGGCTTTATGTGATAGGAGCTAAAGGAGCTGGGTCTTATGTATTTTATTTGGTGTTCTTGAGCACAAGTGATGAGCTAGCAAAGTGGCGAGGCATGCGCCACTTGGAGTTTATGGTTGGCGTCAATTGCAGGAGGGAGAGGTCTTGAGTTCAAGCTGCAGAGTGCTCCCTTTTTGTTCCATTTTGACGGCTTAAGGAGGAGGAGTTGTTGGTAGTTCAAACTCTACCATGGACTATGTCAACTCATTCGAATGGAGGGTGGTGAGTGAAAGTAGGAGGGAGACTAGTTCAACTAAGTTTGAATGGATGGTTAGGAGCTAATGGGGGTGTTGGCCGAAACTTGGGGACTTCATGGGGGGAGTGGTCGGTTTTGGTAGGTGTAGTGGGAGTGTGCCGAAAATGCATTTGGCATTTTTGGGTGTTCCGGTCAACTTTTCGGCAAGCCAAATTTCTCCTTTTGTCATACCAAAACCGAATTGCTAAGGAGTTTCTTTCATTTTTTTTTCTCTCTTTGAAAACCAAAAGTTTAAACACCTAGTGCCGAATTTGCTTGTCTTCTTCCAACCTTCTTGGTAGCCGAAAGTTCTCTTCTCTCCCACATCTCTTTCTTTTGTTCATTGTGTAAGCCGAAACTAGCATTCTTTCCCTTTCATATTTTCTTTCTTTCTTTCTTAAAAACATTGTAGCCGAAACTTCATTCTCCAAACACTTTCTCCATTTCTTTTCTTCTCAAAACCGAGAGCACCTACCTCTTGTTCATTTTCTTTCTTCTTCTCCAAACCTTGGCCGACTTTCTCCTTCCCGAAATTGTAATTCTTGTGCCTTATTTTTGTCTAAAAATCAAACCGAATCCCTCCCTTGTGTTGTCAAATTTCCTTTCCTTCAATTGTGTTTTGTTTGGCCGAATAGTAGTGGGGTGTAGAGTTCTTTTAGTTTAATTTTCATTCAAGTTCAGAGGAAGGTAAGTGCTTGGCTGTAGAGTTATTTCTTTTCTCTCTCGTTTTGTTTGATTTCGGTGTAGTTAAGAGCCGAGTATGGCAACTGGTGAAAGGTGTTAACCTTGTGGTTTGGAATCGATTTCATTATAGGGCACCCGGGATTTCAAAGCAGCCGTTTGGAGAAGTCAAGTGGTAAGTAGTGGTAAGAGGTTATCTTGTTAGTCTATTCTTTTAGAATTCTATAAGCCAAAGTTTCAATGGATTAACTGTTCTTTCTAATAGGGTGTACCGATTGTTAAAAGAGGAACCATTGTCGGTTCGGGTTTGGTAGGAAACCAAACATTTGCAAGGTAAGGGTTAATCGATATACCCTTTGGTTTAAATGGTTATGGCTGAATGGTTTAAGTGATTAACCCATGGTTGGCCGATTGTTTTTAGGAGCAAGAGGATTGAGGGTTTTAGATCGGGTTCTTTGGGATTAAGGCTTGCGATATACCAGGTGTGTAACTAACACACTCTATACTTAGTAATATGTGTTAATAAACCTGATTGCTTAATAAGAGTGATTCTAAAAATCGAGACAGTTTAATGGATTGATATGATACCCTATAGGGTATGAACACGGAATCGGGTAAGCCTGTTTCAATATGAGTTTGTTATTGATATATACTAGCATTATTATGAGGTATGTGCTATGAGATACAATACTAGGCATGTTGGTATGATATGGATGACTTGCATGATATGCATGATTTACATGAGTATGGCATGATGGTGGGTGAAATGAGAGGAGGGGGAGTATGATATCCGTGTCTTTGGGACACTGTGTCTTTGGGACACCAGAGGTTTGGCACCTCCAAAGGGTTTGGTACCACAAATGATATTTTGTGACTTTGGGTCACCAGAGGTTTGGCACCTCGGCCTCGTCCCAAAGGGCTTTGCACCATGGTGGGTTGGCCCCACGCTTGATTATACTGGGATTGACGCCATGATTTGGTATCACACGATGGATTGGCCCCATCATCGGATTTGTGATCATGGTCACCAAAGTGATTTGGTATCACACTTGTGTCTTTGGGACACCGGAGGTTTGGCACCTCATTGCGACTCGTCCCTGTGGTTTGACACCACCGTGGGTTGGCCCCACTTATGAGATACGGGATTGTCGCTAGTGATTTGGTATCACACGATGGGTTGGCCCCATCATTGGATTATTCGTGACTTCGGGTCACCAGTGGTTTGGCACCACATTATGGATATCGTGACTTTGGGTCACCAATGGTTTGGCACCACCAGTGGTTTGGCACCACACGGGGTAGAGAAGGTGTAATGGATGGTTAGGAACGGGTGCATTAATTGTATTGCTTTGCTATGATGTGTGTTAGCATGTTGTATTATCGGAGGGGATTTATACACCGAGTCTTGCGACTCACTCTCTCCTTTGACATTTCAGGTGACATTTAGACGCGGACATGGAGCCGGGATGGACTCGAGGTGCTCATGCCATGCTTAAATAAGGATTTGCTCAGACTTTTATAAAATTTGGTACTTAAGCTTATTTGTTACTATTTGGTTTTATTTTGGTTTGTAAATGGCCTTTTAAAATTATGTTTTGCTATGTTAATGTTTAAAATAGGTTCTTGATATGCCTTAAATAATTAATTGGGTTAAGATTTGCTAAAACTTGGAAGGACAACGATTTCTAAACTACAAAAGCAATATTTTAAACTATACCATCGGGTATCACACTAAGATTTGGAATAAAGGGGACTCAAATGTTTTTCTAACTTAAACTCGATTTTCTACTAAGTCAAAATGTTCTAGTAACAATCAGAACGACTTGAATTTCTAAATGAAATAAACGTGTTTTTAACTTCATAACCGATTAAGTTTTCGAAATTCCTGAGTTTTCAAACAAAACATCGCCAAACAATCATGCCCAAGATTTCGCAAGTATGAAATTTACCAAAGGGTTTTATCAAACTTTTAAACGGAAACCTATCTTCACCAAAACACGTTTTTTCCCTGTAACATACCAGATTCGGTCGTGGTGTATTGACCGGGTTTGGGGTGTTACAAGAGGCCCGCTAGATCTTATCGGATCTATCATCGGAGGTGCTGAAGGTATCAAAGTTGGATTATTCAGGGGTGGAGGTTGTTGTACAGCCAGATTAGTCTGAATAAATTGGGTAAACCATTCATTTATCATCTGGTAGAACGCCTGCTTAGCCTCCCCCTCATGGCCACCCGAGATTGGTCGAGAGTCTACTGGTGTTGACCCATGTGTGAGATCAAGCGCTACGCTCTCTACATCATCAGCTACGGCTCTGTTGGGATCCATTTACTATATAAAACATAATTCAAATGTCAAAAGCCACCACACTATCGTATTACAAAATTTAAGCCATGTATAGCTAGACTCACATTCGCTATGGTAGTCCTAGAATTGACTTAACCGTAAGCTCTGATACCAATCAAATGTAACACCCCTAACTCGTATCCGTCACCAGATTAGGGTTATGAGGCATTACTGAATTAAACTCAATTCCAGATAGACCTTCATTTGAATTCAAGCACAAGCAATGTGATCTTTTCTATTTCATATAACATTACAACCTATTAAATTAAAATAATGTACAACAAGTTTTACTACCGGTACCTAATACATACAAATGTCTGAATCACATGACTTTAGCATTCATGACATATATACATTTAAACCATATCCCAACCAATGTCATTTTATAACATATATCGGACATAATTCAAAACTCATATAACATAAGCTGATTTTCATTCATATTACTATAATACATATACATATTAAACCAACCGAACCATTTATACCATTTAATAAACAATTGCATATACAAACATATTAATATTACATCTTGACCGAACATACTGTTTCACTTTTCATTTGGATTTTTACCTAACCAATCATAAAACATAGTCATTTCTTACCATTAACAATCGGATCTATATAGCCAACTATCACTAGTAAAGCATATTAAACAAGTAACACATAAATTCACCTTAGTTGAGATCATGCACACATCATAAACACAGCAACCATGTTTCACATATAATAAGCAAAGACCAAGTTTGCTAAAACCAACCCATAACATATATATATATATATATATCAAATGAGCACCTTCCATATATGACATAAACCACATCAAATTTAAAACATCCATTAGCATTATGAACAAGCCATTATATCAAAACATAGAAATGAAACTTAACCAAAAGAAATAGCCATTTTTGCAAGGCTATGTTTATATACAAGACCAAATATCATAGGTTTCAAAACTTAGTCTAACCTATACATGCCTTTGATTCAAAAACTAAACTTATAAGTACCAAAGGAGATGATAGTGTGGTTGACTTCTCTGACGATCCTCTGAGCCCGTAGCTTGTCCAAAATCTATAAAACATAACATTGAACACACACAGAGTAAGCTTACTAGCTTAGTAAGTCTTAAGTAGTTTTGATATAACATTCAAACATTTAAGCATTTTAATCATTTCGTTTATGGCATTGCTTATAAACATTTTAACTTGAAATTTCATCATGGTCGAATGCTATCAATACAATTTACCCAAGTATCATCACTTTATTACTACAAGCATGTAACTCATCGAATCACATAAATATAATATGTATTCGCCTATTCCAAATTGAATGATTACAACAAACATATCCATCACATATCATTCGTACACATATACAAACATATTCAATCGTTTTCACCTTTAACATTTTCATCTATAGCCGATTCTCCAAAATAACATATTTAAGCTCGAATTCCATTATATATAGTTCATACTCATCAATGGTAAGCTCAATAGCACCTATAAAACTTTTACCAAAGGATCAACTATATTACATCATATTCAATTTGAATGGTAATAGATTAACTTACCTTATCCCTTGCAAATATAAAAGGCTTATACTTACCCGAACTTTTAGCTCATTGCATTAATTATGTTCCACGGTGTAATGAGTCATGAATTTCTCTATTTATCACACATCACCGAAATTAAGCCTGCTAGGCATCAAAGCCCGAAATACACACCGGCATTAAGCCTGCTAGACCAAAGGTCTAAAATTCGATCACCGGTATTTAGCCTACTAGGCAATAGGCCCGATAAAATTCACCGGCACAAGGCCTGCTAGGCATTAAGCCTGACATAGATCACCGGCACAAGGCCTGCTAGGCTTGAAGCCCGAGTATCAATATAATTAAACCATTTCATATACCTTTCTTAATACTAAAATCACATATATCACATATGTTTCATAACACTATCACTTATCAATTTCGAACAACCTTAATCACATTACATTATTAAAAACTCAATTCGCATATACTACTAACCAACATTCGGCATTTTCATGTATATTCCCATAACTTTTAAATTTCAACATTTATTAGATTTCATAAATAATTTTTGACATGTATTTCCTTAAAGACTTACCTCGACTACCGATGGACAACGAAGACTTGCTATTCAATAACTTTTGCCTTCCCCCGATCCAAGCCTAGTTTTCTTTGTTCTTGATTTAAACATATTAAAAATAAGCTCATTCAAGCACATTTCATTTCAATTTAGTCCCAAAACACATAAATGGGAAAATTACCATTTTACCCCTAATGTTTCACATTTTTTTTTCAATTTCGTCCTATTTGCATAAAACACAAAATACACAAAATTTCATTACACAACCTAAGGGCCGAATATTCATAGGGATTATACAAGTCCATTTATTTCATTTATTTTGCATTTTAACCCCTCAAAAATTTATTTTTGCAATTTAGCCCAAAATACTCAATTTCACCAAAATTTCCAATACAAAACATGTTAATCTATTACATAACTTTAACAAATAATCATCAAACATCACAAAGCATAATCTTCCATCCATGGCCTAACATCACATACACACTAGTCTCAAAAATTTTAGCATGGGTCGAATAGTATTCAAAGCAACGATCACAAAAACGTAAAAATTATCAAAAACTGAAAACTAACCATACCTTAATGAAGCTTCAAGTTGCCGAAATATTGAAGAAATTCTAAGTTCTTCCCCCTTTAAACATTCGGTCATTATAAAAAGATGATAATGGCTTTTTTTTGTTTTGTTTAATTATTAACTTATATTATGTTATTACTAATTTACTATTTTAACCTTTTCTAATTAATAATATAAAACATAAACATTGGTTTCTTTGTCTTTCTACCGTCCAATAACTTCAAAATGGGCTTTTTGCCCCTTAAGGACTTCATATTAAAAATCCACTATCAATAAAACACTTTTCACTATAGTTTGCAACTTTTGCACTTTACGCGATTAAGTTCTTTTGTTAAAATTAAACACACAAACGAATGAATTAGCTCACGAAAATTTAACACATGCTTAGACACATATCAATGACATATAAAATAATATTAAATTATTATACGAACTTATATTTGTGGTCTCGAAACCACTGTTCTGATTAGGGTCAAATTCGGGCTGTTACAAACCCGGGGATCGTGTGACGCAGGAGTTCGAAAATCACACTATCAATGTCACTTTGGTATAACAATTTAGACTTATTTTGAGTATGGCATGTATAGGACTTGGTATTTTGTTAGGTCGTAATTATTATCCAAAGTGTTGGCTATGTATGTTATCAAAGTCATTTTGTAAATGGTCATCGGAAATGGGCCATCACTTGTGAAGTTTATATATATTCAATGATAATGAAATTATGAATGCTTTGAATTGAGTTCTTGGATATGCCTTTTGATCATTAATGATGTTTATATGAGTTGGAGTTAGTATGTTTACTATGTAGGGTGGCATTTGGCTTGGAATATAGCCTTTTTATGTCCACACGGGTAGACACACGGGCGTGTGTCTAGGCAGTGTGGGACACACGGTCAGCCCCATGGGCATTTTGATCGATCGTGCATCCCCTGCATGCTAGTTTTACAAAGTTAAGATGCTTAGCAGTAAACACGCGAGCATGGCTGTGTGTCTCAGCCGTGTGGAAGGCACGGCCTTGGACATGGGCGTGTGCCCAGGCCATGTTAAGTTTGCACTTTAAATGTGGAATTTAATTTGACACATGATCTAAGGACACGTGCGTGTGCCTTGGCTGTGTGACCTTAGTAAGGTGATGATGTCATAAACAGAATGCCAAGGTTTTGGCACGCGGGCTAAGACACGGTGTGTCGAGGCCGTGTGAAGAACACAAGCTAAGGGCACAAGCGTGTATTTGGCCGTGTGAATTAAGTCAGTGTTGACCACGGGTGAAAAACACGGGCATGTCTCAAGGGCACACGGGCGTGTCCCTTGAGCAACACAGGCATGTGGCCCCTGTATAGGCAAAATTTTTCTAAGTGCGTAAAAGTTTCTGATTAATTCCCGAAACTTTCCGAAAGTATGTTTAAGGCCTCATAGGCCTATGATGAGTATGTTTTGGGTTTGTATGGAAAGTTTTTATGACGAAATGAAATTTTATAGCCGAAACATCATGTTTAAGCAAGTTTAGTTAGGTAATGCCTCGTATCCGGTTCCGGCTTCGAACACGGGTAAGGGGTATTACAAATGTACTATTAATAAAGTATGTAAATTATACCATAAAATTTTTAGTTCCTTAGGAAAGCCAGGCATGCATGAAAGACTAAGTCCCTAGAATTGACTTTGTAATTTCTTGAGGTGAAATCCTAAGAAGCATGGAATGTTGGAAATGATTTAGGCAACTTTTGTTTGGACCGTTTGAGCCTTTCAAGCCAACCTTGTTGAATTTTTACCCCTTGAAACCCAACTATGAGACTATATGACCTAATTTTATTTGAACATTTGTAATATTTAGACATCACTTCTCTTTTAATTATCTTCAAAGTGTCCTAAACACTAAACTCTTTCTATGTAGAATATACTTTAAAAATAAGTTTGGGGTAGTTGAAAAGAAGTATCAAATGCTAAAAAAAATAGCATGTGTTAATCAAAATATGCATTGCATTCCTTTGTCAGGGATACCGTCTCAAATTCTCCAAGTCTCCATTTCTTGGATAAGATATACTTCATGAATTTGACATAACTTGGCATCTGCTCAAATGCTTCTACGAACGGAGTGTTGATATGAAGTTGCTTGAGTACATCTAAAAATTTCTTGATTGGACTTTCTGTTTTTGCTTTTGAAACCTTTGAGGGTAGAGTGGTGGAGGATTCTTTATTAGAACTAGTTGGTTCAACTTTTGTGGCAATTCTGCATCTAACGAAATTGTTAGTTTATCAGAATTGACTGATTCAAAAATTACCTTATTGGGTTTTGTAGATTTCGATTCTAATGAAGCTGGAATTTCAACACTTGGTTGAACTTCCACTGAATCTTGAGCATTAGTTGGCTCCTTGATCGTCTAAAATTGTCGAGTTTTAAAAGTTATAAAGAGAATGATCGAACCTGGAAACTAACTCTGACAACAACTTAAGGCAAGTGCACCTATCGAACAATAGTATAATTTAGGCAAGGCCGGATTGTCGAACCCAAAGGAACTAAAAGTACTAATACCCACTTTCTTTCTATTATTTAGCCTAAATATTAAATGATTTGGTTGATTAAATCTAAATTAACTAATTAATTACTAAACTAATACGCAAACACAAAAAGAATGAATTGGGAAATAACTAGCAGAGAAACTCAGTTGATCACGATGATACCCTCGGGAAGAATCCACCTAGACTTCACTTGTTATCCAACACTGAACCATACGATTTATTCACTTGACTTCATTTGTAAGACTCCCTAACGTATATTAAACCCTCTCTCGAGGAAAATAACGTCTAACCCTAGGTTAATTAACGGAAATCTCTTTCTCATTTAATAACCCCCTAGAATAGCAGTAAATCGAACTATGGATTCCGATATTAGGTTTTACCCTAATCCGAAAAAATCTCGTCACCCTATCTCTAGGTGCGCGAATAACTTTGCTTAATTATGCTAGATCTATTCTTAAGCAGGGACTTTTGGTCCTCCACCTAAGAACATCTGACTTGAATTAATATCCCGGAAACATCAACACAAGAATTACGCACACATAATTAAGAACAAATCAAGTATTTATCATGTAGTTCAATAAATAATAACAAGTTTCATCTAGGCTTCATCCCCTCCAGGTATCTGAAGGGTTTAGTTCATAATGATAAAATAACACATCTCAAGACAAAAGATAAAACAAAACATAAGAAATCCCTAAAACCCCCTGAAGGAATTGAAGAAGAGATCCGCCGTCTGGAGTAGAATTCTGTCTTCTTGAGATGGATCAACCTGCTATCTTCGAGTGATTCCCACAAATCTGGCCTTCTAGCTTGGCTTCTTGGCCTAGCTGACTGCCTAACTGACCGCTCTGGGTTTCGGCTTCTACCGTACTCCAAATGTCCCCTAAAGGTTAGCCTCTAGGGTCTTTATATAGGCTTTGAGATGCCTTACTTGGCCTCTAAGTATCCTAATTCAAGTATAATTCCTACTCGGGTGTTTGAATAGGCTTTGGAATATGTTTCTTTGCCTTCAAGTATCCAAATCTGAGTGAAATTCCTCTTGGCCGCGACAAGGACACGCCCATGGTACACGCCTGTGTGAATCGACTTCAGGCTGTGTTTCGTGTCTGTTGATGGAGAGACGGCAGTGTAAATCGTGGTTAGGTTGTGTTCTAGTTAATTGACGAGGCACGGTCGTGTGGCTTGAAATCCAGGCCGTGTCGATTTCCTCTTTGGCCCAAATTGGCCCGTTTTAAGTCTGTTTCTTGTTCGTTTCGTCCTCGGGTGCTTTCCTGAGTATAAAACATGAAATGAAAGGATTAAGAGCACTTTTTACATAAATCAATGGCTAAATCATCCAAAAGCATGCTAAATATGGGGTTAATATATGTTACTTTTACGGTTTATCACTCCTCTTCAACTTCGACAGTGTTGGGCTTTAATGTCTTTCCGCTCCTTAATTTCAATGCATTACAATGCTCTTTCCTCGAATTTTTTAGATTCTCTGTATCACTAGGCAAAGCACCTTATGGTCGGTTCTTGAGTTCAATTGCAAGCTGGCCTATTTGGTTTTCCAGTTCTTCAATTTGGATGCTTGGCTTTGGATTAAGGCATTAGTTTTCACTATGTATGCCTTCAATAGGTTTTCTAAGCCATTGGAAGATTCAACTTGAGGTTGCTTCTGAACTTGTTGGGTAAAAACAAGTGGCTGGGTTGGTCTGAGTTAGGCAAAAGTGTTACTAGGTCCATCCCCTTGGTTACTCTAAGAGAAATTAGAGTCGTTTCGCCAATATGGGTTATAAAAATTGGATTGTAATTCTTGCTTTCCTCGGGTTTGGTTTTGGTTACCCAAGTAATACATGAATTATGGGTTTGATGGACATTCATTGAACAAGTGCCCTTCCCAACAATAAACACAGGCAACATTTTTGAATTGATTAGGTGCTTGAGTTGCAAAATTATTAAACCCATTAATGGTAAAATTTTTAAGCATTGATGATATTGAAGATACCTGAGATGGGAGTGAATTGTAACAGTCAGGTTTATACCCTAGTCAAAACAGTGGTTTCGGGACCACAAATTTGAGTCCGTATAATATTTTAATATTATTTTCTGTGCCGTTGATATGTGAATTAGCATGTGGTAAATTTTCGTAAGCGAATTTGTCTGTCTGTATGTCTAAATTTGATAAAAGGATTAAATTGCATTAAATGTGAAATTTGTTTGCTATATGTTAAAGCACTTAAATGTTGTGGCTTTGAAAAGATGAAGGACTTGTATGGTAATTAAGCCATTATTGTGTTTAGTGGATGGATAAAAGTCTTAAATGTCCATATAGTATAATTGTTTTAATTATATGAATGAAGGTTATTTTGGTAATTGGTTTATTAACATTAGTTTTAAGGAAACAAAAGATGAGTGTTCATCTTTTAACTCTCTTCTTTGACCGAAATAACCAAAGGAAAGAAAGAAAAATTGAGCTAGGGCATTCGGCACTCCTTAAGCTTGATTTAGGTAAGTTTTGGCTTCAGTTTTCGATAATTTCTTCGTTTTTGCAATTGTTGCTTTGAGAGCTACAAAACCCATGCCTTGATTTTTTGTTTTGATGATGTATGTGAAATATTCCATTGATGGTTTTGCAAGCTTTGTGATGTTTGAGAATGAAAAATGAAAGATATGTGTTTGATGAACATGTTTTGTTCTTGAAGTTTTGATGGATTTAGCTAAATAGGGCTAAATTATGAAAATGGTAAATTGAAGGACTAAATAGAAAATTTGATGAAATATTTAGGCTTATATAGTCCCTAGAGAGGTCCGACCAAGCATGTGTGTGTGGATTTTGTGAATTTGATGTTTTGTGAAAAATGGACTAAATTGTCAAAGTGTACAAATATGAAGGTTAATTTGCAAATAGCCCTAAATGTGTGTCTATGGATTGAATTGAATGGAATGGTGAATAAAAGGGTTAATTTTGAATATGTTTAGATCAAGAACAGAGGAAAACGGACTTAGATTGCGGGAAAGCGAAAATAACCGAGTAGTCATTTCTGTTCGAGAAACCAAATCCGAGGTAAGTCACTATGCAAATAAACTTATCTGTATTGAATTGAATATATGTATTCATATGTCTATCGATGAAAATGAATGAGTATAAGATGATAAGTGTGTGAATTTCAAAATAGTTTGATATAGTGATAAAGCCGAGAAGTCCCGTATGAACCTAGGAATAGATAGGATTAGCTATGTCATGACATAGGTATCTGTTCTGTTTTATCATGTAAGACCACATCCAGGACGTTGGCGTTGATTTGATATTTCGTATAAGACCTCGTCTGGGACGTAGGCATCGATATGAATTATATGTAAAAGACCTCGTCTGAGATGTAGGCATCGATATGAACTTTATGAGTAAGACCATGTCTGGGACATCGGCATCATATTGACTCGTGTAAGACCACGTCTGAGACGTCGGCATTGTTATGATCTATACGTGTAAGACTCTGTTCGGGACAGTGGCATCGATATACGAGTGCATGTAAGACCTCATCTAGGACGTTGGCATTTTACTACTATTCCGAGCTTTTTGAGTATCCTACTAGGTTCCTAAGGGTTCAACGGGCAAGTCTGCAATACGAATGGTATATCCGAGCTATGATCAATTAAGTGAATGAATATCCGATTCAGGTACGTTGAATGTGCATTAAGTATGCATGAATGGTAAGTATGCATATGACTTTAATTTAAAGAAAGGTATGTTTGAATAGGATAATGTGAATGAGATGCAAGGAAGATTGTGAATGAGCCATGTGCTTCAAATGAGTTTTGAATGGATAAAAGTGACCAATGTAGTCAAAAGTATGAACCAAGCATGTACATGATAAATTGTTAAGTGAATGAGATGTGCAAAAGTTTCAAATTGCATTTATGCTTTTTATGCCAAGTTTATTTGTATGTGACTTACTAAGCTTTTGAAAGCTTACTCTGTGTGTGTATTTTCTCTGTTTTATAGGTCGTCGAAGCTATTGAAGGCTCGAGATTGTCAAGGATCGTAATCACACTACTAAACTTATTTTGGTACCCTTTTAAAAATGTATATGGCTAATTATGGCATGTATAGGCTAGATAGGTGTTTATGTTTATGAAGTGAGCATGGCCATGTGTATTGGCAAGTTTTTGAGTTGATAAATGTTTAAATGAATAAGTTATGAAGCATATATTTAGTATGTTTTGATGCATATGGAATGGTTAAGTTTTGGTTAAGCAAATGGATGATACATGTTTGAAATGAGGTAGGATTTAGTTTGCAATTTGGTATGGATGGATTTGGTATTGGATGTATGAATGAAGTGAACCATTTGATATGTTTTGGTTGCCATATATGCATATTATGTTTTGGTATGTATTGCTTGTAGGTGAGACCCAAAATAGGTGGCATATTGGCAGAATGTGCCTTATATTGTACACGGCCTGGACACGGGTGTGCTTGGTGGCCGTGTGGGAAATGGCAGTATGTGAACTATTGTACACGGCCTTAGCACAGGGGCGTGCTTGGTGACCATGTTGAATTTGGCAGTATACCACCACCAGGAGGACACACGGGAGTGTCCAGTAGCCGTGGGTGAGGCACGACCTACCCCCACGGTCTTGTGTCCCCTATATTTTAAAAAAGTTTTAAATTTTCATGAAATCTTGTATGTGTTTCAGTTTAGTCCCGACTCGGTTTACAAGCATGTTTAAGGTCTCGATGACCTTCTTAAGGGACTTTATGTTTGAGATTGATAAATGACTATGTGATAATTCTGTAAATGTTTTTGATCTGTCCAGTAATGCCTTTAACCCTAATCCGGTGATTGGACACGGGATAGGGGTGTTACATGAAGTGAGAGCGTCTACTTCATACACTCCAGCGACTCGTCTTCTGACACTACTCGATCAGTCGGCCATTGGTAGTTGTTGTTGGCAATCCTCTCAATAATTTCATAAGCCTCGTTATAAGACATAGAAAGGAGAACACCATTAGCAGAAGCATCCACTACCTTCCTCGTGTGAGCATTGAGACCATTATAGAATGTCAAGATTCCATGATGAGGGCACTTCCGTAATAATTCTTTGTACCTTTCTCATGCCTCATACAAGGACTCAAAATCCACTTTTTGAAAGGTAGTAATTTCATTCCGCAACTTAGCATTCTTGCTAGGTGGGAAGTACTTCATAAGGAATCTTTCTGCTAACTCTTGCCATGTGGTAATGAAATGTGGTGGTAATGAGTTCAACCAAGCTCGAACTCTGTCCCTTAAAGAATATGGGAATAGCTTTAATCGTAGTGCATTTTCGGGTACTCTTGCTAGCTTGAAAGAATCACTCACCTCCATAAACAGTCTTAAGTGAAGGTGAGGATCTTTGGTAGGCATTGCACTGGATTGGCCCACTGTTTGACGCATCTGGAACATGACTGGTTTCAACTCAAATTATTGTGCCTCTATTTTGGGTCTCCTAATACCTAGATTAAGATCATGAAACACTAGCTCGACATAATATCTTAAAGCTCTATCCCTATCATCAGCAATAAGGATAGGATTTTGAGTAGGGTTTGCTCTATTTCCTTAATTCTGGTTTTCGAAGTTCATATCTTTGGTCCTTCTCTGACTTGCTTTTTTTCTTCGTTGTCGGATTCTAATTGAATTCCTTCCTTTTTCACTACAAATTCTACCAACTTTCTCCACTATTCACATCACCTTAACCAATTCCCCCATACACCCTTTCCACCATCGGCCTTAGCATCCAAACCCACCTAGTGCCACAGCTCCTAACCACCACTAGCAACACCGACCAGCAGCTGCTATTCAGCCAGTTGTTGCACACACCCATTGCGCACACTTGGCATAACTGCCTAGCAACTCCAACACCAACTCCCGCTTTCTTCTGCTGGTACCTGCCCTGCTTGCTAGTCCAGTCGACGCACCTGTCGCTCACGCCTCTACCTCTCACGACACTACTACCCGTGCACCTGCTTGTGCACCAGCCCTAATGCTCTCACATGCACAGCCCTTGCTTGAGCCTTGCTTGTGCACCAGCTCGCGCGTTGCTGCTGTTCCTTACTTTAAGCCCGTGCACACCCTTGCATCAACCATGTGTTCCACTGTTTCGTAAACCCCACACCTTTGTCACAAGCTGTTGCAACTTCAAGCCACAACTCAACCACCTTTTTCCAGTAACTTTACACCAAGCCACTAACCAATTACCCTCCAACAAACCTTAAATCAACATCTTTAGCTTCATATTCTTTTATTTATTTTATTAAGTTCTTAATTTTTATACAAAGGTGGTAAGAAAATTTTTCTCCTAAATTTCAAATTTATTTGATTATTTAATTTTCAATTTATTGAATTATTAATATTTTATGCAAATTGAATTTTTGAGAAAATTTTGTTTCCCTCTTATGTTCAGGTTAATCATGATCTTACTTAATCAAATAATTTATAACAACATAAACATTATTTTAATAAGTTAAGTAGACGAAATGCAATCAACCTAACATGAATTAAATTTAAGCCATTTTAAGTAAATTTAGAATAACAACATAACAAATATTCATAGACATGTTCATAACAACAACAATAAAAGGTAAAGGATAGGAAACTAGAATCAAATCTGGTGTTTCTCCGAAGCTTGACTAGTTTGCTCCACTCCTCCTTCTCCGCTTCGTTCTGTTGAATTGAGGCTTCTACAAGCACTTCAATGCTGCTACCCAAGGTGGTTGGAGGGCTCTTCTCTAAGAGGGAAATCAACAATGGAAATAGAAGGGAAAAATGAAAAACTGTAATAGCTCAATTTCGGTGAAATCAGAATAGTGGTTTCGGGACCACAAATCTGAGCTGAAAATAAAATTTATTTTTATTTTATTATATGGTCCGTATTATGATAGATATGACATGTGAAAATTTTGATACGAAAATTTTATCGATTGAGTGCTTAATTACAAGAAGGACTAAATAGCATAAAATGGGAAATTTGAATTGTAGTAGCTATAAGAATTAAATAGCTATGGAATTCAAAACTTAAGGTCCTTATATAGTAATTAGACCATTAAGAAAAGTATGTAGATTTTTCTTGGTGACTCATCTATGGAAATATAGAAAAAGGGAAAGGGCTAAATTGGAACGTGAAAATTTTAATTAATTAAAAGATGATAAAATAAATATCATCTTATTTTATCATCTTCTTCCTAAAATAAAACATGGAAACCCTAGGAGAGAGAAAAGAAACTTTCATGGCCAAATTGGGTAAGCTTCCTTATCCTGTTTTTAGTAATTTTGATATTTTTTGGAATCGGGATAGTTTAAACTATCTATTTGGGGGATTAAATTGAAAAGTTATCAAGATATGAAAAATGGGTCATGGATGTATATGCTGGAAATTAGAAATTTATGGTAGAAAATGAAATATTATTGATATATAAACAACTTTTACAAAGTGATTTTTTATGAAAATATGATTTAGGGACTAAAATGTAAACTTGTGAAATTGAAGGAAAATTCTAAACTTTTATGAATATATGTGCTGTAAATTTTGTAATGGAGCTTTGGTTAGGCTTGGAATAGGGAGTAATTTGCACAAGTTTCATTTTCCGAGCCTAGGGACGAAAATTGTAATTTATGAAAAAGTTAGGGGAAAATTGGTAATTTTGCCTAAAACGTAAATTGAGTCCCAATGAGTATAAAATGTATGCAATTGACAATTAAAGTTATTTATATAGATCCGACCAACCCAATTTCGGAGTTAAAACGAGGAAAAGAGGAAAATGTCGGAATAGTAGATGTTTGTACACGAACCTTTGTCGAGGTAAGTTTGTGTAACTAAATTATATACATTTTTATGCTTGAATTAAATGTTGTATTTGTAAATTGTATAATTGTCATAAATATGTGAAATGATTACATGTCCGACTTAGCCCGATAAATGAAAATGTTTAAATTAAAAGATAATGCCCGATAGATGATAAAGGATAAACGATGAGAATGTTACTTATATGCTTGAAATGAATGTGGAATGTGTTTATTTGAATTATATGAATGTTGTGGATATATGAAATAATCACATGCCCAATAATGCTTGATAAAAATGTTTAAATCCCGATTGAATAAATGGAAAATAGGTGGAAATGTGATTTCCCGAAATTAAAGAGGTTCTACATTTGTTGCATATAGGATTTAGCTATGATGAGTAATCCTATTGGCCTCATTACCGAATTAGCCTGGATGGGTAATCCTGAAATCAGTCCTCTCGAGCATATGTTATGGATTAGATTTAGCCTGGACGGGTAATCCAGATCAAGCTTTTTAGAGCATATGTCATTAAAAGGATTTAGCCTAGACTTGTAATCCTATTGTGTGTGTATATATATGTATGTGTGTGTGGCTCGAGAGTGTACTCTTTGAAATAGTACCTTAAGGGTACCATTGGACATGAATTGACGGATCCCGATTTGTACACCTTGGGTGTAATACCTATGTATCCATCGATATTCCGAATAAATTCAACGGGTAAAAACCTTGACATGAAAGGACATGAATAAGAAATGAGTTATTACATGTAGTTGCCTAAAATTCAAGAAAATAATGCTACATGACAATTGATATAAGAAAACATGAGATGATGACACTTGTACATGGAATTCATTTGATGAATATGTCATCCTTGATTATAGACTTGTTCACTTTGAGAGTACTACTACTCGTGTGACATTGATATTTCGAGTAAAGTTCTGATATGAAATAATCAAAACTCGAGATAAATTATATGGAAATATACTTGAGATATAACGATGTGATTTTTACATGTTAAATGAATACATGTTGTGGAAAGCATATGTGCATGGAAACTTGATTATTAACGAGCCCATCTATGCTTGTGGTGTTATTATGGATTATATGACTAACAAGGGCAATGAGGATATGTGTAGGGCTTGAGGTCAAATTGAATGAATGGACCTTACATAGTTACCTCGAAATAGAATGAATGGTAAGTTAAGTACCATGTTATACAAACTTACTAAGCATGTAATGCTTACCCCATCTTATTTTCCCCTGTTTTAGAGTAAATCGGAAGCTCGTTGGATTGGAAGCTCGGCGGAGATCACTCACACTATCTATCGGCCCATGTCTGTATAATATGGTAAAGTAATTATGTTTGTAATGGCATGTATAGGTTATATTGGCCATATTGACATGTAAGTGTAAATGATGCTTGTAATCTAGTCATTGGAATGGCTAGTAATGGTTTGATTTGATATATTTGTAATGTCATACTATGGTGACTACATATGTGTTAAGTAGTTGATCAAACTATGTCTAACACATGGACTAAACCAAGATAAGATAATAAACATGTATGCATATTATGGTATACCATGTTGAATGATAGAATTTGCTTGATATGAATGCTTGAAATGGTTAGTATTTGGATGTGTGATGCAAGTGCAGGTCATGGGTGTGATTTGGGGGGAGAAATAAAGCTAGGAATGACTTTATTTTGACCACACGGCCTACCCCATGGGCGTGTGGCCTATCCGTGTGTCCCCTGCACCTTAAATTTGAGTACGTATGTTTCAGCCGTGTGGGAGACACGGCCTTGAACACGGGCATGTGTCTCGGCCATGTGAAACCTACACCTAATTCGAATTGAATTGAATAACCACACGGCCTAGCACACGGGCGTGTCCCTTGGACCACACGAGCGTGTGAGCCCTGCACCTTGGAAAATTGTTGAAATGTCACAAAAAAATTTTAGAGTTTCCGATTAAGTCCCGAATTGATTCTAATGCTCGTATTGGACCTCGAGGGTCCATCTAAGGGACGTTACGAATGATCCTGGTTAATGAATAGTGATTGACATGATTTATCTGAGAATATTCTGAAAAGTTTCAGTAATGCTCCATAATCCTATTCCGACAACGGATACGGGTTAGGGGTGTTACAAAAACAAAAAGAGGTTTGGAAGAGAGAAAGTGAGTGAAAGGGGGAGAGATGCGTGGAATGAAAGGTTTGTTGAAATGAATAGGTGAAGGGGTATTTATAGATGGGATTGGCTACTAAAAATAGAAAAAAATCATCAGCCATATACCCCCCTTGGCCAGCCACACATGTAACAAAGTTTGAATGTTTCAAACTTTCCTAAATTTAGCTTGCGGCAAATCTTTAAAAGCACAGAAAATGGAGGGGTTTGAATGCGATTTCAAGGAGACTTCAAGGGCTGATTTTCAAGTTAGTAAATCAGCTATTTTTAGCTGATTGGGTCAGCATGTTGGACGATTTTGGGCAGCCCAATTGCTCGGTTGGATCAGTCTCTCGTATTAGCACAATTGGGCCTCCTTTTCATAATATAATTAATAATAATTATTTAACCCAAAATAAATTGGAGAAAAATTAAAATTAATTATGTTATGTATTAATATTCATAATTTGGACCTTCTTAGGCTAAAAAATTAATTTGCCTCGATGCTTCAAAAATTGCGTCCCAATTTTGCACTTCTAGTAGTATCTACCGAGCCAATTTTCACCCTTCGTATAAATCTGTCGAAAATAAATCAAAATTTATGAAAATTTATTATAAAATTAATTAAAATTAAATATGTTAATAATTAGAGTAAATTTTAATTATTTTATAATTATATTCTAATTTTTTACAAGAACTACTATGAAACTGCATGAATTTGAGTTAAAAATGTGCTGAAAAAGTCTATATATTTGTGTTTCCATTTAGCTTCTAACATTGTATTTTTTGCTTGAGATAAATGATATTATATTTCAAGAAAATATGCTACCAAGCATGGAATAACTAGCATCATCGTTTCACTTAATGTCTCTTCCAAAGCAACAAGTCTTGTTTTGAATAGTTGTTGTTCAGAACAACTGTTGTTCGAGAATAGCTATGTCCAGAATAGGGCTTTAGTTAAAACAACTATCATCCAGTGTGGTTGTTATTTGAGAACAAAACCAACTAAATTTCGGAAAAACTCTTGTTTAGAATGAGGGCATTTTAGGAATAGCCAAATTTAAAACAATTATTGTTTGGAATAATATATTTAGAGAAATTGTGTTTTTCCGGAAGTCATTATTCAGAACAAGCTTTACAAAGAAAAGCATCATCACAAGACAACTCTTATTCGAAACAACCTTTACAACGAGAACAACTCACGTTTGGAACAAGTCAAAATAACTATTATTCAAGAATAACTCTCATCCAAGAATAACCATCATCTTACTTTTCAAGAGATGTTCCGCGAAACATGCTTCACATAGTACCAATTCACCGAAGTATGCAAAGTGGAAGTAACCTCAGAATATGGTAGGGTTCTTGGGTTATCTTAGCTTTTGGGATATTCCAGAAGGCCTGGCTTGGTGGATCAGATATGGAGGTAGTTAAGAGTTCTCCTCCAAATGCTGAGTGTTTTCCCTCCTTTTAAAAACATAGTGAATTATTCTTCTCTATTCACCATCACCAACAAAATCTTTCACTACCCCTTGTAAGTATTAATGCAATTGTAACTAAAAATATCTATCATTATTCTTATTAATTATCAACTTTGTAACTCTTATTCTTGAAACACTATAAATAGGAGTCTTTCAAAACTGGTGAAAGGACTATTTGGCACTTTTGACATTTTTAGCATTTTGAACTCTCAAAGGATTCTCTCTGAAATTCTCTCAACTTACTTATTTGCTAAGCCTGATCATTAGTCATATTTCCCTTTCTCCACCTTACCAACCACCACTTGTCGTTGCACTCAGTGTTACTGGATCTACTCCAGTCTTCTTCTTTGCCTTCTTCAGATACATCTCATTTACATCTCATCTACTTACTTGCAACGCTTCCTCTCTCCATCAAAAGAACCCTCTACTAAAATTAAGGCATTCAACTAAACTTTTACAAGTTAGAAATTAAGGAGGATACGACAACAACAAAGTTAAAATCTTGATTTTTGGAAGGGTTAATATTTTTTTTTCCTCCGAACTTGATAATTAGGTCTAGATTAGTAAATGGATTAATAGCTAAATTCAAGTATCAAAGTGGATTAAAAAAAATAAAACAACCAAAATGGATTTTATTGCCAAGCTTAGAAGCAAAAATTGCATTAACCTTTTTTTACAAAGATGTAAAGAGAGGAGATATGATTAAAATTGGAGAAATGGAACATGTGTTTTAACCATGACCATCCAAACCTGCAAATCTTTCACCTACTGTTTAAGTAGAAACATTAATTGAATTACTGTCATTGATACCTCCCTTCTTGTTGAGCATAGATGGATACAACATGTTTTGTCCCAACAAAACAAAAGTGTTGCCTGGCCCTGGACTAATAGTAATACTCCCATGAAAATAAATATTAGACCATGGCCCTCAACTTCTCATTTAACACTCTTTTTCACATTGTAATCTTAGAAGTAAAGCCCAAACCCAATTTTTGGGGTTTAAAACTAACTCCATGAAACGTTTAAAATAACTTTCAGTTTCGTTACTGTTATCCTACTAAAATATTACATATCCATATTAAATTTAAGATTTATTAAATTATGCCATATCTACGTTGTGAATAAAAATAAAATTATATAGTAAATATATTTATAAAATAATTAAGATTTTGGTTAAAATTATAAAATAAAAGTATTGAAATTAGTATTTATTAAAAAAATATCCTTGGATTGATATAATTGACTTTATAAAGCAATGATTTTCAGTCATTACTTAATAAAGTTGTGTCTAATTGACTTCTAACACTAACCCAACCAAATGTTTAAAAACTAAATTGATTTACATGAAAAAAAAACTATGTAACAAATATATTTATTAAAAATTCATATAAAAAGTCAATCATACATGATGCAGAGGCCCATTTTTGCCCGGGTTTAAAAATAAACCAAAATAAAAAAACAAAACAAAAATTATAATGTCCAGCACAGTCCAAAACCAGACCCAATACCTCATTACACTCGAGCCCAAACAGATGACCCTCTAACCCATTACCAGATATACCCAATACCCGAAATGGACCCTTCAGACCCAAAACAGAAACGGCCCAAAAGGGCCCAAATGTTAAACCGAAATTAGAGACCTAGGGTTTCTGAGGAAACCCTAGGCGCCGTTCGCGCCGCAGCCACCAAAATCCCCTCACGCCGCAATCCTCGCAAGCCACGCCCCATCGATGCCGAGATCTCTGCTTCTTGCTTACAAAAAGGAAAGAGATGCAGCATCAAATATAGACATAATATATTTCCTTTTTTATTTTTCATTTCAGGGCTATATAAAACCCCCCAAAAATATGTAAAAAAAAAAAAAGGAAGAGACACACATACGGAGATACACAAAATCAATACAAGAAGAGATTCTAACATATTTTACTCGAAAAATCAGAGTAGAGGTGCAACAAAGGTTTTTATATTTTTATTTTTATTTTCGTTTTCGATTTCTTTTTTTAAGGGTTTTTTTTTATTTTCTCTAAAAAACTACATATATGTATATATATTAAAACGTAAAAAAACAAAAATACCTATTTTCGAGTTTCGCCATCACACACATGGCGATGGCAATGACGGCTCATGAAGCGGCGGTGATCGGCGCCAGAGTGTCGCCGGGATCCTTGCCAGAAATCGCCCCAGGAAGAGAGAAGGGGAGAGCTGCATCATTTTTTTTTAACAAAAGAAGGAGGAATGATTTTTTTAAAAAAAATTTGGTATTTATAAGCATATAAAACGACACCGTTTAGGGCTGGTGTAACACCCCTTACTCGTATTCAACGCCTGAATAGGGTACGAGGCATTACCAAAACACATACACTTATAAACGTATTAAACTGAGTCATAAAATTTCATCCAAATCATACAAAATGAACTGCTAAATATTAAAGGCCAACATTTTAGGCCAAACAAATTATGACATATACAAATGACTAAGTCTCCTATACATGCCATAAACTTAAGAGGTTTGTATTCACTTTTACCCCACGATGATAGCTTGATAGTGTGATTACATCTCCGGCGATCTCCAACTCGAGTTAGCATACAACCCTATAAGATATGGGAAATGAAGGGAAGTAAGCTACAAAGCTTAGTAGGTAAGTATAAGCTACAAAGCTTAGTAAGTAAGTATGTAAATAATAAGTGATTTATTAACAGGCTTTTATAAATCTTCACAATATGTTCTCAAGATAATACAATCATAATTGCACATAGTTCCACTTTTTATTCATGTTCATCTCAAGCTGTCTACTCGAGTTACAGTCACTAAATTATTTATATCTTGAGCTACGGAATTCAAAATTAATATCCATAACTTTTCCCTGAAACTAGACTCACATATCTTGTTACCATAAAATTTTCAGAATTTTTAGTTTAGCCAATTAATACAGTTTATTCTTCAAAGTTTCCCCTTTTCTGCTGTTCGATAGTTCCAACCATTCTTCGCTAAAATTTAATTATGTGTTTGTACAGAATTTAAATGATGTTATAGTTTTCTAAAAATAGACTCGTTAAGGAATCTAACCATATAAATTATGTCCCAAAATTATTTTTTTACAATTTTTAATGATTTTTCCAAGTTAGAATAGGGGATCTTGAAATCACTCTGAACCAGTCTCACAAAAATCTAAATATCTCAAAATACAGAATTTCTTTGCTTTCTTTGTTTCTTTCATATGAAAATAGACTCAATAATATTTAATTTAATATCTCACTCAACTACTAATTTCATTTCTACCATGTTCGGTGATTTTTCAAAATTACTCTACTGCTGTTGTCCAAAACTGTTTTATTTCTAAATTTACTCTTTCATAATTTCACTTACTCCATTTCATCTTACCGAAAGTTCACTCAAATACCGAACAGATTGTTCATAAATTTTCACACTTATACCTGCACTTATCCATCACATAGTAATATTCAATTACACTTAGTCGTTACATGATTACATGTATTTTCACTTGGTCAATTTCCTGTTGAACTCATCGGAATAATAACAGATACACGGTGGCCTGCACATAGTACCACCCTTGTAGCTGAAGCTATATGGTACACATAGTAGCCTGCACTTAGTACTACACATGTGACCAAAACCATCACTTACACATAGTGGCCTGCACTTAGTACCACACATGTGATCGAAACTATCGGGTACGCATAGTAGCCTGCACTTAGTACTACACATTCGACCTATCTGTCTGGTACACATAGTAGCCTGCACTTAGTACTACACAGGTGACCTAAAACCATATCGTAGCTCTCTTGTACACATAGTGGCCTACACTTAGTACCAGACATGTGACCTAGCTACCTCATTCGTATCTTTTCTATTCCGAAGGTTCCACTGGGAATTCTCACTTTTCATCATTTTACCAATTCATCCATAATCAATCACAATCCATATTGTACATAAAATAATTACTCCATATTCAACTATATCTCATATAATATAACAAAATATTAAAACATAAATAAAAATGGTGTATTATTTACATACAAACCTACCTCGAAAGTAAAATCGGTGAAAATGACTTATTCGTCAATTACTCGTTCTAGTTCCAAACCTCGTTTTCCTTGATCTATAACAACATATTTCACTTATTTAATTAATTTACTATTCAAAACAGTCCTTAACTCAACTTTTGCAAAATTACAATTTTACCCCTAAACTTTTACATATTTACACTTTTGCCCCAATACTTGAAAATTAAACTTCAGCCCTTATTCTTATGTTTTATAACATGCTGATCATTTTTCCCTTCTATGGAAACATCAAATTATTACTCTATCATACACTTATGAACATTAGGTATTTTTACCAATTATGTCGTTTTACTCGTTTTCACTTAAAATCGCTTAACAAAAGTTCTTTAACATAATTTCAAGCTTCATATTATACCATAAAACATCAAAATACACACTTTTCACCTATGGGTAATTTTCCAAAGATGAACCCTAGCATGAATTATTGGTAGCATAAGCTAAATCGAGCTACCGGGACTCCAAAACCTTAAATAACTTGAAAAACGAGGCTAGAACGGACATACCATGTGCTTGAAAAGTTGAGAAAACCCTAGCCATGTCTTCTCTTGGAAAATTTCGTCCAAATGAAGAAGATGGACAAATTTGGCATTTTAATTTTGTTTTTAATTCATTTAATTTACAAAAGGACCAAAATGCCCTTACAAAAAAATATCTTATCTAACATATACCATATCCATTTTTGTCCAACAATTTAACCAATGGGCTATTTACCATTTAAGAACCTCTACTTTAAAATTTCATAGCAATTTGACACCTCTAACTTCTAGAACTCAAGTTTTGCACTTTTTACAATTTAGTCATTTTGACTAAATTGAGTGGCCAAACGTCAAAATTTTTGAACGAAATTTTCACGAAATCATTCCATGAAATTGTAGACCATAAAAATATAATAAAAATTAATTTTCTTACGTCGAATTTGTGGTCCCAAAACCACTATTCCGACTAGGCTCTAATTCGGGATGTTACAGTTAGCTTCTATAACACCAAAATGACGCCGTTTTATGGCTCCGACCCACGCGACCCGACCCGCCATCATAGGATCTGCGTGTTTTTCTGTTAAATGGGCTATTTTCGCATCAAGCCCTTCCACATTTTTTAGTTTTTTAATTCAGTTCTCTTGTATTTTAAATTTACCTCAAACTTTCATTTATAGATTCAATTTCGTCCTTTTTCATTTCTTTTATAATTTTCATTATTTTATTATTAATTTTATTATCATTATTGTTAATTTTGATTTTTATTATCATATTATTATTGCTTTTACTATTACTATTTTATTATCATTATTATTTTATTACTAATATTATTTATTTTTTATTTTTTACTATTATCAATATTATTATCATTACTTTTAACATTATTATTCTTATTTTTATTACTATTATTTCATTACAATTTTATTTTTTCTTACTATTATTTTTCCTATTATTATTAGTACTATTATTATTATACGTACTATTATTATTATATTTATGACTATTATTATTATTTTTAATCTTATTATTATATTTTCTATTATTAGTATTATTACTATTTTATTGCCTACATTATTATTTGCTATTTTTATCATTTCTATAATTTTGTTATTAATATTACTTTTATCTTTACTACTATTATTATTTTTATATTATTACTATTAATTTTAATATCCTTACATTATTTTATCATTATTAATACTATTTTTATTTTGCTATTACTCTTATCATTATTTTCATTATTATTTTATTTTATAATTGCTAATATATTTTTTATTTATTAATATATTTTCATTATAATTTATTTTTTATTTTTATTATTACTACTATTTTATTTCTTTTTATTATTGTACATTGTATCTATTTGTTTATTTATTTATTAGTAACCTTTGTTTTCGTTTTTATTTTGATTATTTGTTTTAATTTTTATTGTAATTTATATTTGTTTCCTCATTTCACTCTATTATGCATGTGTATTATAATTCATTCCCTATTTTATAAAATCACAGCACATTTTATTCGATTTTCAAAATAAGTAAATTCTTCACGTTCTAAGGGTTCGAAAGAATTCGTACTCTAGCTTACTGGGTTTCGATGTTCCTCTTCGAGTCCAAAGAACCTATTACTTTCTTTTTAAAAGTTAAGTAAAAACTTATTCTTGAGAATTCAAAATTGTCGTGTCCTAACTCACTGGATATGACGTTATGTTATCTCGAGATAAGGATTTTAGAAAACATGGCAATGTTTCGTGTTTGGAAGTTCGAGAAATTGTGCCCTAACATGCTGGGTTTCAGTTTATTGTATATCTAAATAACTAAATATCCTTTTAATTTCGTGTTTTGGGACATTAAGGGACAATCTTAGTTTCGGGGTTTAAAATGTTGCACCCTAACGTACTGGATGTGATATTTTATCCTTTTGAAACAAAAGAGTCTTAATATTCCCAAAACGGATTATATAAATATTCTTAGAAAAAATTGAATTTTAAATTTTTTTCAAATTCTCGACATAGAGACATTAATTAATCAATTAGGTACCAATTTTTGGGCGTTACAAGGGTGCTAATCCTTCCTCGTACATAACCGACTCCCGAACCCGTTTTCTTATATTTCGTGGACCAAAATCAAATGTTTTAAAATAAAATGTTTTACAAAAGTAATCCAATCACACCTAAGTAAAAAGGGATTGGTAGCGACTCCATTTCCATTTTTAAAGTCGATCCCTATTTTTTATAAAACTCTTAAAAATGGTTTCGACACATGGTATTCCAAGTTCAAATCTCATTATGAAAATTTTATTGATTTATTATATGAAAACTTCTAAAGCACCCGCGTAAAATATGTATAATTTTTTTATATAGTAAGATATTTTAATAATTTCATAATTGAATTGACTCCAAATCAATTTGTGAGATCAATTCAATAAAACACTTGAAATAAGTAGATATAAATAATATTACCAACAAGATAATTGAATCTTTAACTTTGCACCAATTGAGTTGGCAAATACATAAAAACCAAATTATAATATAAACTATATTTATTTATAAGATTATATTAGTATTAATTTTTGGCATAATTACAAAAAAAAAAAAAACCCTCAACGTTTGGGGGCTTTTGGTTTTGTGCTCTTAACCTTTTTATTTTTTGATTGACACCCTCAACGTTACAATTTTTTCAGAAATCAGCTCACTTTTAACGGTCAACATGAGTTGACCGTTAATTAAACTATAGGTCAACATAGTAGCACATTGGCATGCCACATAAGCTCACGACATCATAAATGACATCATCTATTTAACAAAAAATTTTCTCTCATTTTCTCTCTTGCCAAACACCACTTTTTTCTTCTAAACACATGGTTGCTGCCATTTTTTTTTCTCTCATTTTCTCTCTTGCCAAACACCATTTTTCTTCTTCAAAACATATGGTTGGCTCATTTCATCTACAAGAATCTCCATTACCATGATTATAATCATGCTTTTGTGCAATTTTTGTAAACCCACACCGCAGTTTCAACTTAAAATCATTACTTTTTTCCCCACCGTCGACTGCCATTTTTTTTCTCTCATTTTCTCTCTTGCCAAACATCATTTTTCTTCTTCAAAACACAACATTCTTAAACATGTTCTGTCGTTCATTGATCTTTATCTTCAAAATTTTCATTCTTGAACATGAAGATTAATTAAACTTGATGATGGCTTAAACTCATCAAATTAACACCTTATTTCGAGAAATACAAGGAAATGGGATTATTGGATTAACAAGCATTAAATATTAATGTTGTACTACTCTGTTTCATGATTTTAGTCTTTAGATTCTCTTCATGTATGTAATAATATTGAACAGGGGAAATTCTTATGCGAGATTGTGGAACATAGAACCACTCAGACTATCGTCTGCCAAAACTGCTACCCTCAGGTGTTATGTTTAAGAATGTTGTGTTTTGAAGAAGAAAAATGGTTTTTGGCAAGAGAGAAAATGAGAGGAAAAAAATAGCAGCAACCATGTGTTTTGAAGAAAAAAAGTTGTGTTTAGCAAGAGAGAAAATGAGAGAAAAAAATTTTGTTAAATAGATGATGTCATCTATGACGTTGTGTGCTTATGTGGCATGTCACATGGGCTACTATGTTGACCTATAGTTTGACTAACGGTCATGTTGACCGTTAAAAGTAGGCTAATTTCTGAAAAAATTATAACGTTAAGGGTGTCAATCAAAAAATAAAAAAGTTAAAGGCACAAAACCAAATGCTCCCAAACGTTGAAGGTTTTTTTTGCAATTATGCTTTAATTTTTTTAAACAAGAAAATAAATTATATATCTCTTATTAACTTAAATTTTCTAATTTAATTCTTCTAAAACAACATTTTAAAAAAACCACAATTACTTTAATTTTCCACCATCTCCTTTGTTTTATTCTAATTATCCATATTTATTATATCCTAATTATTATAAAGCCTACTAAGTTCGATATCACAAAGTTAATTGGGTACCAATTTGGTTAAGAAAATATAAAATATTCTCACTTTACAAAATAAAGTGTATTATTTTTAAGGTGCTTTTGCCATTTTTATCCATTATATAGGAAAGTAAACATGCATGATAAGATTTGAACCCATATCTCTTTAAATTTTTACACTAATATTTTATCATTTAGTCAAAGTTTCATTTATTATTTATATCAATTATATATATTTGTTACATTATTTTATATTTATTCATATTGTGAATGTAACATAATTTAAATTTTTATATAAATATATAGTATTATTCTAAATTAAGAATGTTAAAGAAAGAAATCAAAATTAATTAAATAGGGCATTTAAAACGTTTGCAGTATAATAAATAACTACCATTACAAAAGCCATTCAATTAATAAAATCATTTTTTAGAAATTTTGTAAATTCTAAATTTAATGATGTAATTTTCTTTATAAACATTGACACCTCTTATTGTAAAAGAAGAAAATTTACATGCTAATTACTAAAATTATTGTGGGTCAAAATCAAAGTTATCATGGTAAAAATAATGATCTTATACATGTGTCATAATTATTTTCTTTAATTAAGAGATAAATATTAAGATTTTATATTATCACTAATTAAAAACAAAATAATTAAGTGAAATATTAAATAATTATTTTATCTTAAATTTAATATGATAATTAATAAATAAAATAGTTTAAATTCTTATAAAACAATTAAATGGAATAGTTAAATTCTACAATAATTTTCTTTTATTTATGTGATTATATCAAATGAAGTAGTTAAACTTTACAAGATTTCTCTTTTATTCATATAATTGACACTACATAAAGGGGTCACCCTAAGCCATTCTATACATTTACAGGTTCAAGAAGCTCCAAAAATCTCTATAGAATTCTCTAGAAGTTGAAGAAATTCTAAAGAACACCATACACGTTTTATAGAAAAGTTGCATTCTGATCTAGTTCAGCCATGGAGAAGAAGACAAAAGTCGTTTATGAAGATAGGAAATTCAAACTCATTTCAAAAATAAATTAAGTTGACACTTGAAGCAATCAACATCCATCAAAAATTAAATTAAATGATCCTTAAATCGAAGTCAAATCAGAGAGAAGAATCAAAGGATACTTTTTATTTGTGTTAAAGAATAATATTAAAAACTGCGAAGCTGGGATCCTAAAGTTGGAAGTAAATTAAAGTGATTCCTAAGCAAAGAATAAGGTAGGGGACGGTTGGAAACCATTTAAAACTCCAAATGGATTAAAGGAGAAAAGGCCCTTCATCCTTGGAAGTTGCTTGAACGTCACAAGGATATCAAATCCAAATCAAATCTTAGAAAATTCAAAAGCCAGCAATACATCTGGGAATCTCACTTAGGATTATATATTATTTTATCCACTAACTTAAGCTTTGACAGTTTCTTCTCATAGATTTTTGGAAGATTCTATTCATTTTATTAACAAAACATGACATCTTGGGATTTTTCATTAATTTTCCAGTTTTGTTGTGTTGCCGACATTTTCTCCGCACATTATTATTTTATACGATTCTAATTTTCTCTACATTCTCCTCTGCATGATTGGATCAACTTTAATCATTGAAACAATTTTGCAATTTTCCTCAGATTTTGTTCATCCATTAATTTTACTCTAGATTTGATTTTAGATTGTTTGTTTCTCAAGATGCAGAACTAAATGCAATGTGCTAAACCAAAAAGGACCGACAATTTCCCTCTCGAATGATTTTAAATCAAAGTTTGTATACGATGATATATATTTTAAATCTAAATCTATTTACTTTATTTTTCACCATTTAATTTACTCGTAATAAATAAAATTATAGGACAATACCTATTATTATTATTATCCGCCAAAAGAGGCAAGTTGTTGGTCAACGACGATCCCACTGTATCATGTCTAGTTTGGAGATTGGAAGTAGGAAACACCATATAAAACGTCGTTGTTTCAGCTAAAGTGTTTTGTTTGAGAGCTGCCTTCACTATTTGTTTGTTTCCCATTTCACATCACATCCACGTTGTTGGATTTATTTTTCTTATTTCTTTTATTAAGTATTATGAAGATTTATGTGTTAAAAATTAAATTACACTTTGTTTTCTTCATTAACATAACTGTTAAAGAATTATAAGAAATTAATATAATATGTTTCATTAACTTGATAAGTTAAGAATATCAATTTAATAAATTTTGAATAATTTTTTATATTTTCTATAATTATTTAAAAAATCATGTTTAGGATTAACCTAGAGGTGGATTTTAAATAACTATAAAAATTGTTATAAAATACTAATAATGCAAAGAACACAAGGATCATAGATGAGAATAAAGAGATATTTCTATTGCATTTCTCTTATTTTCCACCATCATTACAAGTAGTATACTCCTATATATATATATATATATATATGGAAATTAGATTCCTCATTTTTTAATACATGAATAAGAAAAGGGTTACAAGAAGATGAAAAGCGAAGAGTTAAGGAAGATGAAAGGTGAAAGGTTGATTGTAATGAACATCCACTTAATAGAATTTATAACACTCTCTCTTGGATGTTCATTGTATAAAGGATGTCTCATTAAAAACATTACTAGGAAGAACCCTGTAGGACAAAAATCTAATGAAGGAAAAAAAGAGTACATAATCCTCTAATACACAGTATGTCACAACCTTAAAAGAAAAATGTAGTGCTAATTTACTCCCACTCATATAAGCATCACTTAAGATTTTTTGAAACGACGCAATCCAATGCTGAAAATTAACTTCTTGAATGTAGTTGTAGTGAGTGCCTAATTGAATTTTCGATTATTCTTTGCATTGGGTGAGGGTTGTTACAACAGTGCATATTTTGCTCCCCTTATTCGAACATCACTTTATAACTCAATATTGAGTCATTCAATATTATTTATCAATAGTAAATCATCAACATAAAGAACGAATTTTCTTGATGCGTATCAATATAGCAAAAAAATCCAATTGCATTCTTATGCTTTATATGTTGCCAACAACTTTATAAAGTAAGATATATTGTTCATTCACTATTACCAATACAACGAGTGCATTGGCACATAAAGAAATGATACTTCAGGACCATCGTTTTATAACATTATTGTTTGACCATTTGTATTCCTTTTGAATATCTCCAATCTACATGAAAAATTAATTTGATTAATTTTGATTATATAAACATTATTGGATCCTCAAAAGAAATTCTTTCTAATATAATTGTGTAACAATTTGTCCTTATTGAACACTCGGTCTTCACGTGGAGGAAAAAGTTCATTTTAGATATACTTTCATTATAAAGTTTATCTATCAAATAATTATTTCTCTTGAAAATTTTTATAAACTCCAATGATATTAGATTAATATCAACAATGATGATACTAACCTATATGTATAAATACATTAATTAATAAAACTCCTAAACAAAATCATATTCACATTTATTGATTTTCTCATGAAACTCAAGTTTTATGCTTCAGGCATCACTATTATCAAATAATTTATATCAGCTGAATACAAATTCACTAGACGTAAATAAATAACTTTATTTGGTGTTTGCATCCACCACAAATTAATCATTTTTCATAACCAAAACCAAGTGTCTTGTCAACATTCTTGTTACAAGTCAATCCTATATATTATGACTTCTATTTTTTTCACTATTATGCTAACATGTACTCCCTTTGGCTTTACACTTTCTGGGTGTTTGGACTTCAAGCCTGAGATTCATTTCATAAGTTATAATAGAAGTGTCTCTTTATTTTTTATGAGTTGTTTCCATATCAATGCTTTCAAATATATTTTCATTCAAGATCCTCACTTTTCCATAATATCGAAGTGTTCTACGTATATTATCGTTGTCGACAATAATTTCATTTTGTCAGCTCCATCATATTTCTTTATGAAACAATTGATTGGGATATCACATTATATTCATAATTTCAGGTACTTGAACCTCTTCTGAGATTTTATCAAAAGTTATGCCTTGGGTCTCTTCATGAGTACGCATCTCCTTTAGTATGTGACCATTTTCATTTCTTTCTCCTTTCTTTCAAGAATTTTTCGTTTTATGGAATCGAATGATTTACCATGCTTCTAGTATGCTCAAGACTTATTTTTATCACATTGCCCTTTTGTGGCATATAATTATTTGGAGCATTTTAGCTGGTATATGTATCAACTAATATATGCAATCTCTAAATGTCATCACTAAACATGTTTGGCAAAAAAATTTATCCTTCAAACTTCATGCATAAAATATTAGCAAGATCACAAAAAGTGATGAAATTTATTTAACCAACTTGTCTCCCCTTAATACTAAGAAAATTTGCAACATGACAATACTTTTCAAAATTATAAATATATCTCGCTTCAAATTTTAACATCTAATGAAAATTCTAAATTTTCTCAACTTCATACTTGATGATCCATCTTAATGCATTATGGTGGAACATAAAATAGATATTGCGCATCCAAATATTCTTAGATGAAATCTATTGGCTTATAAATGAAAATCAATTCTCACAAGAAAATATTTCTTACATGTTGGCTTGATGCAAATAAAATTACATGCTTAATGTAAATCTATTCTTATATTAATGGTTAAGCAATTAAATGGAGACATAGTTTTGCTAACCATTAAGTATAACATATATAGGTATAGACAACTTAATATTATCCCAACTAAAACTATTAAAATCAAGTTTGGGATATAATGCACCAACATTGTTAGCACAAATTGCATACTATAGAGATTGTGCACAATCAAATTATTTCAAGAAATAATATCGCAAACTTCGAATAACACACGTGATACATGAGGTCATATATTATTTGGTTATCATCCAAAAATGCAATCGACCTCTAACTTTAGCTGGTGTTAGTTCAATATGCTGTCCAAATAACTAGTGTTGATGACAATTATTAAAATATAACTTCTAATTCTTCAATAAAATCATATAAATTTTCATCAAATTATTTTGCATCATTGTTGACTTGAGATGATCTAATCGGTCATACCAACACTATGAACTTCATTTCACTATCTCATATGTCAATCATATACGTGTAATGTATTCCATTGGGGAATATTTATAATCCAAAAACACGAGTATCTCATGTCATTTCTATCCATGATTTTAATGTAAAACATATAAAGATTTCCTTCAACATATATCTTCTTGATCTAAAAATTAATATTATGTTTTACAAAATTTTGCATCACAGAAGGTAAAATAGTAGCTCTTAAAGAGCTTTTTATGGTGTGATGCAATATTAGCTCTTTAGGAACACGTAATCATTTTATTATATAACCTTAATGAATACTTAATTTATTTTAAATAATAAACACTTTTGCACTTCATTCCAACATGAATGATAAAATTTATAATATATATGTTTTATTTATTCATATAAAATAAAATGAATAGGTATAAATAAAATATATATTAAACATAACAAATAATAAATTCATATTACTAATAAATCACTATGGTTATAGATAATAATTTTTTATATATACCATAACACAACAAAATGCAAAATATTATAATGTCGATTTAAGTAACTTTACAACTATAAAGGTTTAAACATAAACATTTTCTAACCGCCACATCTTATGACATAATTTCATTTTAAATTTTATAATAATCATGAAACTTTCCAAATAGGGTGAATATCCCAAAGTTTATGACAAGTAAGTATTTTTAATCCCATTCGCAATAATAATATATTTTAATCAAAATTAAAATTAAACCAATCAATTATATTAAAGATGAACCAATAAAAAATTATCTCCACATAAGAATCCTAATAACTAAATGCATGAAAATTTTTTAAATTCATAGAGTTACTTAATAGAGAATTATATAAATTGAAATTCTTAATAGAAATCAAATTAAATTTCAAAAAAAGTTGATTAGACTGACTTACGTTACCATGGATGAGAAGCAGTGATTATAAACATCCTTTGTAATGAAGAGAAAGAGATCAACCTTAAGCAAATATCAAGTAGCCATTGATTCTAATGATTCTTAAACCAAACAATTAAATTTCAATGCTTGGATCCCAACGAAATTTTGACACAAACTAAGAACATATTAATCATCCTTATATGCATGGTCAACTTTAGCATCATAGTAAAAATTTTCATCTTTTGCCAAAAAATTATCCTCCATTCTATCATTTTGGGATAACAAAGTTTATCTCAATATTGTTTATTTTTTTAATGGATGTTTTGATAAAGTTTTATTAGATGCTTAAACATACAACAAGTACGTGACCAATGCATTTTATACCATATTGGTAGCATGGATTTTTAATAATCTTCGAATATTTTGACCACCATTTTCTTGTATTTCCTTATTATTCTTTTTCTAGTGGTTAGAACTACCATTATTATAACCACCATGATAACAATTATTAGTATTTGTCCAACCACATCCTCAATTACAACGACAACCACGATCTCTATATTTTGATTTTTCATAATATTTATGTATTGTTACATTCACTTTAAGGAATATAGCCTTTTTCACTAGAAGGCATGAGATCATTTTTAAATATTTTTTAAAGTCTTTTTCACAATATTGCTACTGCAGGAGCACATAAAATATTTCACTCACAATAAGTTTTAGAGAGTATTACCATTTTCCAATGGTCAAATCATTTTTTCAAATTATTACACAATTCAAGAGTCAAGAGGATCTTTCGCAATTAGATATTCCACTTTTAATCCTTCATGTAGATGATGTTGGACAAAAACAATGGTTTTTACTGTCTATATAAAAAGTGAAATTTGTTTATAGTCACAAATCATGTGTGGTTCTATTAGAAATAATCTAACAGGCAACGTAGTACATATGGTAAAGGTCACCAAATAAAATATTTAAAAATGGCTACTATTTTTAATCATATCAATGGCATATGTTATGAAAGATATACATATTTAAGTAAAAATATTCAAGTTGTTGATACTTTAATCTTATTCAAAGTCTTAGATCATAAACAAGCATACAATGGAATATATAAAACATAAATTCATACTTAAATAAGAAAAAATTAGCGTCATTTTAACTTTTTTTCATTAGGAATATTGAAATCTCAAAATCTTTCAAGCACGCATAGAAAATCACATACCTTGGAGTGTTGCTTCAACAAGAACGTTGTATGTCTAGATTACTTGTTCTACAACGAAATAGTGAATACTATCAAGTAAGCTATTGCCGATAACATGTTATAAAATAATAATGCAATTAATACAAGAATAATATATAAGAATAAATAGAGATTTCTATTGCATTTCTCTTCTTTTCATCATCATTACAAGTAGTATATTCCTATATATATATATATATATATAGGAGATTAGACTCCTCATTTTCTAATACATAAATAGCAAAGGGATTACAAGAAGATGAAAGGTGAAGAGTTAAGGAAGATGAAAGGTTGATTATAATGAACATCCACTTAATAACATTCATAAAAATATATATTTTTAGGATTTTTTTAAAAAAAAATTAAATATTACCACATAAAGATGATGTACGTGTGGCATGTCTTGTTTCACTATCTGATTGCTCTGTCAGCCAAGTCAATACTTAATTGTAGAAATGGATGGATTTTTAATAGAAGGACTAAGTTGTTTTCTATCTAATGTACAAAGATTAATTTTCCTTTTTTTTAGTAGAAGGGTAAAATGCAACTTACTCTAAATACAGGGACCACCATGGTACTTTTACACATATTTGTATAATATATATTTAACTTATATTAAATTTTAAATATGAAAATCATAATTGAAAATAATAACTAAAATTTTATAAAGAGGTCAATTTCGTCGAGATAAGTCTGTGAATTATTATGAATTAAGAGCCAACAAACCCTTCAACAAGCCAATATTGTCCCTATCACATCCCAAGTCTGGTAGATCCAAGATTTAGTTGTATTCTAGTAAAATAATTTATTTGGCGAAGTGTGATTCGCCCAATTATTTCTTTTGGTGCATATACATTAGCGTATAGTAATCGTCATGTAAATAAGTGAAGATTCTATTTTAGACTATTCTACTCTTTAAAGAGAAAGGTTTTGTTAAGTGTAAAGGTAATTATGGTATAAGTTAACGCCAAAGGTATAATACGCTTTGTCTTTATGAAGTATTGTGCTAGTTAGGTTGTAAAGTGACTATGTTAGGAACCAACTAGATAGACTGGTATGATATCTATAATGCAAGATTCTCATTTATGTTTCTTTCGGAACTGCGGACCATTAATAAGGAAAAATTCTAAAATTTGTGACACTTGTTAAGTTCCACTATGAGGAAATAGATCATATATATGTGTGTGAGAAGGGTTCTGTGAAGAGGGTTTTTCTTTTTTTAATACGTTACTCTCTGATTTTTTTTCATTTAGTCCCATGACATATTTTTCTCCCTAAGCTAGAAGCTAAGGCTCTTAGCTTAATCAATGGTCATTCCATCTCCAGTTGTTGTTGCTAATTTGAAAGGATGTTTGAGTCTGGAGCTTTGAACTACAGTAGGTAAGTAACAGGTGAGTCTCTACCCTGACTCTTTTATGGGAACTGTTCAAGTATAAGCATATATATATATGAATAAATGATGATGATATCTAAAATAATTGGTAAGAGTATGAGTATAGTAAAGATATGATATGTGCGATGATGATATGTATAAGGTTCTGTTTAAAAGAATCTTAATTAGTAAGCATGCAGGTAAAGTCTAATATACGAAAAGTATGTATCAGTCATGAATGTGAACAAATCTGGGTAAGTGAAGCCTGAGTAATGTCCCTCTGTGATGCCTTTGGTAGGGCAGTTATATTGTTAACCAGATTGGTAAATCACAACATAAAAACAAGTGTAAGATCATGAGGTTGATACCCATGACATTGTATGATATTAAAACACTCATGGTGTAACCTCTAGTAAGATGAAGACTGGACTAGCAGATCACGATATATGAAAGTGTGTAAGTCTATATGGCTGAGGCCGATAGCAAGATATGAATGTATGAATGTTCATGGTGTAGCCTTTAATAATGTGTAGATCAAACTAGCAGATCACGATATAAGAAATTTATGTATAAGCTCATGAGAGAGAAACCCATGACACATTCTATGAAAGTACGCCACACGTGACTCTGTATGTTGTCTTTGTGGCATATTTTGTATGTTTCCTTTGTGGCGTATTCTATTTAGTCGTTGTGGCACTCTGCTAATTTTGTATGGTAAAATGTGATTATTTTCCCGTGTATATCCTCGATAAGTTCATATAATTATTTGATAAGTAAATCTATGATAAGGTAATGATATGTCTGAAAGTAATTTGATTGAATTAGTTCTGTGATGTAATGAAATAATAATTAAGGGAAGTTCTTGATAAGAAGGGAGTATTTGTATGTTCAGAAAGGGTTTTCACCATAATAATCTGTTAGTTTATGATTTGGGTGTGTTTGTAGTTATGAATGAGATAAGTATCTATTATTCTAAGTTTGTCTATACCATGTAAGGTTGAATCTGAGTTATCTAGAATTCACCATATCTAAGTAGTATCATGTCTTCTTCTGAAATCTTATGGAATCTGAGTTATTATTATTTGAATACCTAGGGTTCTTTAACAAAAATTTGTGGAATTCATCTAAATGATTTGTATAATTCATTATCAGTATAAGCTTGTTGGGCATTGAACAAGAATATGATTTGATTAGTAAATTGATGATATTCAAATTTGCGTAGGAATCCACCCAAACGTGTAGGCATCCGCCAATTAACAGTATCTATAAACAACCATTCTTGAATAAGTGTATGTGTGAAGAGATGGTCTATATAAAGTGGGATTTGTACCTTTGTGGTTTTAAGAAAAAGAACATATTAAGGTAATGTTTGGAAGGATCTTAAGTTAGTTAGCTAGTTAAGAGAGAATTTGTATGATTAAGAGTATAGTAGTTGGTGTGTAAGTGTAAGCCTGGAATTATGATAGTATCTGCCCGAAACAAAAGTGGTTAAGAAGGGTAGCTGGTGTAGATGTAACAACCCGATTTTGGGTCTAGTCGGAACAGTGGTTTTGGGACCACAAATTTGACGTAGTAAAGTTTATTTTATTACATTTATATGGTTTACAATTTTACAAAATGATTTCTTGAAATTTTCGTTTGAAAATTTTGACGTTTGGGCACTCAATTTAGTAAAAAAGGACTAAATTGTAAAAAGTGCAAAAGTTAAGTTCTACTTGTTAAAGGTGTCCAATTGCTATGATATTTTAAATTAGAGGTCCTTAGTTGGTAATTAGACCATTGGATATGTTAGTGGAAAAAAATGGACATGAATAGGTGAAATTTCAAAGTTATGCATTAAGGGCATTTTGGTCATTTGGTAAATAAATGAATAAACAAGGAAAATAAAGCCAAAATTTTTGTCCATCTTCTTCCCCATGTACCGAAAATTAGAAGGTCACCATATCTAGGGTTTTTTCAACTTCCAAGCTTGATTGTAAGTACATCCTAACCCCGTTTTTAATGCTATTTACATTTTTGAAGTCGTTATCATCGATCTATCTATTTCTACCATTAATTTGTGTTATGGTTGATGTCTAGGGTTTGAACCATGTTATACATGTATATTTTTTTATGGCTAATGGTAGGTTATGCATGTTTGATGTGTGATAGACAACTTTTACTAAGTGATTTTTCATGAAAATACCTAAAAAGGACCTATTTGTAAAAAAAACTTCAAAATGTGTGTAAAAGTGTGATTAAATGAAAAATTTGGGCTTTTATAAGCATGAAATAGGTTCGTATAGGCTTGGGTCTTCATGAAATAAAATATATTTCATTTTACGAGCCTAGGGGCCAAAATGTAAAAATGTCAAAGTTTAGGGGCAAAATATAATTTTTCCAAAATCTAATTTTTAGGCTGAATTGAGAAATGTGGATATTAACTAAGCTAAATTTTCTATTATAGATCAAGAAAAATGAAGTTCAGACCTTGATCAGGGAAAAAGTAAGGTGTTTGACGATTAAATCATTTTCTACTATTTTTGTACCAAGGTAAGTTCGTATGTAAATAATGCCTTGTTTTATTTATGTTTTAAATGCTTTAATATTTTATGAATTATGATTGACTCCTTGATTGTAATCGATAAAGTTTGACAAGTGAGAAATCCCGGTTGAACCTTAGGAATAGATAGGATATGAATGTCATGACATTAGGGTTATTTGAGATTACGTGTAAGACCATATATAGGATATGGCATCGATATGAGACTTCGTGTAAGACCATAGTTGGTCTATTGGCATCGATAAGGGATCCCATGTAAGACCATATCTGGGATATGGCATTGGTATAGTATTGTGTGTGCGAGATTTCCGAGTATTCTTTAGTATTTCAAGTGGTTCAACGGAAAATTCAACGAGTATGTAAAAGTTGTAAAAGGTTATGATTGTGTTGCAAGTTGGTACAGGTACGTATGTAAAAATCATTTACTAATGAGCTCGATATGTGATGAATCCCTCGGTAAGGTCATGAATGAGTAAGTTATGATTAGAAGATCTTGATACTATTTATGCCAAGTTCATCATGTTTATTTGTATGATACATGCGTGATTATAATGCTTATTATTTGCATAGGAACTTACTAAGCTATATAGCTTACTGCCTTTTCTTTTCACTTGTCTTATAGTGTCACCAAGCCAGCTCAGGGATATGATTTGAGTTGAGAATATGTGATGTTTGTGTATGATAAATGATAGCATGTGAATGGGGTGTTGATGCCTTAGTTGTGACTAATTTGGTTGATGGTATATGCTTGGAATGGTTCTAGGTTTGTTGTGTAGGTTTTTGCATGGAAGGGTGACAAAATGGCTTGGTAAATAGCCTTATTTTTGTCCATACGGGTAGACACACAGGCGTGTGTCTAAGCCGTGTGTGACACACGGCTTGCCCCATAGGCATGTGTTTCGGCCGTGTGTCCCCTGCACCTTAATTGTTGCAAAACAGAATGTCCAGAATATAGCACACGGGCAAAGACACGGGTGTGTACCTCGGCCGTGTGAACTCTGCACCTATTTCATGAAAAATTATGGAAATTAAATCGACCACACGGCCTAGCACAAGGGCGTGTGGCACGACTGTGTGGCACAATTTAGAGAGCTCCCTATTTTGAGCACGGCCTGTAGCACGGGTGTGTCCAAGGGTCACACGGGCGTGTCCTTTGGACCACATGAGCATGTGAGCCCTGTAACATGAAAAATTTTCTAAGTTTTGTAAAATTTTCTAAAGTTCTTAATTTGGTCCCGAACAACTTCCAAAGCATGTATTGAACCTCGTAGGCTCGTTTTATGGACGATATGAATGTATGTGAAAATTTTTAAATTTAGATGGAAATTACGTCTCGATTCTGTATGTTTGCTTGTGTTTAAGTTCGGTAATTCCTTGTACCCTGTTCCGGCATCAAACACCGATAAGGGGTGTTACAGTAAAGATGTTCTTCAAATATTATATAAGAAGCTGCCAAGATATTCTGTATTAACTCTCACTAAGTTTTCCTAAACTTACTAGTCCTATGTTTATGTTTCAAGTAGTGATAAGGTGCGATGACGCCAAGATTACGCCAAGGAAGTGGCATACCGAGTTATTATGCATACAGTGGAAAATGGTGTATTGTAAGATTTCACCTTAACGAATTCGTCTTTAGTAAATGTTTGTGTTGTAAAAAATTTAGTGAAAAGCATGATGTAATATTTTATTCTTAAATAATTTCCTTAGTTTTCCTAAAATTGAGTCTTGAATAAGATAAAAAGTAATAAGAGGTATCTGTCAATACTTCAAAAATTTTGTTAAATGGTATGTGAAGTAGCACCCAAGATTTGGTGAATCGGGTTGAGTTGAAGGCATTACAAGTTGGCATTAGAGCCTCAATTTAGCCGATATTCTGGAAAATAAGTGAGCCAGCCCTGTATGCATATTACTCCGAGCCTGTCTGTAACACCCTATACCGGCTCGGTCATCGAGCTCGAATATAAAGATGCCACACCACCATCTCACTACTTGTACATTACAGTGTTCACTATTTTAAAGCTGACACATGTCATTCATAATGTTTTCATAGGTTTTAAGACATACATGCATCAATCATCGCTAAATCATGCTGGAAATACATCAATGTAGCTTACCGTGTTAAAAATTCAACCATTTTGGCCACTTAGCAAAATTTCAAATATAGACACATAAGTATCAATATTGATCCTAGGGTATCGATATTTTCTTTAAGTGGTACCGGTACCACCTAGAAAATCGATACCAAACTTGCATTTTGTTTATCGCATAAAAATCGTACTATCAAAAATAATCGGTACATGTCATAGAGTATCGATATATTTACCCCACGTATTGATATTCGAGCAAAGGTATCGATACCAAATCTCTATTCTGACTTCCCTTTACATTTCAAAACAAAGAGGTATAATTTTTAAAACCCGATTACTGATTCCTCTGCTACAGACCTAAAAAATATAGCATAAAAAAGTATTTAGTCCATTCCAATTTAGTTTCTAAACATCACGCATCAAATACTTCGACAAATAATCATCCATACGGCTAAATTTAACAGTTCAAAATGTCATAAATGTGTCTGAGCAAGAAACATCATGACATCATCAATGTTCATAAACCCAAGCATATTTATAACTCATAAACCTCATAAAAAAAGTAAAAACCAATGAAATGTTCAGAACTAACATGGCTATAAACAGGTCTACCACATTTCCTTATTCTCCTAAATGTAAACAAATAAATAATGAACACCTACGAAATACTAACAAGTCTTCCTTGGATCACTCCCTCGAAAAAACCACACTGCCCACACTGAAATGTCACTAATCTGCATATGTTGAAAATAGTGGGTGAGCTTAAACAAGCTCAATGAATGATTAGAATAATTGCTACACAAACATGTCATCATGCATCGACAAAACAACCATATATATATGCAACTACAATATTCCTATGTCTAGCGTCATATAACACCTATTCATGCATTATCTATTAGCTCTTTTATATAGCATTTACATACTCATTCAAGCATATATCACATAACACGTATTCCATTAATCATGTATCAAATTTCACAAAATCACGTATAATGATAAATTGGCTCTTGAGGCATGAAACATGAAGTGGGCACTATCACCACACATTGGATACATGGATCTCCAATCACACCAAATAACTCATAGATTCAAATATATCCCATAAGTGAAGCATATGGTTAACACTCTCCTCATTTCCCCTCACATGTCCCATTGAATGGAGCTTAACTCACATTCCCTTATCCCTCCAAGATGTTCCAAGGCCTCAATGCCCAAAATCATTATACATATAGGTGAGTACTCACAATCCTATGGCATTCCAACTATATCCAACAGTTTTAAGATCACAAGGCCAAAATATATGAAACAAATGTATATCACTTACCGATTATCCGTGTACTATCACTGTATATTTGCATTTTTAGCAAATCATTGTCACTAACATTTAACATACACATAACATGTACAAATTTACACTTTCACAACAATTATCGCAACCACATATCACACGTTGTAGCATCTCATCCAAATTCACATATTCACATTCATATAAGCACATAATTCACAAGATAAACATAGGTATAAGAAAGCTTACACTCAGAATTTAGAGTAGGGGTCTAGGCTACTACTAAATTCCCAAATAACACATGACTCATGTCTATAAGTAACGATTCCAAACACTCACCAATACACTTTCGCCGAGAAGCCGAAAGCTCAATCTATATTTTCCTAGCTTGTAGATGGTCTTAGCGAATTTGAAGCCTTAACACAATAAATTCACACAATACATTCAAAAACCAGCTGAGGACTCACCACAAGCAATAAAAAACATAAACCTAAACTAGGTTCTCAAGTAATCGAAACCTTTAACATAGCAAGCTTTAAATTTGAATATCTCGATCTATACTCAGTCTTTTCTCCTAAAACCAATTCTGTTAATCTTATAATTCACCTACAACTAATTCTCAACCTTTAAACTACACTAAAATACTCAATTCATGGTGTCGACATTTTCGACATGCTTTATGGCTATTTTGAGAAAATTAATTAAAACTCAAGAAATCTTTACTGAAACTTCAAAAAAGTTTAGAAACCTCTTAATCACATAAAAAATAATTGAAAAAAATTTTGAAACCATGTTTTTACTCAAAATCCTAAAATTTACAATTAACGACTCTATTTTAGGCTTTTAATCAAAACTTGCGATTTAAGGGCTAATAATTCAGTTTTAAAGACTAATTAACATTAAACACAAATAGGTAGACGGGTGATTACCTTTGATGGAAGAAAAATAGAGATTTTTTAAAAACCTGAAAAAATCACACGTGAAGAAGATGATAAAATCTGTGGAGTTTTAGGATGTTTTCTTGAAGATTTATGAATGTTTAATACTTAGGGAATAATGGAAATCGAAGGAGTGAAGATTTAACAAAGAAAATCAAGGATGAGAGGTTGGGAGAGCAAAGGGCAGAACTAACAAGCAAAAGAGAAGAAACAATGTGAAAATTGTAGGTGGGGGTGATTTTTAGGTTTAATTTTAAAAATTGGTAAAACTGCACACAATTTTGTCTCTGTTACAAAACAGTCCTTTTTCTAAAATTAAAGGTTTCCAAAACACTTTTTCAAAAATTGATTTGATTTTCTAAAACCATAACCGAAAACATTACCGATATAGCATGTTGCAAAATTTTGAACACTCTAAGGCTAAAATTCCTAAATACCCCTAAAATTCTTAGACCCTATTTTAGGGTGTTACACTATCTCAGTCCCTCAGGTATGTTGAAGTCTATGTTTTGTGCGAAAGATGTTTGTTATACTAGTAAGTGATATTGTGATAAGTAAGACAATGGAGGAACAAAGGGTAGATTCATTGATAAAGTCTGGAAAAATATTACATTGTTACAGAATGAAAAAGCACAAGAGAAAATAAAAAGAAATTTTACTTCCTCAACATGATGGTCAATAGGTTCAACAGAGACCTCTTCTGCTTGTGGAAATCCTTTAGAGCTTTCTCTAAGTCAATAGAACATTCTGAATTTTCTTCTTCATTTTCTACTTCTCGAGGGGTTTCACTAGGTCACAAAGGGTTCAAGTAGATGGGCTTCTCTATATGTTTTACGAATTGGGCCAATCCATATGAGTTAAATGGGCCCAATTTAATCGATTGACCTCCATGGGAAAATTTGTGTACATTCGTCACGGGCTTTGATCGGTGGCCCATGACTTTCTACCCCACCCATTCTCGTGACGCCTTTGTCTCATAAACAGAATGACATTGGTTTGACTCATCTTGGAACTGCCTTAATGCCTCAATTATTTCCTAACTATTCTCTTTGTTAGTTAGTTTTGCCCTTCGAAAATTTTCCTTGTGTATGTCTCTGTCGTCATCTAACTCAAATTATTTGTCTCCTTTTTACATCTTGTTCACAAGAGCCCACCGCTCTTATTTACCCCTATTGTGATTTTCATCAATCGGGATCCCCTTGGTCCACACAAATAGGCTTTGGCACAACCACATTGAACATTTGGTTAACCTTGAGTATTGTCGCTAACTCCAGTTTATAAGCCCCTTCTACTTATCTACTTCATAACTCTGTAAGGACCTCTGTGTCTTTACCAAGCCAATGGTAAGTCGTAAAGAAAAACACTAGGAAAGTGTTTGAGGTGTATCTCGCCAATAACAATTACTCAGTTTAATTGCCTAGTTTGCATTACTACTTTTCTTACGAAGTTTGATGCATAACCGACTTTTCTCATAGATGGTAGCCCCACTGATAACTCAACAGCCTCCATACTAGTTTTCCGCACCTTTAGCATTTCTAATAAGGTCTCTTTAGCACTCTGATTTAGCAAGTTAATAGTCCTGCCAAAAGGAATACCCGTGGCTAGTTGGGTTTTCAACAATATCTTGGTTTCGTCCTTCATGTCTCGACTTATCAACACAACTCATTATTGTTAACGAGTATCCAAGATACATATGCAATAAAAAAATAAAAAAGCATTAATCTTTTCAAGTAAATTCCAACTAAGAACAAAGTCGTAATCATCTAAGTGAATTATATCAAAGTCTTCCTTGCCTTTCCATTAACCAATCTATAAGTCAACTATTTGTATTACCCCCACAGTTGGTACCTCCTTAGAATTAACTAGATTGATCTTCTTAGCCGTTTTACTAATTAAGAGACCAATTTTACCCCTAAATTTCTCTGACCAAAAAAAATCAGATGCCTCTATATCAACAAGAGCACTCCTCTTTCAACCTACGATATTGATGTCTACAAACACCAACATTTTCTACTTGCGATTCGTCTTCACTTTTGTAGAATTAAGTATCATTGACCCAAGCCTCCAAAAATTTTCCTCGAGGCTCAGTTCCTCTTCCTCACGAATCACGAATATATTAAGATCACTCTGGATAGTCTTATATCATATGTGGTTCAAAACATAAGAAGTATCGTATTGACTTCTTTTCATTCCCCTTTCCCTTTAGATGATTGTTGGGTTTCCTCTTCTTATTCTGTGGTTTCTCATTGCCGCCATTCTTACTATTTCTGCTGTTGACATTTTTATCTTGTTCTTCCTTATGGTCTTCCCCAAATTTCCTATCTATTTAGGCTTGGAAGACTAGAACTTGTTTTATCTCATACCAATCTTGACAAAGGAATTCGCCTTGACCATGGCTTTGGTAAACACTATGACCACTAGTCAATGAAACTTTTACTACACCCAAGGTTTTAACCAATCCTTGAACTAGTAGAATGCCTTTTTCTCACACAAATTAGGGATTTGGAGTACAAACTCAGTGAACTCCCGAGCATACTCCCAAATTGTACCTTGTTGCGCAAGCTGGCACAAATTAGCCTAAGCTTTTTCCTTAGCATACTTAAGGTAAAATGGCTTCCTAAATTCATTCTAGAACTCCACTTAAGTCCCAATTGCAATATCACCTCATCTTTTGTGTGTGGATCAACAATACCACCATAAAAGAGCAACATCAATAAAATAAATTGGAGCAATGTTTAACTCAATGGCATCATCCTTAATTCCCATTGCGCAAAAGTATTGCTTCATCATCCATAAGAAGTTGTCCTCATCCCTTTGTTGAATGTTTGAAGAGGCAGTGGATTCACAGAGTGAAGTGTCTCATTGGGTGCTTGAAAAGACAACTCATATGAGCTGTGTATGGTTGGACATGTATCTATACCTTGTAGCAAATAGAACACTTGCGGGTGAATTGATATCACTTGGGCTAGCTAGCATTATCACCCATATGTGTCTTATATGTTATAGGGCAAGATTTCAAGTCTAACCATATACAATACGCATGATTCACCTTTTCAAGAACATACTAAAATGCTCTCGCTCTGTGAACCAGCTACCTTTTCAAGCACTTAAAATGCAGTAAAAGAATCCCTCAATAAGTTTGGTATTGTCCTTGGTAGAGTTTTGTTTCCCAATTGTTGAGTGCTGTAACACCCCAAACTCGGCCTAGACATTACGATCGGACCTTAAAGGTTCACTACTTACTCAAAAACCAGATTATTTGCTCTCTAAATCATTGCTTATCAATAATTTTATATAAACTTCTTTCTAATTATTTTTTCAAAAAAAAAAAAAACTTAACTACAGTCTAACAGGTATTTTTCAAGACATTCATCTTTTTTCTTTAAAACGGAAAAGTTATATCATTAATTTGGTTAATTTTCTGAAAACTTAATTAGCAGTTCGAGTTGCAATGGAAAGTCCTTAACTTATTTTATTTGAAAATCAACCATTTAATTTTGATTTGCAGAAACCAAATGAATTGTTTAAACCATTGAATTAAATCTGAAAAGAAAACACAAAACCAAGAACAAAGTCTGAAAATTAATTCAAAAGTCCAAAATTCCAAAAAGGTTAATTAGTAATTAAATTAAACCATCTTATTCGAGAAAAGCCTAACCTGAGCTCCCAAATGCCGCCAAATCCTAACTTTGCAGATAACCTGAAAATATGAAGTAAATGGGTGAGTTAGGAAGCACAATGTGTAACTTAACTCAAGCATAAATACAAATAATATAATAACATATCAGAATATGGTAGAGAATTTCATCAAATCCAAAAGAGCAAAAATTGAGCATGCATGGCTATGTCAATGCAATATTTTCAAAAAAACATAATGCAGAGTTTTTCCAAAAAAATTCCTACACAACTCCGCTACACACCAATTAGAGTTCCCTGGAACACGTCCATCCAAATCACACCAACAGATAATTGAGGACAATGCCACCAGAAGTTATACAGATAAACTACCAGAACAGATATATGTGGTCAAGCCACCATATTTGCTGTCAAGCTACTTGAACAGATATGTGGTTAAACCACCAGATAGTGTAGATCATTAAATTACGTCCTTAAAAGATCATCCCAATCCCATGCAATGTAACATGGCATGCAAATACAAAATCAGAACGAAAATCATGTGGAACATGCAGTCTTATAATAAACAAAAATCAATTAATGTGGGATTTCATTCTTTACAGATCAAATGTGTCAAATATTAACAATAACAAATCAATTTTGCTATAATGTCACATGCATATTCATATACCATATTCAGATATAGTCAAAATATCATACTCAGATGTATCGTGCTCATATATGAAAATAGCAGAACAAAAACGTGCCGACGATGAGTATGGATTTACAGATTAGATATGTCATTTTCCAAAACATAACATATTTTTTAGAAATTATACTTACAATACTATCATATCCACCAATCTTAATCAGTTACTTTATAATTATTTTTTAAATGTAAAAAGATCATTATTCTCGAACCTACAGCCCACATCACAGCCCGAACAAGTTTACCCAGGATGGGCCTACATTTCCGTGTGGCCCACATGCCTAGACACACAGCCTACCACACACCCATGTGGCCCACACAGCCGAATACACAGCTAACACGCCCATGTGGCTCACACGACCAACCACATGCCCTTATGGCATACGAGCGTGTGACATTGACTAGGATAATCGATTTTGCACAGTTTTTATGAGTTTTCGAGTTTGGGTCACACACCTGATTAATGTGAAATCGAAGTACTATTATAAATCCATAGCTTCTACGTTTCAGACTAGCTAAACTAGCTCAGACCTATACCTATCATGAGGAAATAATCGTCAGAATCAACCAATAACCACAAACCATAATTCTAAACACAAGCCATAATTTTAAGCGTTCATGGCTTAGAAGTGAGCAATCCTTGACGACCTTTGGTTTTGATGGTTCCATGGAAGTTAGTCTGATTTAATCTTAAACACATTTTGATAATTCAAAGTCAATTTATTTCTAATTTCATCTAACAAATTTTTTTTACTCTAACCTTAAAGCAACTAATCAACTATCTCAATTACAAGTCATTTTTATTGAGATGAACCATCTTTAAAATTAAAATAACATGATAAATATACATGAATTCAAATTAAATTAACTGTAAACAAATTGTATTCAAACCTGAATTTATTAGGACTATAGTAATTGCAACATTTAAACTAATATCAAATTTTAAGTTCCTAAATTAATTTATTTAAATTATTTATGAAATTGATTGAAGTAAAATTCAATTTATCTAAGCCACTTTTGTAACACCCCTCACCCATATTCAACGCCGGAATAGGGTTACGGAGCATTATCGAACTTACAAAACATTTAACATACATTTCACATACTTTATCAAATTAGTTTCAAACATCAATCAATAACATACATAACGTCCCTATTACGAGCCTACGATGCCTTAAACATGCTTTAAGAATGGTTCGGGATAAACCGATAACTTTGGAAATTCATAGAACACTTAGAAAGTTTTTCTCAAAACAGGGGACACATGCTCGTATGGCCCAGCTATGTGTCTCACACGGCTAACAGACACGCCCGTGTCACAGGCCGTGTGGACATTCGAATTGAGATCACATGGCCGTGTCCCAACCTATGTCCGACCCTGTGTAACTCTATGACTTGGGTCACACACGCCCGTGTGGCTAGCCATGTGCCCTACAAATGGTCAAACATGCCCGTGTGCAAGGTCGTGTGCTAGGTCGTGCCAATCCTGTAGGGTATACTGACTTATAGCACAAGGCCAAATCACACGCCCGTGTGTGAGGATGTGTGGAGCATACTGACTTGATTTTAATTTCAACACCAGGGGACACATAACCATGTAACATAACTGTGTGTCACACACGGCTAAGACGCACGCCCGTGTCCCTGCCCGTGTGGACAAAAATAGGCTATTTACCATGCCAATTTGCCACCCAAATTTGTGCACACCTACAAAATCAATTAGCATTAACACATAACATATTTAATCATCTAAACCAGCCAATTCAAACATAAATCCTGCACATTCCATACTTTCATTTTACAAATACGCAAATCACCATACCATACCAATTATACTAAACTTTACTTCCTTAAATCATCAAAAATGACTAAACTCAAATATGTAATATCAAGCCTAATTTCATAAGCATACCGTTATCTTTAACTCAACCATTTAACACTCATAATACCTATAGCCATCAAGCATTACACAACATCATATAACTCATATCACAAAGCATAAACACATATATCAATACATGATTCAACCATACTGAAATAACCCTAAATAAGCCATCTCTCATGGCTATTTATACAAACCAAAACATATACATTTACAAGCCAATTTAAATGGCCAAAATCTTTACCAAAAACATAACCAACATGACCAAAGTCCCTATACATGCCATGTACTCAAACATAAGCTAAAAAGTACCAAATCGATTGTAGGATAGTGTGACGAAATCTCCAACGATCCCTGAATCTGAGCTAGCTTTGAATTCACTATAAAACATAGAAAAATAAACAATGTAAGCTATAAAGCTTAGTAAGCTCGTATGAAATAAACTCAATATAATCTAAACACATAATTCAACCATTGATTATAAATACATGAATTCACATCAACTAACAAAACTTTCAATTACTCATTCTCAAAACTATATATTTTCTTCACCATTTCTTCGATTTCAAAGCTAATATGGTTTATGCCCATACCTGTACCGTATCATACTAATCTCATTCTCAACCACATCATTTATTTACCTGTTGAACCATTTAGAATAGAAATCGGATACTCAAGAGTCTCGCACAATAAGTACCTATACCATGGCCCGAAGCCAAATCAAGGTAACTTATATCTGGATTACTGATATCATGGCCCGAAGCCAAATCAGTCGATATTCATGGCCCAAAGCCAAATCGACATAACTCGCACCTGAAGTGCTAATATCATGGCCCGAAGCCAACTCAATGTATCCCCTAATGACATGTTACTAGTATCCTAAACTATTCCCAAGGTTCAATCAGGATTTCGAATATCGAATTACCATCGAATCATTGTCGAACTTATCTGAAGTCTCATATTCATAACTTAAACAATATCAAAGCATTTAAAATACATTTATAATGAAATTTATCGTATACGAACTTACCTCGGATGTGAAAACGATGAAATAAGTTGATTAGTCGATAACTTTAGTTTTCCCCCGATCTAGATTCGAATTCTGCTTTTCATAATCTAAATATACTCAAAATTAATTTATTTCATAATATCTCTATTCAATTTAACCCATAACACACATTTAAGCACATTTACACATTTACCCCTAATGTTTCACCACTTTAACAATTTAGTCCCCAGACTCGTAAAATAAAATTTCATTCAATTTCATCATAACCCAAGCCTAGCTGATTTCCCAATTAGTCCCTAGGAGCCTATATTTTTCATTTATTTCACAATTTAACCACAAAGTGTAACAGTTCGATTTAGGGCCTAGTCGAAATAGTGATGCGAGCCACAAATCTGAAGTAGAAATATGTGTTTTATGATTTTTACGAGGACTATGATGTGTTTTCATGATTTTGTGAAAATCTCATGAAGAAATTTTTTTAAATAGTGATAAATTGTCCATTAGGACTAAATTGAAAAGATTAGAAAATATGAGATTCTAGAAGACTTAAGTATGAAATAGCATCATAAAAATTATTAAAAGTCCTTATTTAGCAATTAGACTATTATATGTTAAGATGGACAAAAATGGGCATTGGAAGGAAAAATCTCAAGAAAGGGCCTTAAAGGAATTTTAGTCATTTGGTTAACTAATGAATTAAAAAGGGAAAAATAAGCCAAAATCTTGTCCATCTTCTTCCTCTAAGTGCCAAAATTTGCAAGGAGACATAGCTAGGGTTTCTTCAACTTCCAAGCTTGATAGTAAGTGCATCCTAGCCCTATTTTTAATATTTTTTGTATTTTTGAGACCCTCGTAGCTCGGTTTAGCTATTTCTAGCTATATTTTGAGCTAGGGTTTATGTTAAAAAAATTACCGATGTATGACTTGCATGTAGTTTGATGTTTTATGGAAGAATATGAAAGTTTGATGTATGATAAACATCTTTTTCTAAGTGATTTTCATGAAAAATGCATAAAAAAGACCAAATTGTAAAAGTTGTAAAAATGGTAATACATGAGTGAAATAGTAGAAATTGAAGGCTGTTGTAATTAAGGTAATGTTTCAACTAGGCTTGAAATACGAGAAATTTGAATGAAAATCATTTTACGAGCCTAGGGGCAAAAGTGTAATTATGTGAAAGTTTAGGGGCAAAATCATAATTTTGCCAAAGTATGATTCATGAGTCAAGTTAGTCAATGTGAGTATTAAACAAGTGAAATAGTCATTATAGATCAAGAAACACGAAGCCCAAACCGAAACTAAGGCAAGAACAAAGTGTTGGACTAAATCGAACATCTACAAGCATTTTGAGTACTAAGGTAAGTTTGTGTGAAATTAAGGCTACATATGTTATCGTATTTAAATTTCTTATTATTATGAGAAATGCATATTATTATTTCCATGAAATTAATTAATGATACCTTGATGAAAAGTGAAAAGAATATGACAAGCTGAAGTCCCGGTTGAAGATTCGGAATAACGATGATACCTATGTCGCAACATGAGATAAGGATGGTCTCGTATAAGACCATGTCTGGGACATGGCATTGACACCGAATGTAGGACTCGCGTAAGACCATGTCTGGGACATGGCATCGGTACTGAATGTAGATCCCGTATAAGACCATGTCTAGAACATGGCATCGTGTAACACCCCAAACCCGGCCTAGAAGTTAGGCCCGAATCCGGAATGTCACATTAAAGGTACAATTCAAAACAGTTTTCCTAATTAAGAAATTAAGGCCCAAAAGCCCAAAATCTAATAGACTTATTAATTAAAGAAAAAAAACCCATTTTTATTATTTTAAGCATTTAGTAAACCAAGTTTGAACATAAGAGCTTCTTAGGTTTAATAATTAAATAAACATTTAATCTCAAAACCCAAATTAAATTCGAAGTCAAAATGGAGTACAAGGTCTTATTACGTCCACTGAAAAGTAAGTAAATAAAACATGTATTTTGAAACAAATAAATGAAAATTCAAGCCTCTTGTAGTGTGGCCATCTCCGAGTCCTCTCCCACGTCGAGTCGCCTATTCGGATAACATGAAACATTAAATTAAAGGGTGTGAGTTTCAAACTCAAAGTACAACCCTTGGCAAACAAATCACTTACAAATATTCACGTTGGGCCTAAGCCCTATCAAAATCGGTGGTCTTGGGCCTTAGCCCACAATGACCTCATATCATATCATTCATAAACAAATAATCCAAAACCCACCCCAAAAATCCATCCATTACACACACCATTTCCTTCCAACCTTATGACTCACGGGAATTCTAGCTCGACCCACCCTCCGCTACACACAAGGGGGGTAGCCCGGTTGATTACCAAACGTTGCAAAGAAAGTCGCTAATCAAATTTTGGGCTTAAAGCCTCCAGTGGATCCATACCATACGGCCATGCGATCCTGGATCCATACCATACGGCCATGCGATCCTCAGATATTGACACAGAGTCATTAATATATATGTTAGGCACATAGCCATGGTAAATATGATTGGCACAAAGCCATAATAACAGCACAAAGCCCATAATTACTGCACAAAGCCCATATTAATGGCACACAGCCCTCGGTAACATTATCGGTGGAGCATGGCTGCTCGGTGGCTAAAAGCCTACGGTGGATCCATACCATACGGCCATGCGATCCTCAAATCTTCCTCCGTACCATAATTCCCACCCATATGCATCCTAAGCAGAATATCATATGAATGCATCAAACACAAAAGTAACATCCACAAACTCATATTCGTCACATAGGGGTATTTTCGTCATTTCACTACTCAGGGGCATTTTCGTAATTCTACCCTATAGGGGTATTTTGGTAATTTCACAAATCAGGGGTATTTTAGTAATTTCACAAATTAAGGGTATTTTGGTAATTTTACAAATTGAGGGTATTTTAGTAATTTTATAAATTAGGGGGTACTTTGGTAATTTTACAAATCAGGGGTATTTTGGTAATTTTGTAAATCGAGGGTATTTTGGTAATTTCACAAGTCGGGGGTATTTCGATAATTTTGCAAACCAGGGGTATTTTGGTAATTTTACAAATCGGGGGTATTTTGGTAATATCACAAATCGGGGGTATTTTGATAATTTCGCAAATCAGGGGTATTTCGATAATTTCACAAATTGGGGGTATTTCAGTAATTTCACAAATCAGGGGTATTTCGGTAATTTTACAAATTGGGGGTGTTTCAGTAATTTCACAAATCGGAGGTATTTCGGTAATTTCACAAATCGGGGGTATTTTGGTAATTCACAAGCCGGGGGTATTTCGGTCCCTTTCGGGTTTTAACTATGAACTTTGGCCCATCAACAAGTCCTCGCGGCTAATGTGAACAGACACTACGCACCAGGTAGGTTTCCAGAAAAGAGGAGGTAGGCCACTAGGGCCGCTTAAGTACCAAGCTCTCCCTAGATCCAATCCTAGACATGCGTATGCCCGTTGCCACACCCTAACCCCAGCGACTTGTTCACAGGCATGTTTAATTAGATTAAGTCTTATGAAATTTAAGAGTTGTTCAAACTAGACATAAGGTCCATAAACCCTAACATACATGTCTACGTCCCCATAAGCCCATCAAGCCCATATCACACCCTTACGGCCCATTAGGCCCAAATCTTATCATATGGCCTACTAGGCCCAAAACAAATCCAATTCATGTATCATGCATGACTAATTCAATTCGTATAACCAACATTTCATCAATCTTAGCCTCAAGGCCCACCAGGCCCATTTAGCCACTTTCGACTTTTCGGCTTTTCGGCATTGTCGACATCGTGTGTGTAGTGTTTGTACACACTTGGTAACCATGCGCACTGCAAACCCCTTAGTCATGAACCTACAATCGACATCACCTAACGATTAATCATAACTTAATATACACTTATCAGAAATCGAAACCTCACCGTAACCTTACCGTATACCTCACGTTCTAGTAGCCCTTCCTTCGTTACTATTGGCGATTATCCTTTAGGTCTGCACCCAAACGCCCACCAATGTTTATTAACTCTCCTCATAGAATGCTCTATATATAGCTAGCTCCTCACCTTCCTTCTTTGTATCTTATTGATGTGGGATGCCTCCATCAGCAGAGTTTAAATCCAACTCAAACTCTTCCCGTCCAATCCGTAAAATAAATACTCCCTTGCTTGTCATGAGATTCGAACCTAGGCTCCCTTGCACCCTTAATGACGCCTTGCCACTAGACCACTCACTTTCTTGTGTCTAAAATCATGCGCAACTAAATATAACCCTATGGCAAAATTCTAGAGTCCATTTAAAAAGAAATCCAAAATGTAAGAGCCAAGACTTGAACCTTGTCGGGATCGAATAAGGAAGGTCCCGTGTAAGACCATGTCTAGGACATGGCTTCGGCACCAAAAGAAGATCTCCTGTAAGACCATGTCTGGGACATGGCATCGACATTTAAGTACGATCTCGTATAAGACCATGTTTGGGACATGGCATCGACACGAGCTAAGAGATCCCGTGAAGACCATATCTGGGATATGACATCCGCATCAAGAGGTGATCCCATGTAAGACCATATCTGGTTTATGGCATTGGCATCATGATACATGTATGATGAGATTGAGTATCCTCTGATATTCCGAGTAGTTCAACAGACAAAAGAACTAAGTATGCAAAGATGCTATAGAGTTAAATTATACAAGGATGACAGTGAGTTCCATTTATGTTAAGGATGATGATGATTTAAGTTTATGTCCAAGTTAGAATAAGTGCTAAATTATGTGACTAAGTGGTACAGTTACCATGAGTAAAATTACAAGTTATGAAATCATAATGTGATATGTGATGGTAAAAGTATGAGTAAGTATGCCTAAGCACTTAAGAATTTGTGTTGCTATTGTTATATGAGATGAATGGATCTTACCATGAACACTTATGTTGCTATATTAATTCATGCAAACTTACTAAGCTATATGGTTACCCCTCCCTTTTCCCTTTTCCCTTTTCCTTGTAGTATCGCCAAGCTAGCTCGAGGATCATAGAACATCAGAGCTCAGATCACACTATCAATCATTATTTTGTTATAGTAAAGTTGATTTTATTTTGGATATGGCATGTATAGGAACTTGGTCATTTTGTATTATGTCATATTTGAGAGCCAAAGGGTTGGCTGCTAATGTTATACACTCACTTTGTATATGGCCATAGGGAATTGGCCAATATTTGTCAAGTTTCATATTTTAATGATGATAAGTTTTATGAAGGGAAAGTTTATGCAAATGATGAGGTAAAATGTGAAGTGTTTGAATGATGATTAGTGGTTCTTTATAGGGTATTATTTCCATATCATGTATTGCTTGAGTTGGTATAAGTGTGTTTATGTTACAAGATGGCAATTGGCTTGGAAAATAGCCTTCCAATTGTCCACACGGGTAGACACACGGGCATGTGTCTAGGCCGTGTGTGACACACGGTCAACCTCCATGGGTGTGTTGATAGGCTATGTGTCCCCTGCACCAAATTTACGAGAATTTGATTCGTCACATGGGCCAGCACCCGGGCATGTGCCTAGGCCGTGTTCCCCTTAAGAAGTTACTGATGTCATAAACAGAATGCTAAGGTTTTCACACACGGGTGAGGATATGGGCGTGTCTAGGCCGTGTGAGAGACACGGGCCATTGACACTAGCGTGTGTCCGACCGTGTGAAAACCCCTGTAAGTACGAAATAAAAATTAAATTCCACACGGGCAAGAGACATGGGCGTGTGTGACTATACGGCCTGCCCACACAGGCGTGTCCCACTTTACACGGGCGTGTGGCCCCGTTTAAGTAAAAATTTTCTAAGAGTGTAAAAGTTTCCAGATTAATTCCGAAACCTCCTGTAAGTATGTTTAGGGCCTCGTAGGCCTATAATAAGAATGTTATGAATATGAATGAAAAGTTTTAAGTTTGAAAAGAAATTTTATAGCCCGATAAAGTATGTTTGAGCAAGTTAAGTTCAATAATGCCTCGTATCCTGTTCCGACGTTGGGCACGGGTAAGGAGTGTTACACAAAGTTTCAACATTTCTCAATTTAATCCTTATTTTGCATTTTCACTAAAAATCACTTCATAAAACTTGTAGAATTCACAACAAGCATTCATAATATATCATCAATCATCAATACACATGCTTATTCATCAATGACAACATTCAAAATCTTTAACAGTTTTGTAAAATAGTCACTAGGCTAGCTAGACCTAGTTGCAACGATCTCAAAAACATAGAAATCATTAAAAATCGACCAAGAAAACACTTACATGTATGGATAGCTATGGACGAATGCTTCAAATCCCTAACAATGGTGTTTTTATTCATGTAATTTCGGCAATAAGAAGAAGATGAAGCAATTTTTGGCTTTGTTTTAGTTATTTTAACCAGAATAAATAATTTACTATAATAACCTTAAAAATAAACCTTTAATTCACCTAATTTAATGGAAAAACTTGTCCACTCACAATTGAAATGGTCTAATTACCACTTAAGGCCAACATATTTAAAAACCATAACAATTTGACATCTTTTGCTTATAGAATTCAAATTTTGCACCTTACGCGATTTAGTCCTTTTTATCAAATTGACTAATCAAACGATAAAATTTCTAAATAAAACTTTCACACAATCATTCAATCATGCTGTAAACATTAAAATAATAATAAAACAAATATTTTGACTTCAGATCTGTGGTCCCGAAACCACTGTTTTGATTTGACTAAAAACATAGTGTTACAACTTTTCATCAACGACTTAACACATAATTGAAAACTTTGCATTCACTGTGTGATTAAATACATAAGAAAAAGAACATGAAAAGCCAAGAAAACTAGAATAAAAGAAGATCTATACATTCTCTGCTACCTTTGCAAATATAGAGTTTCTTTCTTCACACATTGAACTATTTGAACGCCAATAAATTGACAGCAATATGACAAGAAAAAATAATAGCACAACACAGCAATAATTGCAACAGAAATCTCAATCAAGTCAGCATAAATAGAAGGGGCCTTAACAGAAAAATTTTGGATGAGAAAGGTAAAGACTTTGAATGGCGGCAGCGAGGTTTAAGAAATAAGTGACAGCCTTGAGGATATTAAAGTTTGAGTTGACAAATTGAAGAAAAAGATGAATTGATGGCAACAAAAATTTTGGAAGTTCAAAGCTTGGACGGTCAAAAGAAAAGAGATTTGATAATGTGAAAATACACAAAAAAAAAATAATGGGGAAGAAGAGAGAATAGGGAAAATGACAGGAGAAAATTCTATGGCAAAAGTGGAAAAGAAAAGAAAATCAAAGAATGGAGAAAGAGTGGGAAGAGGGAACGAAAAATTGGGAGAATTTTTAGGAAAATATTTCTAAATTAAAATAAAAAAATAATATCCCAAAAACCCAAATTAACTACTAACCCTATCTAACTAACCAAAGTTTGAATTAACCCAAATACTAGCAACATGGGTGGCACACATAATCAAGATAAAAATTTGATTCAAGCACAACAAGATTTGAACTCGGGACCAATGGATAAGCTAAGGCCTTATCACTAAACCAGAAGGTTCATTCTTGCTAACAACTCACAAAAAATAATAGATAATCTAGATGTGGCAAGCTAGATATAGGAACAAAAATACTTAAAATTTAAGGAAAATGAATCAAACATAGAACCTTAAGCATACATCCAGAACACTTAACTACTGAAACAAATTAATTTACTTTACATGATTTCTACAACCTTAATTCAAAAATAGGATGTGACCACTCTTAGTTTATTAACTCAAAATCTATTAACCCAGTTTTTACGATGTGACAAATGCCTAGAAAGGTGATGAGTTAAATATAATGGGAAGCTAACTCAAGTGGTACCAACTTGAACTCATGTCTCATTTAAGGCATGGTTCAAACCCTATTGATTGTAAACTCTTTAGTTTCTTTGTTGGTTCGTCTGTTCAGGAATCTAGCAAGGCGCTCTCACTTTATTGAAATCGTCCCCTTTTCAGATTGCCTCTTCAAGCACTTAGTAAAGTTGAAAGACAAAAACCTTCAACAAGAACAATAATAAGCTTGTTGAGGAAGTTGTCAGCTTTGAACTCACAATATTTTACCAAATTCTCCCAAAAATTTGAAATTTCTTCAACAAGATACAATGCCAAATTTTGGCTTGTGGTTCACGTTTAGACTACGTTTCTCATTGCTTATGAAAAGCACTTTTGGGGTCAAAAGCATTTTTAAAGTCATAAGCAATGTTAAACAATTAAATTTTGGGGTCAAAAGTGCTTCTTAAAAGCACTTATTTAGCCAGTCGCATAAGCATTTTTTTATCAACTTTTGACTTTTGCCAACCGCACTTTTGGTCAAATTTTTTTTTTATCCTCATTTAACACACCCCAACTCAACCTGTAACACCCCAAACCCAGCCCATGCGTTAAAGCTAGATCTGACATCTCACTTGAGAAAATTCTACTAATTTCTTTTTATAAATAAGTCGATTAAAACAACACACTTTTAAGAAAAATTGTTGAATAAAAATTTGATTGATAATTCTGAAAAATTGAGATATGAAAATCTTATAAAGCATGACTTTGAAAAATATCGCAAATAAAATAAAAAAATTTGAATATAAATTTCAAATTAAAAATTATGTTTATAAAAGTTTATTATAAAACCCTTTTTATTTAAATAAAATGAATATTTTCGTTTCTAGTAAAATCTCGATCCAAAATACTTAGAGCAATTAATAATTTCGCCAAACATAAAACAAAACAAAAATTAATCGAGAGGCCTTATTACAATCTTTAACAAAATAGCAAAGTAATTAAAAATACTTAAAGAAAACCAAATTTCAAATTAAACCATTTATTTGTAGTATGGCCTCCTCCGAGTTATTCACGGCCCAAGTCTCCATTACTGATCATTACCTGAAAAGGGTAAGAAAGGGTGAATTGCTAGAACTCAGTGTGTAAACCACTTACCATTGTTCACTGGGCCAAAATCCGTTAAACAATTATTTGGGCCTGAGACCACATACAATAATAATAATGTAATGAATATAACATGAATATGAAATGCAATTCCCAAACCAAGCCTAGTATTCCATCCACTACACACCACCCCCACCAACCAACACACCTGTGGGTGATCATCAGTCAACCCACCCCGCCAACACACCAATCGCAGGCATTAAGCCATTTATATGATTATTTGTGGACAAGCCACCGAATAATGATTTTATGTGGCATTGCCACTATACAGATTTGTGGCAGAGCCACCAGAATTATTAGCAGAGCTACCAAAACTTCTCTTCATCATTATCCCATCCCATGCAATTCATGTATATAATGCATAACATATCACAATAATTTTTTCGGACATTTATTACCAAAAATTATGGCCCATTATATTAATTTATCAAAGTTGGCCCATTAAGCAATTATCATCTTGGCCCATTTCGCAAATTTTCAGATCAGCCCATATAGCAAATTATCAATAGGCCCATATAGTCATATATCAATCGGCCCATATAGTCATATATCAATTGGCCCACATAGTCATATTTCAATCGGCCCACTTAGTCAAATATCAATCGGCCCACATAGTACACATTTCGATTTGGCCCACTTAGCAAATATATATATCGACTTAGCCCACAAAACAAAATATATCGATTCGGCCCATTTAAGGTATTTTTGTAATCTTTCACGATTTTATCAATTTTATCACATAATGAGATCTAAGCCAATTTTTTCGATCTCCCAAATTATGACTTAATCAAGCGATTTACTACCAATACGATAATAGTTTTCAACCCACGGAATACGGTGTGAGAATACACACCTAATTATTGTAAGTACTACGCTCTCTCGATCGTCGACACCTAGCATATTACAACGCTTGATTAGTCGACATACGCGATTTATCAACACTAAATGAACGATCTGCGATGCTTACCCTTGGAATCGTAAATGACTACAATTTGTCGGTTTTCCCCGTTTAATGATTCACAACCCAGTGGAAAATCCCGAATCGCTGATGCCTCAAAATTACAAACGACCTCGAATAGTTGATTCTCACCGGATGAGGGTCCACACCCCGGTGGGAAGTCCTGAATCGCCGATACCTCCCTCCGCTTAAATTTAGGAGTAGGGATCACTAGTCCGCTCCTTTTTCTATCTCCAATACTATCCCTTTCGATTCAATATTGCTTGACTCCATTGAAATCAAATATTAGTCAAAACTAATATTACGTTGTTATGAATTATTGATTTGAGAAATAGGGTCGGCTTACCACAAAAATCTGTATGATCTCAAGATGAAAGATCGAGCGATAGAGTCCCTACAATAATATCAGTTAATTTCACTATCTTAACGAATAAAAAGTGATTATAGAATCCGTGAAGAATTCTTACCTTAGAGATTTTAGGACCGAATTCTAGTGATTAAATGATGACTTCGGATACTCCAAGTTTCGGCCTTACACTATAATTCTACGAAGAAGAAAAGTGATTTCGAATGAGAGAAAGTATGGTGATGGTCTCGGTCAAAAAGGCCATCCCACACCAAGGCATAGATTCGGCACTAAGAGAAAGAATAAAAATAAAAATGTTGGAATGGATCACTTACCGATTGATCAAAGTATGAGTAGTAATACGGTTAAGAAGAAACTATGTATGAAATGAAAGATTCGGCTATAAGGGAAGATGAACAATTATATTTGGCTATGGGGTAAAAACAAAGAATAAAATTTGGTTCTGGAAATTATTGATTTGAGAGGAAGAAGAGAGGTGTTTGGAAAATTTTGTAAAAAGAGAAAAGAGATGAAAAGAAGGGTTTGTGAGGTTTTGGTTTTTCAAAAGAGAAAGAGTGAATATTATGGTTTCAATGTCTTAAGTCCATTCGGCAAGAAGAAAAAAAAGAATAGAAAAAGGTATGCACACTCAAAGTTCTAAAATTCGGAAAAGAGGAGAAGAAAGTTTGGAGAGAAAAGAAAAATGTCACAAAAGTGGCATAAAGAGATTTTGACCAAAACAATAGCCACAACTCTTACCAATTGCCCAAGACAAAATTTCGCTAAAAGATTAGGATTTTCTTTGAGAAAAAGACACACTTGATGCTAATGGAAATGACCCAAAATTATCACCTATGCCTAACCAAAATACTAACAAAAATTTGGCCATCCCCCTTAGCCCCAAAACCGTCTATGTTCATAGCCAAATGGTCAACATTTTTGCCAACCAAACTTTCCATAGCATTCACCATGAAATAAGCCACTTGTTCCCCTTACTTACCTTTTCCTTTTGATTCCTTTCCCTAACTTCAACCTTTCCTTAATCTATTTATCTATCTTACCATAAAAATTAAAAGTCCAACTTACCATAATAACATGCTTGGCCGACACTTGAGGGAAGGGTGCAAAAATAAAAGCAAAATTTGCACACAAAGGGATTCGAACCTCTTCCCTCAAGGTACTTCGCTTAATGACATAACCTCTTTACTAATTGCTCACTTGTGCTAACCATTTACTCATTTATTCCCATATGCTTTAAGATCACTTTCTCCATTTCATTAAAGTGCTAAATGCCAAAAAAATTTTACAAGGTCCAATTAAACCCCAAACCTTCTCAGGGCCTCCTAAACATACACAATTAATAATTTAACCAGTTTAGCACCAAAATAATGCAACACATAAAATTCCTAATTTTAGGATGTTACAATTCTACCCCCTTAAAGAAAATTTTGTCCTCGAAATTTACCAGATTAAAAGAGATTGGGATAATGCTGCCTAATCGTTTCCTCAGGCTCCCATGTAGCTTCCTCCGATCCATGATTACGCCATAGAACCTTAACTAATGGCACAGTCTTCCTTCTCAATACCTTAACGTCCCGATCTAGAATTTGAACTGGTTTCTCCTTGAATGACAAATCAGGTCTTATTTCAACTTCCTCCTTTGATACAATATGAAACGGATCCGATCGGTAATGCCTTAACATTAAGACATGAAAGACACTATGTATCTGACTCAACTCTGGGGGTAACTCAAGCTGATAAGCCACTGGCCCAACACGCTTCAACACACAATACGGTCCGATGAATCTAAGGCTCAACTTGCCCTTCCTCCCAAATCTAAAGATCTTTTTCCAAGGTGAGACCTTTAGAAAGACTTGATCTCCCACTGCAAACTCAATATCCTTGCGCTTCAGATCCGTATACAATTTTTGCCTATCCGAAGCTTTCTTTAACCGTGCCCTAATTACCTTTACTTTTTCCTCTGCTTCCGATATCAAATCGGGACCCAAAAACTTTCGCTCCCCCAATTCAGTCCAACAAGTAGGAGTGCAACACCTACGGCCATACAACACCTCGTAGGGTGCCATTTGGATGCTGGATTGATAGCTATTATTATAAGTAAACTCTGCCAACGGTAGGAAATCCTCCCAACTACCCCTGAAGTTAGTCACACAGCCTCCTAAGATATCTTCCAGAATCTGGATTACTCTCTCCTACTGACCATCTGACTGAGGATGAAATGTCGTGCTGAAATTAAGCTTGGTTACCAAAGCTTCATGTAAGGATTTCCAAAACCGTGATGTAAACCTAGGGTCCCTATCCAAAATAATAGACACTGGAACCCCATGCAACCTCACGATCTCAGCTACATACAACTTGGCCAACTTCTGCAATGAGTAATCTATACTAACAGGTAGGAAATGGGCAGTCTTCGTCAATCGATCCACTATTACCCAGACTGAATCTTTATTAGTAGGCGTTAAGGGTAACCCACTAACAAAGTCCATCGTTACTTGTTCCCATTTCCATAAGGGAATCTTCACCGGTTGTTGCAATCCTGACTGCAATTGATGCTCCGCCTTCACTTGTTGACATGTTAAGCACATACTCACGAATTTAGTAACTTCCCGTTTCAACCTTGGCCATCAATACTGCTCACGAAGGTCTCGATACATTTTACTTCCCCTAGGGTGCATAGCATAAGGACTACTATATGCCTCATGCAGAATCATTTGTCTCAATTCTGAATCTTTACGCATGCAAAATCTTCCACGGAAACATAATACTCCATCACTATTCAATACAAAACCCCCTATTACACCACCTTCCACTTGTTGAAGTAAGGAACCCAACCTTTCATCCAATAGCTGCTTTTCCTTAATTTGGCTTACCCACGCAGGCTTCACTTGAAGTTCGGCTAGCAAACTACCATCTTCATACAAGCTGAGATGAGCGAACATCACTCTCAAATCCGATATCACCTTACGACTCAACGCGTCTGCCACCACGTTAGCCTTTCCGGGATGATACTTGATTGAGAAGTCATGATCCTTCAATAGTTCTATCTGCCTCCGCTGTCTTAAGTTCAATTCCTTTTGGGTAAGGACATACTTTAGACTCTTATGATCCGTATAGATGATAGACTTCTCTTCGTACAGGTAGTGTCTCCAAATCTTCAAAGAAAACACTACTACAGCCAACTCCAAGTCGTGAGTAGGATAATTCACTTCGTGCGGCCTTAACTGACGAGATGCATAAGCCATTACTTTTCCACTTTGCATTAATACACATCCCAAGCCCGTGTGTGACGTATCACAGTAAATAATAAACTCTTTTCCTGCTTCAAGTTGAATCAATACTGGCGTTTCCGTCAGAATATTCTTCAATTTCTCAAAGCTCTCTTGCTGCTGACTTGACCACACAAATGGTACTCCTTTGTGCAAAAGTTTAGTTAAGGGTGCAGCAATCAACGAAAACCCCTCAACAAAACGCCTGTAATAACCAGCCAATCCTAAGAAACTCTAAATTTCGGCCACTGACTTCGGTGGTTTCCAATCTAACACAGCCTCTACCTTCGGGGATCATCTCTAATTCCCTCAGCTGACACAACATGTCCCAAGAAGGTCACTTCCTTCAGCCAAAATTCACACTTACTAAATTTGGCATAAAGTTGCTTTTCCCACAATATCCGCAATACCACCCGCAGATGCGAATCATGCTCTTCTTCATTCTTCGAGTAAACCAAGATGTCATCCATGAACACCACTATAAACCGGTCTAAATAGGGTTGGAAGACTCGGTTCATCATGTCCATAAATACGGCTGGTGTGTTAGTCAACCCGAACGGCATCACCAAGAACTCATAATGCCCAGAACGAGTTCGAAATGCAGTCTTATGAATGTTTGCCTCATTGACCTTAAGTTGGTGATAACCAGATCTCAAATCTATCTTCGAGAAAACTGAAGCTCATCACAATTGGTCGAACAGGTTATCGATTCTCGGTAATTGATATCTATTATTGATCGTCAACTTATTCAACTGCCTATAATCAATGCACATACGCATCGACCCATCCTTCTTCTTGACGAACAAGACCGGTGCTCCCCACAGTGACACACTCAGTTGAATGAATCCCCGATCCAAAAACTCATAAATTTGAGCTTTAAGTTTCGCTAACTCCTTCGGTACCATTCTATAAGGAACAGTAGACACCGGAGCCGTTTCTGGCAATAGTTCAATGCCAAACTCTACCTCCCGATCCGAGGGCAATCCAGGAAGTCCCTCGGGAAAGACGTCCGAAAACTCTTTCACCGTTCTAACACCTTTCACCAACAATTCTTTGGCATCCAACGCACTAATGAAGGCTAGGAAAGCTCCACACCCTTTTCGCACCAATTTTTCTGCCTTTAAGGCGGATACCACATTAGATAGGTAATTTCTCCTTTCACCTATCATCACCACTTCCTTATCTTCCGAAGTTCTTAGTGTCATCCGCTTTGCAGCACAATCCAAGTTTGCACGGTGTTTCACCAGCCAGTCTATGCCAAAAATAAGATCAAACTCACTGAAAGGCAGTTCCATCAAATCCGCCAAAAATGTTTCTCCCAGAATTTCTAAGGGCACATCTCTAAACAATCTATTCACTAATATAGGCTTTCCTAAAGGACTAATTACCGTCATCTCTCTAGCAGTAATCTTATATCTAATGTTTAAATTTCCAGATATAGCACTAGCAACATACGAATGGGTGGATCCGATATCTATCAAGGCAGTAATGGATACATCAGATATGAAGAATGTACTGGTTATCACATTAGGTGCATCACCAACCTCTCGACGTCTGACCGCATAAACCAACCCTGACTGCCTCGCCTCCGCATTACCCCTGAAATCAGAACCTCTACCTGGTGCACCCTGACCTCGTCCTTCACCATTTCCACCTCGACCTGGCCCACGGCCTCTCGGTGGCTGCTGAGCGCCTCTAGCTAGCTGCACATCCTGACTCTGAGTAGTCATTCGACGGTAATTTTTAAGATAATGATCCTTAGAACCACATTTGAAACATCCACCAGTTTTCTTCCAGCATTCATCCGGGTGTCATTTTCCACAATTTGCACATGGTTGTATCTGGTTTGTAGCAGCTGGTGCCCTAGCTCGAGTTGGCTCATCATTCTTAGGCCTCTTCTGGAACCTTCTAGCAGGACTTGAGTACTTAAAGTCCCTCTTGCTCTTGCCTCTATCTTTCTCTCGATTTTGCTGCTCCGAGTGCTTAGCCTCTTCAGCTATCTTAGCCTTCTCCACAAGTGTGGCAAAATTCCTTTCTTGCTGTGGGGCTATCAGTACCCGCAACTCATCACTCAACCCGTCCTCGAAACGCACACAGCGTTCATAGTCAGTTGGCACAATACCTTGGGCATAACGACTCAGACGCAGAAATTTCGCTTCGTCAGCTGCCACAGTCTTACTTTCTTAGACCAGATTTAAGAATTCCTTTCTTCGGGCATCCACATAGCTAGCCCCAACATACTTTTCTTGAAATACAGTTTTGAAGAAATCCCAAGTAACACGATCAGCCTGAGTGCCCTCCCGAACAGTAAGCTACCATTGATACGCCTCGTCTCTCAACAAGGACACAGCTCCTCTCAGTTTCTGCTCAGCGGTGCAATCCAGATCGTCCATGATTCGCTCCACTGCCTTGATACAATACTCCGCTACATTTGGGGCTACACCCGAGACGCCCCTAAAAACTCGGCACCATTTGATCTAAGTCATTTCAAAATTGATCCACGAGCTGCTGGCCCAGTTCTAGCCCCAGTAACTCTTTCCAAAACTCGCAGCATTGCTTGGGACAGAGCGATGTCCTCCCTCATACGGTCTTGTGATCCAATTTCAGTCACAGGTGATACAGGTGCGTCCATTTTCGGCACATTTCTCGACGCTTCAGACGCAACCCTAGCACCTCGGCCTCTACCACAGCCACGTCTACCGTGTCCACGTCCTCTAGCGCTTATATTTGGTAATTCAATTTAATCTGATTAAAAGTCTTATGAATCAATATACTATTTTGATATTTATTAAACAATATCTTATGAGGTATAAGAAGTAAGGTCGTTTTCGTAAATGCGTCCTATAGTCTCAATCTGTATAGTTTCAACACCTAAAACTAAAAGTTCTAGAGTGTACCTATAGTCATATCATAACAATAATCATACAATAACATACTTACTTGACTTGATGCCAGATACCGTGGTGCCATACTTCTTTTAAAACATACATTTAAAATTTAAAACATCTTTGGAAAATATCTTTGAACCCAAACGACAGCTGAGTTTTGAACCGGGCTTTGATACCATAAAATGTAACACCCTAAACTCAGCCCATGTGTTAAGGCTAGATATGACATGTCACCTGAGAAAATTCTACTATTTTCTTTTTATAAATAAGTCGATTAAAACATCTCACTTTTAAGAAAAATTATTGAATAAAAATTTGATTGATAATTCGAAAAATTGAGATATGAAAATCTTGTAAAGCATAACTTTGAAAAATATTGCAAATAAAATAAAAAAATTTGAATATAAATTTTGAATTAAAATTATGTTTATAAAAGTTTATTATAAAACCCTTTTATTTAAATAAAACGAATATTTTCATTTTAGTAAAATCTCGATCCGAAATACTTAGAGCAATTAAAAATTTCGCCAAACATAAAACAAAACGAAAATTAATCCAGAGGCCTTATTACAATCTTTAACAAAATAGCAAAGTAATTAAAAATACTTAAAGAAAACCAAATTTCAAATTAAACCATTTATTTGTAGTATGGCCTCCTCTGAGTTATTCACGGCCCAAGTCTCCATTACTAATCATTACCTGAAAAGGGTAAGAAAGATAAGGTGAGTTGCTAGAACTCAGTGTGTAACCCACTTACCATTGTTCACTGGGCCAAAATCCGTTAAACAATTATTTGGGCCTGAGACCACATACAATAATAATAATGTAATGAATATAACATGAATATGAAATGCAATTCCCAAACCAAGCCTAGTATTCTATCCGCTACACACCACCCGTACCAACCAACACACCTGTGGGTGATCATCAGTCAACCCACCCCGCCAACACACCAATCGCAGGTATTAAGCCATTTATAACAGATTATTTGTGGACAAGCCACCAGGATAACAGATTTTATGTGGCATTGCCACTATACAGATTTGTGACAGAGTCACCAGAATTATGTAGCAGAGCTACCAAAACTTCTCTTCATCATTATCCCGTCCCATGCAATTCCTGTATATAATGCATAACATATCACAATAATTTATTCGGAAATTTATTACCAAAAGTTATGGCCCATTATATCAATTTATCAAAGTTGGCCCATTAAGCAATTATCATCTTGGCCCATTTCACAAATTTTTAGATCGGCCCATATAGCAAATTATCAATCGGCCCATATAGTCATATATCAGTCAGCCCACATAGTCATATTTCAATCGGCCCACATAGTACACATTTTGATTTGGCCCACTTAGCAAATATATATATCGACTTGGCCCACGAAACAAAATATATCGAATCGGCCCATTTAAGGTATTTTTGTAATCTTTCACGATTTTATCAATTTTATCAAATAATGAGATCTAAGCCAATTTTTTCGATCTCCCAAATTACGACTTAATCAAGCGATTTACTACCAATATGATAATAGCTTTCAACCCACAGAATACGGTGTGAGAATACACACCTGATTACTATAAGTACTACGCTCTCTCGATCGTCGACACCTAGAATATTACAACGCTTGATTAGTCGACATACGCGATTTATCAACACTAAATGAACGATCTACGATGCTTACACTTGGAATCGTGAATGACCACAATTTGTTGGTTTTCCCCGATTAACGGTTCACAACCCGATGGAAAATCCCGAATTGCTGATGCCTCTAAATTGCGAACAACCTCAAATAGTTGATTCTCACTGGATGAGGGTCCACACCCCGGTGGGAAGTCTCGAATCACCGATACTGCCCTCCACTTAAATTTAGGAGTAGGGATCACTAGTCTGCTCCTTTTTAGATCTCCAATCACTATCCCTTTCGATTCAATATTGCTTGACTCCATTGAAATCAAATATTAGTCAAAACTAATATTACGTTGTTATGAATTATTGATTTGAGGAATAGGGTCAGCTTACCACAAAATTCCATATGATCTCAAGATGAAAGATTGAGCGATAGAGTCCCTATAATAATATCGGTTAATTATCACTATCTTAACGAATAAAAAGTGATTATAGAATCCGTGAAGAACTCTTACCTTAGAGATTTTAGGACCGAATTCTAGTGATTAAATGATGACTTCGGATACTCCAAGTTTCGGCCTTACACTATATTTCTACGAAGAAGAAAAGTGATTTCGAATGAGAGAAAGTATGGTAATGGTCTCGGTCAAAAAGGCCATCCCACACCAAGGCATAGATTCGGCACTAAGAGAAAGAATAAAAATAAAAATGTTGGAATGGATCACTTACCGATTGATCAAAGTATGAGTAGTAATACGGTTGAAAAGAAAATATGTATGAAATGAAAGAGTCAGATATAAGGGAAGATGAACAATGATATTCGTCTGGGTAAAAACAAAGAATAATATTTGGTTCTGGAAATTATTGATTTGAGAGGAAGAAGAGAGGTGTTTGGAAAATTTTGTAAAAAGAGAAAAGAGATGAAAAGAAGGGTTTGTGAGGTTTCAGATTTTCAAAAGAGAAAGAGTGAATAATATGGTTTCAATGTCTTAAGTCCATTCGACAAGAAGAAAGAAAAGAAAGGAAAAAGGTATGCACACTCAAAGTTCTAAAATTCGGCAAAGAGGAGAAGAAAGTTTGGAGAGAAAAGAAAAATGTCACAAAAGTGGCATAAAGAGATTTTGACCAAAATAATACCCACAACTCTTACCAATTGCCCAAGACAAAATTTGGCTAAAAGATTAGAATTTTCTTTGAGAAAAAGACACACTTGATGCTAGTGGAAATGACCCAAAATTATCACCTAAGCCTAACCAAAATACTAACAAAAATTTGTCCATCCGCCTTAGCCCCAAAACCGTCCATGTTCATAGCCAAATGGTCAACATTTTTGCCAACCAAACTTTCCATAGCATTCACCATGAAATAAGCTACTTGTTCCCCTTACTTACCTTTTCCTTTTGATTCCTTTCCCTAACTTCCACCTTTCCTTAATCTCTTTAGCTATCTTACCATAAAAATTAAAAGTCCAACTTACCATAATAACATGCTTGGCCGACACTTGATGGAAGGGTGCAAAAATAAAAGCAAAATTTGCACACAAAGGGATTCGAACCTCTTCCCTCAAGGTACTTCGCTTAATGACATAACCTCTTTACTAATTGCTCACTTGTGCTAACCATTTACTCATTTATTCCCATATGCTTTAAGATCACTTTCGCCATTTCATTAAAGTACTAAATGCCAAAAAAATTTTACAAGGTCCAATTAAACCCCGAACCTTCTCAAGGCCTCCTAAACATACACAATTAATAATTTAACCAGTTTAGCACCAAAATAACGCAACACATAAAATTCCAAATTTTAGGATGTTACACAACCTCCAACAATTATTTTTAATTTTTATCGTGTAGACTCATTCTGTTAAGATGAAAATATCGTTGTTTTTTCACAACACATTTAGCTACAGTAGAAGACTTTCCCATGTTACATATTTTGTGCTTATTCTTTGGAATAAAATTTGTATTTTTTGTATCAAAATATTAATAATATTAAGTAATTCTAATATTATGATGCAATGCCTAGAACTACTCATATCCCCACCCCCAACCCTTAAAATAGGAGAATAATATGTTTTAGAGCACTCAAACCCACAACCTACTGCACTGGCAACAATTCCAATGCCAATCGAGCTAAGACTCAATCAACAAGAATTATTACATTTTAATTTTATAAACATTTGATAAGATATTTGTATTTAGATTTGAAAAAAACAACAAAAATTGACTTAAGGAAATTTAACAGGAAAAATAACTTAAATGAATTGTATATACAAAAAGAGAGTTTCAAAAGTCTATAAATTTTTATACAAAATTATCACAACTATATGGATGATCTTATAGATGGAATTGGTAGCTTATCTCAGTAATGTTTTCCTTCAACTATTTCCTTATCACAATGTAATTAATGTAAATATATCGAGCTTACGAAAGCTTAAAACCAACCCAGTATCAAACAGGGATCAATTTGAAATGAAAACAAAAAGACGGGGAAAAAATCTACAAATAGGGGTCACACGATCGTGTCCCCTGACCGCGTAGAAATGTTAAGGTCGTGTGGGATGGGACACACGGCTGTGTAGGCAAGTTGTCAACAGATTGATGTCATGTAGGGTTGGAGTCACACGGCCATGCAAATAATCGTGTATGTTGAAACCATTTTTAAATTTTTTTAAAAAACGTGGATCAACTTTAAAAATGAAAATGGAGTCGCCACCAATCTTTTTTAGAGGTGTGATCGGGTTACCTTAAAATTTGTCATTTTAATAAAAAAACATTTTGATTAAAACAAAGATTTTGGTCTACGAAATTCGAGAAAACGGGTTCGGGAGTCGGTTACGCACGTGGAAGGATTAGCACCCTCGTAACGCCCAAAATTGGTACCTAATTGATTAACTAATGTCCTAATGTTGAAAATTTTAAAAATTTAAAATATAATAGTAAAATAATAATAATACTAAATTAGTAATAATAATTGTAATAATAATAATATAAAAATAACAAAAGTAATAGTAAAAATAAAAGTAGCATTAATAATAAAATAACAAGAATGATATTAAAATTAATAGTAATAAAAAATAGTAATAGTGAAAATAAAGGTAATATTAATAATAATAAAAAAAAACAATAGAATTAATAGTAATAAATAAAAATAGAAATAATAACACTAGTAATATTAAAAGTAATAATAATAAATATAATGACAATAATAATATTAAGAATAAATAAAAATAATGAAATAATGACAAAAATAACAAAAATAAAATAAAATAAGAAAAAAGGACTAAATTAAACTTAAAAATAAAACTTTGGGGTAAATTGGGAATAAAAAGAGAGAGGGTGGATCAAATCGCAATGCGCGAATGAAATGGAGGGACCGAAACGGTAAATATCCCTTCCCTCCAAAATGCGACACTTCGTGCGGGATTAAATTGGAACCGAAGGAAAATTATGGGGCAAAATTGAAAACAAAAATGAGCTGTATTAAAAAACAGAAAACACGGAGGGACCAAAAGTGCAATAAAACCATCGTTTAAAAAAGCGGATCTACCCCCATTCGGGTCAGGTAATCGGGTTAGCCTCCCCAAAACGATGCCGTTTAGGCGTCTGGGAGGCCCATAAAATGACGCCATTTCTGTTTTCTATCAAAGGCACATTTTTATTTTTTTCATTTCTGCAGTTGCTTCAAAAAAAACAAAAGGCGTTTCCCTTTTTCTCTCAATCCTCTGCCTTGAAGCCCACAATCTGGCGAGGGCTCCAACCATCAAGACTTTGTCACATCATTGTCGACCACCGCATACGATGGCGGACCGCAAAAGGTAAGTTTTTTTCTCTTTTTTTACTATATTATAAACTTTAATATATGTAAGAAAAGAGAAAAAAAATAAACTTAAAAAAGACAGATTCGAAAGAGAAGAAAAATAACGAAGAAAAAAAACATTTTCTCGTCTATTTTTTTATTTTTATTTTTTTTGTATATTGTGTTGTATATATGCGTGACCCTTTACATCAAATATATTCTGCATTTTATAGCCACTGTCAAAATACAAGTTTTGGTTTTTTTTTCTTGCTATATTCGCATTTTTCTGGCTTTTCTTTCTCTTTTTGCAGATGAACAGTGAGATGGGGCTGGGATTCACACGTTGATGGCGGCGTGATGTCCCGCGGTGAAGGCATACATGGGAGCAACAGCGGCACCAAGCTATTGGGGTTAGGGTTTGCTGAAGTTGTTTAGGTTTTGGGCCCTTTTAGGCTTAGGGTTAGTTGGGTTATTTGGGGTTTGGGTCTGAGTTTAGTTTGGGTTTGAATTGGGCTTGTATTTGAGTTTTGAATTTGGGTTTGTATTTATTTTTGGGCTATGTAAATAGACTGTGGACCTTTTATTTGGTTTGTTATTTTCAGTTTTTGTATTTATTTATTTTTATGGTTTGCAGGCCCGAGCAAATTGGGCCTATTACAGCTGCCTCTCTTTGCTCATTGTCATGTAACAAAATAGAGCAAAGACTATAAAAAGACCAATTTTTCTCGGTCTTGCCGAGTCTTGACTTCTTGGTCCTCGTCTTCTCCAAATGGCTTCCAACCCAATAGTTACTTCAGGGGTATTGGACTATCTATTCTACTGCTCTTTCAGAGAAATAAGTCGACGGCTTCAATCTGCTTCACCACAATTTCAGGAAGACACGATCTACAATCTTTAGTCTGCTCCGCTGCAAACTCAAAGAGGTCAGGCTGATGTCTTTGATCTGCTTCACTACAACTTCAGGAAGACAAGATCTACAATCTTTAGTCTGCTCCACTGCAAAATCAGGTATTCCAGACTGGTATCTTCGATCCGCTTCGCTGCAAACTCAGGAAGAAAAGATCTGCTATCTTCGATTTGCTCCACTGCAAACTCAGGGATGCCAGACTAGTAACTTCGATCCGCTTCACTACAATCTCAGGAAGACAAGATCTGCTATCTTCGGTCTGCTCCACTGCAAACTCAGGGATGTCAGACTTGTATCTTCGATCCGTTAAGCTGCAAACTCAGGAAGACAAGATCCGTTATCTTCGGTCTGCTCCACTGCAAACTCAGGGATGCCAGACTAGTATCTTCGATCCGCTTCACTGCAATCTCAGGAAGACAAGATCTGCTATCTTTGGTCTGCTCTACTGCAAACTCAAGGATGCCAGACTAGTATCTTCGATTCGCTTCACTGCAATCTCAAGAAAACAAGATCTACTATCTTCGGTCTGCTCCACTACAAACTCAGGGATGCCAGACTAGTATCTTCGATCCGCTTCACTGTAATCTCAGGAAGACAAGATCTGCTATCTTCGGTCTGCTTCACTGTAAACTCAGGGATGCCAGACTCGTATCTTTGATTCGCTTCACTGCAATCTCAGGAAGACAATATCTGCTATCTTCAGTCTACTCTACTACAAACTCAGGGATGCCAGACTGGTATCTTCGATCCGCTTCACTGCAATCTCAGGAAGACAAGATCTGTTATCTTCAGTCTGCTCCACTGCAAACTCAGGGATGCCAAGCTGATGTTTTCAATCGGCTTCACTGTAAACTCATGAAGACAAGATCTTCTATCTTCAGTCTACTCTGCTGCAAACTCAGAGATGCCAAGCTAGTATCTTCGATCCACATCGCTGCAAAATCAGGAAGACAAGATCCGCTATCTTCTGTCTGGTCCACTACAAACTCAGGGTTGCCAGACTAGTATCTTCGATCCGCTTCACTGCAATCTTAAGAAGACAAGATCTGGTATCTTCGATCTACTCTAATGCAAACTTAGGGATGCTAGACTAGTATCTTCGATCCGCTTCACTGTAATCTTAGGAAGACAAAATCTGTTATCTTCGGTCTGCTCTACTGCAAACTCAAGGATGCCAGACTAGTATCTTCGATCCGCCTCACTGCAATCTTAGGAAGACAAGATCTGGTATCTTTGGTCTTCTCTAATGCAAACTTAGGGATGCTAGACTAGTATCTTCGATCCGCTTCATTGTAATCTCAAGAAGACAAAATCTGCTATCTTTGGTCTGCTCCACTGCAAACTCAAGGATGCCAGACTAGAATCTTCGATCTGCTTCACTGCAATCTCAGGAAGACAAGATCTGCTATCTTTGGTCTGCTCCACTGCAAACTCAGGGATGCCAAACTGGTATCTTCAATTTGTTTCGCTGCAAACTCAGGAAGACAAGATCTGCTATCTTCGATCTGCTCCACTGCAAACTCAGGGTTGCCAGACTGGTATCTTCAATCTGTTTCACTGCAAACTCAAGAAGACAAGATCTACTATCTTCGATCTGCTCCACTGCAAACTCAGGGATGCCAAACTAGTATCTTCGATCCGCTTCACTACAAACTCGGGAAGACAAGATCTGCTATCTTCGTTCTGCTCCACTGCAAACTCAGAGATGCCAGACTAGTATCTTCGATGCACTTCACTGCAATCTCAGGAAGACAAGATCTGCTATCTTCGGTCTGCTCCACTGCAAACTCAGGGATGCCAGACTAGTATCTTTGATCCGCTTCACTATAATCTCAGGAAGACAAGATCTCCTATCTTCAGTCTGCTCCACTATAAACTTAGGGATGCCCGGCTGATGTTTTCGATTCGCTTCAAAGCAAACTCAAGAAGACAAGATTTGTGAATTCACCGTTGTTGCGACACCGTCCTCTAGGGGATCTATCCTGTAAAATCGATTTTATGTGTTTATGCTTATGCAAAATAGTTAGGATGCTATGATCTGAACGAATCAACTGCTCCTAACCGAATGACATGTATGAATGCAAAATCTCATGAGGAAGATCCTTTTTAATAATTAGGATGTCACCACTTGTTACTCATTAGAGCTCTATCATTAACATAGTACATTGTCTTCCTACTAGGCTAGCATTTGACGAAAAACCCAAAAATATTTTTGCTTAACTGATTTTCCCCACTAACTTCAGGGTCCTTTCCACTGTACCTCAGGGACATAAGGCTTGTACCATTTTCAAACCATCTCACTGTGGTTCAAGATTATAGGATTTAAAACTTTTTTGATCCGTTCCCACTGTAATTCAAGGGTATAGGACTTGTATCTTTTTTAATTCATCCCACTGCAACTTTGGGGTATAAGATCTACAACTTGTTTCATCCACTGATCACTCTCCAGTGACCCGACCAGATGTGTGTGCATGATACTCGCATGGATGCAAAATGTTATTTTTCTTTTCGAGAATGATTCCTTCTACGCTTGGGTTTTCATTGCTTATTTTCTGTCGAATTTGTATCACTGACGCAATATCTAGTCTTTTGATCAACCAATGTTCTTGACAGAAAATCTGAAAAGATAAACTCACTTTGGGCTCAAATATTTCCAACCCTTAAGCTTGGTGAATTCTAAACAATAGTCATGTTTCAGATTTCTCATATTATTTAGAAGCTTCCAGAGTAATAAGAGAAAGTATTATTAGTCCATTAATCGTTATTTCAATATAAAATGCTTGAAAAAGATCACAACAATGAACGAGAAAGAAATTAATCAGGAGCATAGCTCGAAACAAATAAGTTAATCAAAGATAACCAATGCAATAAAAGAAAATTGATTGGGGTGTATCTTAAAAAAAATAAAGTAATCAAAGATAGCCAAGGTCATAAAAGAAAATTGATTGGGGTGTATCTTGAAAAGAATAAAATAATCAAATATAGCAAATTCAAAATGGGTAAGATAGAAGCTAGGTGCCCTAGATATCGCAGTCTGAGCTTCTCTGTACAAACTTCTTTAGGACCATTTTTGAGCTCAATACGTGTTTAGAGGATCCGGAGTACTTTGTCAATGCCCCAAGACGTAGCATACTTCCTCATTTTTAATTCAAGCATATCAAGACTACCACATGCCCTATCTTTGATCAAAATTTAAGCTGCCTTTTTTAGGTTTTCGGCTCAAAACCCCTTTGGTCTCAAAGCGCCCTTTGCGAGTTTTCACCTTGGCCTCCTTTTTTTTTTTTTGAATTTGATCTCAAGGCGCCCTTTGTAGGTTTTCACCTTGGCCTTTCCCCTTTCAAGTAAAATACTTCTTGACTAAACCTAAATTCGCCGAATTGGGCAAGTCTTCACCATCCATCTCGGTCAATATCAATGCTCCTCTAGAATAGGCCTTTTTTTACTACATAAGTTCCTTCCCAGTTTGGCATCTTCTCTCCTCTAAAATATTTTTTGTATAAGAAAGATCTTTTTCAACATCAGGTTCTCCTCGTGGAATTCTCTAGGATGAACCTCTTCATCGTAAGCTTGCATCATCTGACCGTGATGGATAACTTTTAACCTTTTCTTCAATTAGGTTCAATTGGTAAAAACACTTCCATTCTATAAACCAATGGGTAAGATGTTGCCTCGGCAAAGGTTGTGGCCAATGTTCGATAATCATAGAGGATAAATGGTAACTTCTTTATGTCAATCTTTACAAGTCTCGGTCATCTTTCCTACAATCTTTGTTTTGTTTTTTTCTTTTTAGCTGCCTTTGTTGCTTTATGATATGGCGTCTGATCTTTGAACAGACTACAAACTTTTGACATTGTCCTTTTTGGCATTCTTTGTCGGCACCTGATCTTTTTTTTTTTGAGAATTTGATGACTATTGACTTTGTAACATTGGCATATGAAGCTATTTCCACCCTCTTAGTGAAGTAAACAATGACCACGAAGATGAATCGATGTCGACTAGAAGCTTTTGACAAGATCGGCCCCATAATATCCATGCCCCACATATAGAAAATCTGTGAAGAAATAGAGGAGACACATAAGTCGTGTCTTCCTCAATTTGGCATTTACGGCATAACTGAAGCAATCTCCCTTTTATGGTGGACCAATAGTACCCGAACCTTATGATTAGCCTAGCTATTATAGAACCATTATCATGTTCTTTAAACAACCTTATGAACCTCTTTTAAGATTTTCCCAGGCGTGTCTTGATATGATCGTGCGAAAACATCTTTAAATTCTTGAAAATAACTCAATAATGTCTTGTCTTATTTTTGTAATGAGCTGGGCTTCGATCTTTACCCCTTTCCTAGGCTCGCAATGTCCCTATGTAAGGTAGGATCTATTTTTCATCATGTTCTACCATCCTTAACAAATCACAAGATAGGTCACAATCTTTGTCATCTCCAAAATCCTGAGATCCCTCTAGACACATATCGTACTCGAAATGAGACTCTGAGTCAGTAGCAGCGTTGCTCACATCGTTGATATTTGGAGACCTATTGTAGGTTCGAAGGAAAATTCCAAAGAATAAATGATTCTAAGGATGGTTATTTATATGGTATGATCATGAATAAAGAATAAAAGACTATCTAAAAAAAAGTCTAAAGAACAAAAGAATCTATACATGGAAAGAATAAAAGAATATTTGTTCAAAAAGATGCATTTTATTGAAATAAAAATTTTGGACACAAGCCTATTTCACAAAAGGATTCTTATTGCCTCTAGGCTTAAAGTAATAAGTGAATTTTGAATATTACTCTAAATTAGCTCTAAAAAATATAAGGATCTCTTCCACAACCCCATTATTCAAAACACTCCCAAGTATGCAGGGGCTTGGAAACTTCGTTCCCTGATTCCCTCTTTGCTTTTAACTTCTTCAAGGAGTCGCAACTTTCTTGTCTCCTCCTTCAATTATCGCATTTACTGCCTCGTCAAAGTGATCAGATTCTGATGAAACGTCAAACTTCACAATTCCCATTTTAATGAACCTTTCGACCAACTTTTTTAAACATAGTACAGTTTTCAATTGAGTGACCCATTATTCCCGCTTGGTACTCACATTGGGCATTCTCATTATACCATTTTAGGAAAGGAGGTTGCACGGCTTTCGAGTAGGACGGAGACACCACATGCATAGCAAAAAGATTCTAATACAGCTCCTTATATGTCATCGAGATGGGTGTAAACTGGAGCTTTTTTGTATTTGGCTCGAATAGGATTCCTACTTTGAAGAGCCTTGATAGCTAGTGGTTACAGCCCTCGGCTGGCCTACGGTGACTGATTTGGGATGCATGCTTAGGATACTCACTTCATTTTCCCTATTTCTCGGGGCTGATCTTTTGGCGCTTTCTCCCATGTCTATCCTCCCACTCCTTACCGCATTTTTAATCATCTCACCGGACATTACTATATCTGAAAAGATTATGGTGGCCCTTCCCAACATATGGTTAATGACTGGGGCTTTTAGAGTATTGATGAAAAGTATCGTAGTTTCCTTTTCTAAAAGCGACGGCTGAACTTGTATGGCAACTTCCCTCCATCTTTGCGCATACTGCCTGAAACTTTCATTTGATTTTTTTTCATGTTTTGCAAAGTGATTCTATCAGGCGTCATGTCTGTCACATGATTGTATTGTTTCAAAAATGCTTGTGCTAGGTCTCTCCAAGAATTAATCCTAGGACGGCTCAATTGGTTGTACCATTTGGATGCTGCCCCCACCAAACTGTCTTGGAAGTAGTGGATCAGCAATTGATCATTATTAACATACCCAGTCATCTGTCTACAGAACATGGTAATATGGGCTTCAGGATAGCTAGTCCCCTTATACTTCTCAAATTCTAGCATTTTAAATTTGTGAGGAAGAACCAAATCTGGAACCAAACTCAAGTCTTTAGCATCAATTCCATGATGATTATCAGTATTTTCTAAGGCCTTGAACTTTACTTCTAATCATCTACAATGGTCCTCTAACTGTCTTGGTAATTCAATTCTCGTCTCTTCTCTCTCTACTATATCTAAATCAGGGATAATAGAATTAGCAGGGTTATCTCCTGGATTAGATCCTGAGCCAACTTGGAAATTCATGGGCCCCCAGTATCAGCTTGACCTTGTTGAGGCCTAATTGCAACAGATGGCCTTCGAGGATATGCTTCAGGTTGTGTTTGTGCATGCGGTGGGGTAAAACCCAGAGGATAATCCTTATTATCTTCTCTAGCATTAGTCATGGGGCCTTTTCCCTTGTCCATTGCCCCATTCAGTAGCTGAGTCATTTGAGCCACCATATTCATTTGGGCTTTAATCATTTGTTCCCTCATATCTTGTTGGATCTTTGCCAACTGCTCTTGCAGCTGGTCTTGCATGTCTCTTTGGAAATGTTCAAGTCTTTGATCCATATCTTTCATCTTAGCGCTAGTACCGTAACGATGTTTAGTTTCCAAATTAACTTTCTCTCTTTCTCTCTTTTTCTGAAATAACTTCAACTAATTAGGGTCCTTCTATGGATTTTAATGCATATGATGCGATGTAATGCAAATGCATGAAATGAATGCAAAAAGAAAAAGAGTGTTGATTTTGAATTCAATTCCATTAGAATAACTTTTCTAGAAAATAAATTTCTTTATATAAAACGGATATTTATACGGCCTTTCCCTCATATTCCAAGTGAAGACATTGGGCTCTTTCTTCTTATCTGGATATTAAGGTCCAATCTCGCGAACTTTCTAATAAATGTCTCTACTAGCTCTTTTACTTGATCTGGGCCGTGACTCACTGCTCACTTATTTCCACAATACTCGTTAACATCTTCAAGAAAGCCGAGACGTGGTGATTCTTGAATAGTCTTTGTCAGATTGAATCCTTGGGCAATAAAGTCTGTTATTCCTTCATAGACTATCAGTCTTCTCTCGTTATGTTTATTTGCACCATATTCAGATGATCGTATTACAATCCACTTTATCAAGAAATCCATTTTCTCATGACAAACTCTTCTATTTAGCAACGAATTTGAATCAACACCTCTTTTCTATGATGTGAATGCAATGTAATTAAAACAAAAGAGAACACATTAGCATAAGAGAAATAAATAAAAAAATAGGGCACCTATCTGGGTGACCACTAGGGTTTAGCATAGTTCTACCTAAGGTGGCTCTTAGGATTCACTATATGCGGTTTAGTACTAAAGTTGAGGTACCCGAACCAACAGATTCCTCAATCTTCATCCATTATAGGCTCATACAGATCGAGTTCAGTTCAGGGGAATACATTTCCCTATGGCTATGCGAAAGTGAATACCTCACGAAGACATAGGTACAAATGTATCCCGGAAGCAATCCACTAGCCCATGCGGAGGTGAAAACCTCACGAAGGCATAGTTTCTCACTCTCACGTAAAGGTACGACCAAAACGGTCATGCAATGCAATATATATGGATAAAAACTCAAAAATAATATGGAAAAATGAATGAGATGTTGTGAAAGGATCGTATATTAAAACCAAATTTTCAATTCTCGATAAAAAGATAGAAAATAATAATTTTATGCCCTGACTGTCTTTAGGTCCCCAATAGAGTCGCCAAGCTGTCGAAACCAATTTTAAATTTTTTTTACAAAAAAGGGGATCGACTTCAAAAACAAAAATGGAGTCGCAACCAATCTTTTTTAGAGGTATGATCGAGTTACCTTGAAATTGATCATTTTAATAAAAAACAATTTGATTAAAATAAAGATTTTGGTCTATGAAATTTGAGAAAAAGGGTTCGGGAGTCGGTTATGCACGAGGAAGGATTAGCACCCTCGTAATGCCCAAAATTGGTACCTAATTGATTAACTAATGTCCTAATGTCAAAAATTTGAAAATTTTAAAATACGATCCTTTTTTATTTGAAAGAAAACTTGAATAAATCAAATTATATGCCAAGACCCATTTATCTCAAAGAAATAAAATGTCACACCCAAGTGAGGATGTAACATTTCAAGACTTCGAAATTAAGCTTGCCTTTATTTGTAGAAAATCCTTACCTCGAGTCAACAAAACGTCATATCCAATAAGTTAGGACACAACATCTCGAATTCCCGAGAATAAGTTTTTATTTAACTTTTTAAAAAGAAAGTAATAGGTTCTTTAGACTCGAAGAGAAAAATCAAAACCTAGTAAGTTAGGATACGATTTCTTTCGAACCTTAGAATGCGGAGTGTTTGCTTATTTTGAAAATCGGATAAAATGTAATGTGATCGTAATAAAATGGAAAATGAATTTAAAATAAAGTGTAAAATGATTTACAATGCTAGCTTATATAACAACATAATGATGATAAAATGTAATAACAATAATAAAGGTAGAAATAAAATACAGTAAAGCAAAAGTAAGATAAACAAATGAAATAAAATAAAGAGAATAGTAACAAAAATGAAAAAAATATAGAATAATAATAATAGTAACGAAAATGCAACAATAATAATAAAATATATTAATAAACGAAAATAATAAAAATAATAAAAATATTAGTAATAATAAAAATAATAATAACGAAAATAGCAGAATAATGTTGATAATAAAATAATAATAATAAAGTAAGCTATAAATAAAATAATAGTAGTAGTAATATTAAAATAGTAATTATAATAGTAAAATAATAATAATACTAAATTAGTAATAATAATTTTAATAATAATAATATAAATAGTAATGAAAACAATAACAAAAGTAATAGTAAAATAAAAATAGTATTAATAATAAAATAACAATAATGATATTAAAATTAATAGTAATAATAAAAAATAATAGTAATAGTGGAAATAAAGGTAACATTAATAATAATGAAAAAAATAATAATAACAATAGAATTAATAGTAATAAATAAAATAGAAATAATAACACAAGTAATATTAAAAGTAATAATAATAAATATAATGACAATAATAATATTAAAAATAAATAATAATAATGAAATAATGACAACAATAATAAAAATAAAATAAAATAAGAAAAAAGGACTAAATTAAACTTAAAAATAAAATTTTGGGGTAAATTGGGAATAAAAAGAGAAAGGGAGGATCAAATCGCAATGCGCGAATGAAATGGAGGGATCGGAACAGTAAATATCCATTCTCTCCAAAACGCGACACTTCGTGCGTGACTAAATTGGAACTGAAGGAAAGTTATGGGGCAAAATTGAAAACAAAATGAGCTGTATTAAAAAACAGAAAACACGAAGGGACCAAAAGCGCAATAAAACCATCGTTTAAAAAAAAGCGGATATACCCCCATTCGGGTCGGGTAATCGGGTGGGCCTCCCCAAAACGACGCCGTTTTGGCGTCTAGGGAGGCCCATGAAACGACGTCGTTTCTGTTTTCTATAAAAGGCACATTTTTCATTTTTTTTCATTTCTGCAGTTGCTTCAAAAAAAAAGAAAACAAAAGGGTTTCCCTTTTTCTCTCAATCCTCTGCCTTCAAGCCCAAAATTTGGAGAGGGCTCCGTCCAATCACCGCCGTTCGCCGTCGCCTCCGACCGCCGCACACGATGGCCGAAACCCCAAAAAGGTAAGTTTTTTCTCTTTTTTTTACTATATTATAAACTTTAATATATGTAAGAAAAAAGAAAAAAAGAAACTTAAAAAAATAGATTCAAAAGAGAAAAAAATTAACGAAGAAAAAAAAAACCTTTGCTCGTCTGTTTTTTTATTATTTTTTTTTTTTTTGTATATTGTATTGTATATATGCGTAACCCTTTACATCAAATATATTCGGCTTTTTATAGCCACTGTCAAAATACAGGTTTTGGCATTTTTTTTCTTGCTATATTCGCGTTTCTCTGGCTTTTCTTTCCCTTTTTGCAGATGAACGGCGAGATGGGGGCAGGATTCATGCACTGATGGCGCTTTATAACCCTAACTCACTTATGTTACAGATAACCAAATATATCATATCTGTAACAGCTCGATTTAGGGGCTAGTCAGAATAGTGATCTCAAAATCAAAAATCTGAGGTTATAAAAATTATTTCATGTTATTTAATGTGTTATAACATGTTTATAAAGATGCATGAAAATTTTGGTGCTTTAATTTTAGCGATTTCTTGGTTAATCGCGAAAAAGGACTAAATCGCATAAAGTGCAAAAGTTCTATTTTATTTGCTAGAGGTGCCAAATAGCTATGGATTATAAATTGGAAGTCCCAAGTGTGTAATTTTGCCTTGTTAAGAGAGTTGGCCGGCCATAGGGTGCATAGGGGACAAGTGCATTTATTGTGAATAAAAGTTGGTGATGTTAGTTGGAAAGATGAATAAAATAAGATGATATAAGCGAAAGTTATCATCTTTTTATTTAGTCTTCTTCTCCAACCGAAAATATCAACCATGGGAGGGCTTTGAAGGCTTGAAAATTTCAACACCTCATTTTCTCAACAAGTAAGTCAATTTGATGGTTATTTTTGATGATTTTTATATTTTTGAAGTCCTCAAAGCTTAAGCTAGCTAATGAGAGGACTAGTTTGCAATATGATTGAAAGTCCAGGGACTTACCATGATAGATTTTATGTTTTTCGATGAGTTGTTATGGAAGAAAATGAATGATAGGATGATGATAAACAACTTTTGTGAAAGGTGTTGTTATGAAAACACCTAATTGGGACTAAAATGCAAAAGTTGTAATTTGTTCATTAAGGCATGAAATAGTTGGAATTTTAAATATTTGTAAGAGTATTAAATGTTTAGCTAGGCTTGCTTAATAAGAAATGTGATAAAAATTTATTTACGAGCCTAGGGGCAAAATCGTAATTTTTGCCAAAGTATAAGGGCAAATTATTCATTTTTGCCTAAGTGTAGATTATGGTGTATTATGATTTATAAGTGATTAAATAAGTAAATTCCATTATTCTAGATCAAAGAAAACGAGATTCGGACCTAGAACGGGTGTAGAGAGAAATGTGGACAAAAAGTTCCTTTCGACCCTTTCAACATCGAGGTAAGTTCGTTTCCTAAATTATGAAATTCTAAGTGAAGTACTAACATTCAGATGTTGTATGGATTGTTTAATTGCCTCTATGTATACGTTAAGTACATTTTGACGAAATGTCAAAAAATAAGAGTCTTATTCTTAATTTAATACTAGTGGGAAAAGAAATTAGCATGATATGATGATAAATAAGGTCCCGTGTAAGACCATATTGGAATATGGCCTCGGTGTAAGAATTCGTATAAGACCATGTCGGGGACATGGCATCGATATGTTAATGCATGTAAGACCTTATCGGGGTATAATGTCAATATGACATTATGTGTATGAGACCCAAGAGTATTATTTAACAATTTGAGTGATTCAACGGGTATGTTGAAAGAGAGAAAGTATGCGGTTGTGCCATGAGAAGCACAAGTATGTGTTAGAACTGAACTGAGGTAAATTCGGTATATGATGAACCCTTGGTGTGTAACAGCCCTATTTAGGGGCTAGTCAGAATAGTGATCTCGGGATCACTATTTCGAGATCGGAGAAATTATTTTCATGATATATTATGAGTTAGAGCATGATAGCATATGAGCATTAAAATTTTGGTATTTTAATTTTAACATTTTCGTGTTTAATTTGCAAAAAAGGACTAAATCACATAAAGTGCAAAAGTTCCATTCTATATGCTAGGAGTACCAAATGGTTATGGATTGTTAAATGGGGGTATTTAAAAGGAAATTTAGCTTTTGAAAAAGGCTTGGCCGGCCATAAAAGAGCATGGGAGACAAAATTTTCAATTAGTGTCAAAGTTAGTAGTAGTAGGTGGACTAATTTGACTTTTAATAATAGAATAAAGAGAGAAAAGTTATCATATTTTTCTCCTATCATCCTCCACTGAAAATTTGCAGCAAATAAGGGGTAGAAACCTTCAAAAATTTCAGCAAACTCTCATCCATTCAAGTAAGTGTTCTAGTGAACTTTTCTTGAAAAAAATTATACTTTTGAGATCCCTAAAGCTTAAGCTTTCAAATGAGGGGACTATTGTGCAATGTTGTGAAAGGTTTAGAGTTTTACCATGAGAGCTACTTTAGTTGTTTGCTACATTTTAAGGAAGAACTTGAGTCTTAGTTGTTAGATGAACAACTTTTAAAAAGGGTGTTAGCATGAGGATACTAAATAGGACCTTAATGAAAAGGTTATGAACTTCGTAGTAAGTATGTGAAATATTGATTGTTGATGATAGCTTTAAGAGCATTAAATGTTTTCCTAGGCTTGTTGAAGATAAAAATGTGATTAGAATTAATTTCCGAGCCTAGGGGCAAAACGATCATTTTGCCAAAATTTAGGGGTAAAATGGTAATTTTGCCTAAGTAGGACTATTGAGATGCTCATATTAATAAAATGATTAAAATGAGCTAATTTTCTATTATAGAGTAAGAGGAGACGAGAATTCACCTCAATCATGGAAAGGATAAAGTCGTGGACTAAACCGAAGAACTAACTCATTTTGAAAACGAGGTAAGTCTGTATAATTTCTAAGCTTTATGATCACTATCATTGAATTGTTTAGTATAATATACATTGCTATTTTATAATGCCTATCATTTTTGTGAACAAATAAATTAAACATGAACAAGCCCCGACAGAATATGAATTCCCCAGGATACCCGATATACCACACATGATATCATGTAAGTCCAAGGCAAGCTTGGCATTGATTAAGATATCATGTAAGTCCAAGGCAAGCTTGGCATTGATTAAGATATCATGTAAGTCCAAGGCAAGCTTGGCATTGATCAAGATATCATGTAAGTCCAAGGCAAGCTTGGCATTGATCAAGATATCATATAAGTCTAAGGCAAGCTTGGCATTGAATAAGTTATCAAGGGCAAGACTTCATGTAAGTCCATGTCAAGACATAGCCTTGAAACCAAGATGAGAAATTCTGTGTAAGACCATGCCTAAGATATGGCTTTGGTGGCATGTTAAGTGGGAAGAAATCTAGTATCCTCGGGTATTCGTAGAAGTTCATCGGGAAAACAAGTAAGGTTAATAATTGGGTAACAAGAGGGATAAGAAAGCAAAGCTAGCATCAAAATGAATTAAATATTACTCTTCTTATGAATGAAGAATTAGAGATCATAATGATTATTGTTTAAGTACGCTGATCAATGTGATCAAATGACATAGGTATCATGTTTACTTTACAAAAATGAGTATAGTGAGCATCATGAGACATGTAAGAACCAAGTATGAGTAAGTAAGCTTTAGAGCTAAAATTACGATACTATTGTTATGCTAAATGGTTTTTATTAAACAAGCTTAATGACATGTGCTTTACATGCAAACTTGCTAAGCTAAATGCTTACGTATTTGATTGTTTCTTTCTATGTAGTACCGCCAAGCTAATTTGTGGATCATCGAAGTCGAAGCTCGTAGCACATTATCAACTCTTAGTTTGGTATAGCCAAGTTACTTTACAAAGTATGGCATGTATAGGAAACATTCATTTTGTGGACATGTTTTTAGAAGGGCCTTTGTAAAAGCTATCAAGTTTATTATTCTTTTGTATATGGCTAAGTGATTGGCCAAATTTGACTAAGTATTTATGTTTATTGAGATTAAAGAAGCATGTAGTATTATTCATAAAATTGGGTTGTTATTGCATCGTTGAATTGTGTAGGGATATGATCTTCATTTCAGGGTGGCTAACAGCTTGGTAAATAGCCTATAAATGCCCACACGGTTGGACACACAGGCGTGTGTCAAGGCCGTGTTAACCATGCACCTTAGTATTATGAATCAGAACAGGCCACGAGTAAATTCCACGACCGTGTGTATAGGCCATGTTATACACATGGGTTGGACATGGGCATGTGCCCAAACCGTGCTGATTTAGTCAGTATATCAAGGATTAGCACACGGTCTAAGCGCATGGGCGTGTCATGGCCGTGTGAAATTACTCAGTAGCCTCTCACGATTGGAAGACACGAGTGTGTCTAAGCCGTGCGGAAATAGTCAGTAGCTTACCACGGTTTGAGGGTATGGGCGTGCTTAAGGGTACACGGGCGTGTTTCAAGTCACACGGGTGTGTGAACCCTACTTCAAAAATGAATTATTTGATTTAGTTTTGAAATTTTTCAGACACGAGTTTAAGGCCCCGTAGGCCTTTGTAATATATGTGTTGACTAAGAAAGTGAAATTTTTAAGTTAGAACGAAATTTTATAGCTCGTAAGTACATGTTCAAGCATAGTAATGTCTCGTATCTAGATCCAGTATCGGTCTTGGGTGCAGGATGTTACATTTAGTGGTATCAGAGCTACGATTTAGTCGGTTCTAGGACTAACGTAGTATGAGCATGAGTCTAGCTATACATGCCATACATAAGAATGTTTCTATATTGATAGTGTGATGAATCCTGATGATTTTAAATTATGTTTATACATATAGAAATGGATTCCGAAGGGAATGTGGTAGATGACGTAGAAAGTAATGCCCGGCTCCATTGAAGGGACAAGATCTGAAACAAAATGAGAATAGACCCACTACGGTGAGTTAAAGGGGAGGAGAAGAGGCTAGAGAATGAGGACATCAAACTGGGTTTGAGAATGCACAACCCCCTCTACCCCCACCTGTTCCACAAGCTACTCTAGTGGCCCCTTAAGTAGTAGAGGTGGTAAGAGGAGGTAAACTCCCAATTGATAGGATCAGGAAGCATGGGGCAGAAGAATTCCGGGCCAGAAAAGAGGATGATCCAAAAAGAGCTGAATTCTGGTTAGAAAATATCATCATGGTATTTAATGAGTTGTCATGTACCTCTGAAGAATGCATGAAGTGTGTAGTCTCTCTCTTAAGAGATTACGCTTACCAATGGTGGAACACCCTTGTGTCGGTTGTCTGAGAGAAAGGGTCACATAGAATTCTTCAAGAAGAGTTTAAGAAAAGTATATTAGCCGAGGTTTGTAGACCGAAGAGAAAGGAATTCCTAGAGCTGAAGCAAGGCAAGATATCGGTGACAAATTATGAGCGTGAGTTTGTATGACTCAGCAAGTACGCTCGCGAATGTATATCCACAGAGGCTATTGAAGATGGGTTGAATGAGGACATCAAACTGGTTGTTGCTGTCCTAGAATTAAAAGAATTTGTCATGTTAGTGGAAAGAGCTTGTAAAGCTAAAGAGCTAATAAAAGAGAAGAAGAAGTCTGAAATGGAGTCTTATGACTCTAGAAAGAGACCGTGAAATAAGTCATTCCAATCTTCACACAAGAAGTCAAAAGATTTCCCTACCCGACCGGCTACTTCCACTGGGTTTTCCAAGAAGGACAAAAGTAAACAGTATTCAGGGAACAAAGCACAGACGACTTCAGTTACAAGTGTCAGAAATTTTAGATCCGACAAATCTGAATGCCTATAGTGTGGCAGACGCCATCTAGGAGAATGTCGGGCACATAAAAATGCATGTTTTAGATGTAGTTTGCAAGACCACTATATAAAAGATTGTCCTGAGATGACAAAAGAAGGAAGAGCTCAAGACCCAAAATTCGAGAGTATGGTCAGAGGGAGACCACAGAGAAACCCGAGAAGTGGGGCAAGTGAAAGAGGTAACCCGAGAGACCAGGCCGTGAGACCCGAGGGTAGAGCGCCTGCAAGGACTTATGCCATTCGTGCTCGTGAAGAGGCATCTTCTCCTGATGTTATTACGGGTACCTTTTCTCTTTACAATACTAAAGCTATTGCTTTAATAGATCCCGGATCCACGTACTCTTACATTTGCATGAAATTAGCATCCAGTTTGAGCGTGCCTATAGATACCACCGAATTTGTAATTAACGTGTCTAATCCATTAAGCAAGAGTGTGTTAGTTAATAAAGTTTGTAAAGATTGTCCATTGATGATTAGAGGTCATTGCTTTAAAGCAAATTTTATGTTATTACAATTTGATGAATTTGACCTCATTCTTGGAATGGACTGGTTGACTACTCATAATGTACTTGTTAATTGTGGGAAGAAATAAATTGAGATGAGATGTGAGAATAGGGATACTCTTCATGTTGAATCAGATGAACAAGATAAATCGCTAGTGATAATTTCCCATATGATGGCATAGAGATGTTTAAGAAAAGGGTATGAATCATCTTTGGCATTCGTGTTGAATGATAAGGAGATAGAGCTAAAAATTGAGTCAGTACCGGTAGTATGTGAATACATTGATGTATTTCCCGAAGAATTACCCGGACTACCGCCAGTTAGAGAGATTGAGTTCAGCATTGAAGTAGCTCCCGGTACTATACCGATATCCACTACTCCTTACAAAATGGCTCCAACAGAGCTGAAAGAATTGAAGTTACAGTTGCAAGAGTTGATAGATAAGGGCTTTGCAAGATCAAGTTGTTCACAATGGGGTGCCCCGATTTTATTTGTGAAAAAGAAAGATGGTACCATGAGATTGTGCATAGATTACCGTCAGCTTAATAAAGTAACAATAAAGAATAAGTACACATTGCCTAGGATCAATGATCTGTTCGATCAATTGAAAGGGACGACTGTGTTCTCCAAAATAGACTTGAGATCGAGGTACTACCGGTTGAGAGTGAAAGACTTCGGATGTATCCAAGACGGCCTTTCGAGCGAGGTATGGGCATTATGAATTTTTAGTCATGCCCTTTGGGTTGACCAATGCTCCTGCGGTGTTCATGGTTTTAATGAACCGCATCTTTAGACCATACCTTGACAAGTTTGAATTCGTTTTTATTGACGACATACTGATTTATTCCCAAGATGAGAAAGAGCATGCTGAACACCTATGGACAGTTTTACAGATCCTGTGAGAGAATTAGCTGTATGTCAAATTCAGTAAAAGTGAATTTTGGCTCAAGGATGTAGGATCCTTGGGACATATTGTCTTGAAGGATGGAGTCCGATTTGATCCCAATAAAATCTCGGCCATAATAGACTGGAAGCCACCTAAGAACATTATTGAGATTAGAAGTTTTCTAGGCCTAGCCGGCTACTACAGACGATTTGCCAAGGGGTTTTCCATGATCGTAACCCCGATGACTAAACTATTGTAGAAAAATGTAAAGTTTGAATGGACAGAACGATGCCAACAAAGTTTCGAGAAGTTGAAAGTAGTGTTGACAGAAGCTCCAGTCTTAGTACAACCCGAATCAGGGAAAGAATTTATAGTCTACAGCGATGCATCCTTAAATGGATTGGGCTGTGTACTCATGCAAGAAGGCAAGGTGATTGCTTATTCCTCTAGACAGTTGAAGCTTCATGAGAAGAATTATCCGACGCATGATTTAGAATTGGCCGCCATAGTCTTCGCTTTGAAGATTTGGAGACACCATTTATATGGTGAAAAATGTCAGATTTTTACCGATCACAAAAGTCTGAAGTACATGATGACGCAGAAAGAGTTGAACTTAAGACAAAGAAGATGGTTAGAGTTGATAAAAGACTATGAGTTGGTCATCGACTACCATCCAGGAAAGGCGAATGTAGTCGCCAATGCTTTGAGCAGGAAGTCTCTATCTACTTTAAGAGCATTGAATTCAAGGATATTCTTATCCGATAATGGCTCCCTTTTAGTTGAGTCGAGAGCTAGACTAATGTTTCTTCAAGAGATCTTTGAGGCTTAGAAAGAAGATAGTGAGTTGCAAATCAAGAGAGCTCAGTGCGAGTCAGATGCTAAATCTGACTTTCGGATTAATTCTAATGGATACTTGATATTTAGAGATAGAATTTGTGTACCGAGGAAAGAGGGGCTTATTTAGAGAATTTTGTACGAAGCACATAACGGATGGTTGTCTGTACATCCAGGAAGTACAAAGATGTATAGTGACTTGAAGCAACAGTATTGGTGGCCTAAAATGAAGAAAGACATTTGAGTTCGTTTCAAGATGTCTTATTTGTCGACAAGTAAAATTTGAACACCAAGTGCCTTCGGGTTTACTTGACCTATCTTAGTCCCCGAATGGAAATGGGACCGTATCACCATGGATTTAAATGCAGGTTTACTGATTGTCTCCGAGCAAGAAAGATATTCTTTGGGTAGTGGTTGATAGACTCACAAAGTCAGCCCACTTTATACCTGTACGAGTGGATTACTCCCTAGACAAGTTGGCAAACTTGTATGTTTTAGAGATAGTAAGACATCACGGAGTTCCCTTATCGATCATATCAGATAGAGATCCGAGATTCATGTCTAGATTTTGGAAGAAGCTGCAAGAAGCTTTGGGTACAAAATTGAGTTTTAGCACAGCTTTTCACCCTCAGACTGACGGTCAATCAAAAAGGTTGATTCAAGTACTCGAGGACATGCTCAGATATTGTGTTTTGGAACTCCAAGGTAGCTGGGAAAAGTTTTTTCCATTGGTAGAATTTGCCTACAATTATAGCTTTCAGTCAAGCTTAAAAATGGTGCCTTATGAGGCTCTATATGGGCGTAAGTGTAGAACCCTTTTATTTTGGACTGAACTTAAGGAAAACCAAATTCATGGGGTTGATTTGGTTAAAGAAGCTGAAGAAAAAGTAAAATAGATACGAGAATGTTTAAAAGCGCATCGACGATGACGAAATCCTATCTGATTTAAAGAGGAAAGAGATCGAGTACCAAGTTGGGGATAAAGTCTTTTTAAAAGTATCACCATGGAGAAAAGTTCTTAGATTTGGCCTTAAAGGCAAACTAAGTCCACGTTTTATTGGACCTTACGAGATTACTGAGAGAGTTGGGCCGGTAGCTTACCGTTTGGCGTTGCCATCAGAATTAGAAAGGATACATGATGTTTTTCACGTGTCAATGTTACGACGCTACAGATCAGACCCTTCACATACAATTACTCCATCAGAAATAGAGATCCGCCCTGACATGACTTATGGTGAAGAACCAGTCAAAATATTGGCCTGTGAAATCAAGCAGTTAAGAAATAAAAGCATAGCCCTAGTGAAAGCCCTATGGCAAAGGCACGGAATAGAAGAGGCTACATGGGAGTCCGAGGAAACGATGAGAAATCAATACCCCAATCTTTTCACTGGTAGGATTTTTGAGGACGAAAATCCCTAAGGGGGGAGAATTGTAACAGCCCAATTTAGGGGCTAGTTGGAATAGTGATCTCGGGATCACTATTTCGAGATTAGAGAAATTATTTTCATGATATATTATGAGTTAGAGCATGATAGCATATGAGCATTAAAATTTTGGTATTTTAATTTTAACGTTTTCGTGTTTAATTTGCGAAAAAGGATTAAATCACATATAGTGCGAAAGTTCCATTCTATATGCTAGGAGTACCAAATGGTTATGGATTGTTAAATGGGGGCATTTAAAAGGCAATTTAGCCTTTAAAAGAGGCTTGGCCGGCCATAAAAGAGCATGGGAGACAAAATTTTCAATTAGTGTCAAAGTTAGTAGTAGTAGGTGGACTAATTTGACATTTAATAATAGAATAAGGGGAGAAAAGTTATCATCTTTTTCTCCTATCGTCCTCCACTGAAAATTTGCAGCAAATAAGGGGTAGAAACCTTCAAAATTTTCAATAAACTCTCATCCATTCAAGTAAGTGTTCTAGTGAACTTTTCTTGAAAAAAATTGTACTTTTGAGATCCCTAAAGCTTAAGCTTTCAAATGAGGGGACTATTGTGCAATGTTGTGAAAGGTTTAGAGTTTTACCATGAGAGCTACTATAGTTGTTTGCTACATTTTAAGGAAGAACTTGAGTCTTAGTTGTTAGATGAACAACTTCTAAAAAGGGTGTTAGCATGAGGACACTAAATATGACCTTAATGAAAAGGTTATGAACTTGGTATTAAGTATGTGAAATATTGATTGTTGATGATAGCTTTAAGAGCATTAAATGTTTGCCTAGGCTTGTTGAAGATAAAAATGTGATTAGAATTCATTTCCGAGCCTAGGGGCAAAATGATCATTTTGCCAAAATTTAGGGGTAAAATGGTAATTTTGCCTAAGTAGGACTATTGAGATGCTTATATTAATAAAATGATTAAAATGAGCTAATTTTCTATTATAGAGTAAGAGGAGACGAGAATTCACCTCAATCGTGGAAAGGATAAAGTCGTGGACTAAACTGAAGAACTAACATATTTTGAAAACGAGGTAAGTTTGTATGATTTCTAAGCTTTATGATCACTATCATTGAATTGTTTAGTATAATATACATTGCTATTTTATAATGCCTATCATTTTTGTGAACAAAGAAATTAAACATGAACAAGCCCCGATTGAATATGAATTCCCCAAGATACCCGATGTACCACACAAGATATCATGTAAGTCCAAGGCAAGCTTGGCATTGATTAAAATATCATGTAAGTCCAAGGCAAGCTTGGCACTGATTAAGATATCATGTAAGTCCAAGGAAATCTTGGCACTGATTAAGATATCATGTAAGTCCAAGGCAAGCTTGGCATTGACTAAGATATCATGTAAGTCCAAGGCAAGCTTGGCATTGATTAAGATATCATGTAAGTCCAAGGCAAGCTTGGCATTGATTAAGATATCATGTAAGTCCAAGGCAAGCTTGGCATTGATCACGATATCATGTAAGTCCAAGGCAAGCTTGGCATTGATCAAGATATCATGTAAGTCCAAGGCAAGCTTAGCATTGATCAAGATATCATATAAGTCCAAGGCAAGCTTGGCATTGAATAAGTTATCAAGAGCAAGAATTCATGTAAGTCCATGTCAAGACATGGCCTTGAAACCAAGATGAGAAATCCTGTGTAAGACCATGCCTAAGATATGGCTTTGGTGGCATGTTAAGTGGGAAGAGATCTAGTATCCTCAGGTATTCGTAGAAGTTTATCGGGAAAACAAGGTTAATAATGAGGTAACAAGAGGGCTAAGAAAGCAAAGCTAGCATCAAAATGAATTAAATATTACTCATGTTATGAATGAAGAGTTAGAGATCATAATGATTATTGTTTAAGTACGCTGATCAATGTGATCAAGTGACACAGGTATCATGTTTACTTTACAAAAATGAGTATAGTGAGCATCATGAGACATGTAAGAACCAAGTATGAGTAAGTAAGCTTTAGAGCTGAAATTACGATACTATTGTTATGCTAAATGGTTTTTATTAAACAAGCTTAATGACATGTGCTTTACATACAAACTTGCTAAGCTAAATGCTTACGTATTTGATTGTTTCTTTCTATGTAGTCCCGCCAAACTAATTTGTGGATCATCGGAGTCGAAGCTCGTAGCACACTATCAACTCTTATTTTGGTATAGCCAAGTTACTTTACTAAGTATGGCATGTATAGGAAACATTCATTTTGTGGACATGTTTTTAGAAGGGCATTTGTAAAAGCTATCAAGTTTATTATTCTTTTGTATATGGCTAAGTGATTGGCGAAATTTGACTAAGTATTTATGTTTATTGAGATCAATGAAGCATGTATTATTCAGAAAATTGGGTTGTTATTGCATCGTTGAATTGTGTAGGGATATGATCTTCATTTCAGGGTGGCTAACGGCTTGGTAAATAGCCTATAAATGTCCACACGGTTGGACACACAGGCGTGTGTCAAGGCCATGTTAACCCTGCACCTTTGTATTATGAATCAGAATAGGCCACGGGTAAATTCCACGGCCGTGTGTATAGGCCGTGTTATACACACGGGTTGGACATGGTCGTGTGCCCAGACCGTGCTGATTTAGTCAATATATCAAGGATTAGCACACGGTCTAAGCCCACGGGAGTGTCATGGCCGTGTGAAATTAGTCAGTAGCCTCCCACAGTTGGAAGACACGGGTGTGTCTAAGCCGTGCTGAAATAGTCAGTAGCTTCCCACAGTTTAAGGGTATGGGCGTGCTTAAGGGTACACGGGCATGTTCCAAGTCACACGGGCGTGTGAACCCTGCTTCAAAAATGAATTATTTAATTTAGCTCCGAAAGTTTTCAGACACAAGTTTAAGGCCCCGTAGGCCTTTGTAATATATGTGTTGACTAAGAAAGTGAAATTTTTAAGTTGGAACGAAATTTTATAGCTCGTAAGTACATGTTCAAGCATAGTAATGTCCGTATCCAGATCCAGTATCGGTCTTGGGTGCGGGGTGTTACATGGTGGGTTATGTGTAGTCAATGCACCTCAGTTGCATAAGTTATATTCATAAATGTATTGTGTGAATGCGAACGAGTATCGTAGAAAGTTAAGTAAGAATAGTAGTGTGTGAGGATGTACCCGGATGAACATTTGAAATAGATAAATACATGTGGATAACTATCCATGAATGTATAATAACGGTGAGCTATGTGCGGTATCACCTTATTGATGGTTATTGATGGGTTGTGTGCGATACCACCAACTATATTATTAACGGTGGGCTATGTGCGTTACCACCTAATTAATTGTTAATCGATGGGCTGTGTGCGATACCATCGCTTATAAAAATCATTTGGTGGGCTAAGTGCGAAACCACCGAGAGATTAGTAGTATGAGTGGCTTATTGAAAATGCTTGATGTGTTGTTTTATGTGATCATGTGGCGACCAGTGCAGGAATGTATGCTAATTAACATGAGCAATTGGCTTGTGTCATGGTTAGAATGTTGTAAGAGATAGAATGAGTAAGTTTCAAGAATGGTTGAGTATGTAACCATGAGTTTAAGAGTAAAACTCCTTATAATACCTTATGGTTGTGTATATTCAATGAATATCAGTATTTGTCAGTTATATGCATATGAACTTACTAAGCATTATTGCTTACTCCTTTCCTTTTCCCATTTCTTATAGGTTATTTTAACTAGCTCGAGTTGGAGGCCACCGAAGATGTTTTCACACTATCGAGTAGATGCTTGGTATGATGTTTCAAGTTCTTATGAGTCATGGCATGTATAGGGACCTCTTTTAAAGTTGACTAAGTCATATTAATATAGCCAAATGTGCCTAAGTGAGTTATGATTGGGTTGTGAATAGCCATAGATGATGGCTTAAGCTGATTGTAATCATAATAGAAATAGTTCTCCCCTATGTTTAAAATGAAGATTTCATTGTATGAATTAAATGTCTTTAATTCGAGAGTTATATTGATGCTATGTGAAGTTATGTGATGATGTATGAATGTATGCAAATGAGAATGGCAAAAGGCTTGGTAGATAGCCTTCTAATCTCCCACGGGAATAGACACATGGGCGTGTGTCTAGGCCGTGTGAGAAGCACGGTTAGCATATGGGCGTATGCCCCAAGCCTTGTGGATAAGTCAGAATCCCAAGGTTTGGCACACGAGCCAGGACCACAGGCGTGTCAAGGCCGTGTGTATTTAGTCAGTGTCGACCACGGGTGGAAGACACGGGCATGCCTTAGGGGTACACGGGCGTGTCCCTAGTTCAACACGAGCATGTGGCCCCTGTTTTGATGAAAAGTTTCTCGAGTTCGTAAAAGTTTCGGGATTAGTTCCAAAACCTCTCGGAGGTATGTTTAAGGCCTTGTAAGTCATGAATAAGCAAGAAATGAGTCTTTAACAAAATTCTGTAACCCGTTCTTTCACGTTTAAGTAAGATTAAGCATGGTCATGCCTCGTATCCGGTCTTGGTGTCGGACTCGGGTAACGGGTGTTACAATGTCTCAATCAACTCCAAATGCATTAAAATCATGCTAAAACATCACTTACAAAAACCATCACACTTGGCACCTCAATCCACAATTCAAAAACGACCAATTTATCACAATCAATCAAACCAATTTACCTTCAAAGCACCTCAACATGTTCCATCATGCATAAATCATTTAACCCTTTTAAAAAATCACGAGACAACTCAACTTCTAACACAAAAGCATGCACCAAAACTTACCATTCAATACATGATCAGCACATGCATACCAACCAAACATATCACCTAACATTTTATCTACTCAACCATTAAACCATTAAGCATATAAGCCAACTACTTTAGAAAGACAACAACAACTTGGCCATTTCCAACTCATACATACACATTTATATACATATTCTTCAAAATGCCAAAATGAACATTATAACCATAAGACTTCTTAAGTATATGCCAAAACCAAAATAAATCATCACCAACACTTAAGCCTGGGATTGCCACTAAATCCTGAGTTGACGATCGATTCGTAAAGTACCTAATCTACGCATGTACATAAAACCGTATGCTGAGTATAACTCAGTGATAGTTCTATAATCCGAATATTAAAACATAACATAGGTCATTAAGATGCAAAAATTAAAATAAGTAATTATATGCAATCTAACAAGTCAATTATGCCAATTTACATATTCTTTGATCCTAACCAACACATTTTACTAATATTAATACATGACAATTACATTTCATATGTTATTTGATATCTCAATTCATATAATGGCACATTCCATTTCAATTTCCAAAATTCATGGATTCATTTATCATAATCAATCAATATTCACAAATCAATCCACCATTTCATATTTCATATTTCATTTCACATTTCATTTCCATTTCTCATAATTTGTCATTTCAATATCAAATAGTTTATTTTTACCGTATATTTCTTTTTTAACATGACTCAGACTCGGATGGATACTTGAATCTAACCAACACACCAATTTGACACATAGTGCCTCATCAGATAAATCCGAAGCAAATAGTTGCGCCAGTGCTATCAATAAGTTTGACACCCAGTGTCTCATCGGTATAACCAAAGAAAATTGGCACCCAATGCCTCATCGACTTGTAGTCGAAGTAACCTTGAATTGTTCCTATACCATGGACTGCCAACTATATTCGATTTTGCCCGAACAATTAATAAGGTATTCATTACTCAATTTATTATCAATCAATACCTCAGTTGACTTTTATTTTCATCATGTGTACATTTATCCAACATATGGAAGCAATATATCATCTCAAATATACTTCATTTCACATTCGTAAAATCATGCACATTTTCATATATATGCAATTTAGTCATTATAAAAATTGATCAATTCAAATAAATCCAATTCATCACATTTACACCAAATAATATCACCTTAAATTCTTACCATGTACAACAATTCAATATGCAGTAATTACAAGATAGTTCGGATTATAGAAACACAAACTGTAAACTCTGAGCTATTTGTCGACAACATTGTCTTTTCCTTTCTTTTTCGAGGAATCTAGGTTGACGTTAGCCACGGATTAAAATAAACATATAAATTTATCAAAACACAACCATTTTCACTATCAATTACTAAATTATTCAACTTTTGCATTTTATTCAATTTAGTCCCTAAAACTGGAACTAACATAACTTTCACGTTTAACCTCTAATTTTTTTGATGATTTCACTCTAGGCCAAATTTAAATTTATATTTTTCATTTCTACCACAAATTTTTGAATTTCTATAATTTAGTCCCTATTGAACAAAATCATCAATTGGCTTTACAATTTAGTCCTTTTTTAACTCTAAACTTAAAATCTATTAAAATGACACCAAAATCTTCAACTATTTAATAATGACAACTTCCTAATTCTTTATAAGTATCGAAAAATACGACATGGGACAACTAGCTTAAGCTCCTAGGATTCCGAAAACATAAAAATTACAAGAAAATGTCTAAATTGAACTAACCAAATTGAAGCTTGAAACTTAAATCCATGGTTGAACCTTCTTCTTCTCCTTTTCTTGGTTTCGGTTGCACGAAAAGAGATGAAAAATGTTTTATTCTTTTCTTTCCACTAACTATATTACTTAATTCATGCTTTATTTTATTTAATAATTTTTATCACATTTTCTTAAATTTGCATAAGTTACCATCCACTTGTATATAATACAAGGGTATAATTACTTCTTAAATCCCTTAGTCTTATTCTAATAAAATATTTTTTAAGAATTGAACTTTTGATACTTTTATGACTTCATCCTTATGCCCTAATTAAGTACTATATCGACAAAATTTCCTGATCGAAATTCATTTCACTTCTAATATAAACCCGTAAACATTTAATAAAAATATTTATGGATCCGATTTACAGAAACGGGTTTTCAAAACTACACTTTTCGACATTATTGACTTTCGAGTTGTTACAAATCGAGCCTTGACCTCATGGTTAAAGGATGAGGTGAGCAATCACCACACCTGATAGTTTCACCGATAAATCATTTGCTTATAATAAAAAATCTCTATTTTTTTCTATCAAAATTAATAAAAAAGAAACAAAAATTTAAACTAGTTCTTTACTTTAGTCCTAAGGTGGTAAGTTCTTTATAGTTGGAATCATTTCCCACCTTGATTTATCATTTAGATTAATTAATGCTTCAATTTTTTTGCATTTCATCATCCACTTTCTAAATAAATGAAAAAAAAAATTCTCTCACATCAAATCACACAGAATTTAACTTTTTCTTATCAGTAACAATTTCTCAAATGCTAAACAACAAAATAGGAATGAAAAAAATCGCAAATCATTAACAATATTTAGAAATCTTCGCACTAACAATAAAATTTGCAATAAAAAAATACATCAAATGAGAATTTCTCTCTAAAGAGTTGGGAGAGTTTATGGCTTCTAGCACAACATCCTTCACAATTAATGGAATAGTAAATTGATGATGAAGGAAAATAAATACTTAACTTTTGGTCTTTGTCACAAATCTATATTTTCGAACCTCTTGAAAGCTTCGAGTGCATTACTCTCATATTCAAATGTCTTGCACATACTTCTTTTGATAAAAGTATCAGGGAAGTCCCTATACTTGAAGCATTACTCTCATATTCAAATGTCTTGGACATACTTCTTTTGATAAAAGTATCAGGGAAGTCCCTATACTTAGGGACAGATTGCATTTCAATACCTCTATTGAAAAAATTGGATAAATTAGCATTTATACATTTTGATATGTGCAAATTAATTCTTCCATTAAATTTTATCTAGTAAATGATGACGTGGAGCGTTAAATCCATACTGAAAATTATTTTTTTACAGGTAAACTATAAAAATACTTACCCAACTATCCCTTTTGTTCTATTTTTGTCACCCAACTATTATTTTTTTCAATTTAACCACCAAACTTTTTGAAATTAAATATGTTAGTCACTATGAGCTGATGTGGGCTTTTTTTATTAGTCTAGTAACAAAATTAGCTAATGTTCACACTTTCTTTAACTTAATCCTAAATATAAAAAATTCAACAAATTTAGCCTTCAATGTATACAATTTTTCATTTCATTTATAATTCTAAAAAATTCAAAATTTTGGCCCACAACATTTACAAAATTTGTTAATTTAGTCCTAACTCTAAAAATTTAAAAATATTAAAAATTATTTTAGCCTTTTATAACTCATCGACTAACTCATATGAGATATTAAAATAAGAAAAAGAGTATCCTCTTTCAAGTCACTTGCAAAAAAACCTTAACACAATTGAGACAAAACACAAAAAGAAATTAATATCCAAAAGAAAATAAAGACATTAAAAATGTTATCTTTTCGGGTAGTAATGCAACTAATTATTCCGAATAGGTTCCAAATCAATTAGTTTGGTCAGTGTGAACCCTAAATTATAGTAAAAGAAATTGCTCAAAGTGACTTGAATGAGAGTACTCTTTTTCTTATTTTAATATCTCACATGGGTTAGTCGGGGTTATAAAGGGCTAAAAATGTTTTTTTTTAATATTCTTTAAATTTTAGATCTAGGACTAAATTAATAGATTTTGTAAATATTTAGGGTCGAATTATTGAATTTTTTAGAATTAGAACTAAAATGAAAATTTTTGTATACCGACGTTTGAATTTGTTGAATTTTTTACATTTAGGATCAAATTGATAGAATGTGTAAACATTAGATGGCTAATTTTGTTACAAGACCAATAAAAAAAGCCCATATAATTTCAGAGCGACTAAAATATTTAATTTTAAAAAGTTTAGTGACTAAATTAAAAAAAATAGTCGGGTGACCAAAATAGAATGAAAGGCATAGTTGGGTGACCATTTTTATAATTTACCCATAAAAAATAATTTTCAACATGAATTTAATGTTCAACGTCATCATTTAATAGATAAAAATTAACAAAGGGATTAATTTGCAAGTTTCAAAATGTATAAAATAATTTCTCTATTTTTTAATAGAGGGACCGAAATGCAATCCAACCCTAAGTAAAGGGACTTTCCTAGTACTTTTGTCTGCTTCTCTTAATTCCAATAACCAAAGGAGCACACGCTCTTGCCATAAATAATAGATGTCAATTTTTGGTATAATGATAAATTATGTTTACATCTTTTTGTCAAATTAACCTTTAAACATTTTAGATTAGAGTCAAAATGATTTTTTTTAGCGGAAATATTGACTAAAACATTACATTTTAAGATAGTTAGCATGTTAATTTACGTGACTGTCTATGTACATATCATGTTAATATAACATCATAAGTTACGTCAATAAATAATTTAAAATTAATAAAATGAAAAATAAATCAAAATTAAAATTAAGATTAAATTTAAAAATATAATAAATTAAGAAAAGAGCATGAAGTTTATGTTGATTGTTTTATAAGTTGTTGTGTTTAAAATTTGATTCTCTTTTTTTTTTAAGTTGAGGATTTTTTAAAAAATGTTTAGAATTAAATTTATGTGAAAAGAATAAAGGTCAAATTAATAAAAAATGTAAATATTAAAAGCTAAATTTGAGATTATTTTAAAATTTTTGTTATGGAAAATGACATAAAATTTATTTGGCTAATTTACCAGAAAATACCAATTTTTAAAAAAATTTATGGAAAATGACCAAAAAATAATTATTTACCGGAAAAAGGTCATTTTCCCGAAAAACGCGTCTACGTCAGCACGTTTTCAGGGGATACAACAGGAAAATGCGTTCACGAGGGAGCGTTTTCTGCCACATCAGCAAAAAACGCTTCCTTGAGGGCACGCTTTGCTGATGTGGCAAAAACGCTTCCCCAAAGACGCGTTTTAGCCTGTGTTTTTTTCTAAAAAAAAATAACTATTCTCGAATTAAATTTTCAAAAAGGGTCATTTTTTAGATATTATAAAAATAGACCAAATTTTTTTAAAAATTTACAAGAATAAACCTTTATAAAGGCTCAAAGTGATTTTTTTAAGGTGTCATCAATTAATATAGAAATATAACTTATAAAGGAAATATTTATATAGACTCAAAGTCTCATTTCCCTTATTTTCTTGAGCAATGTGTGATATGAGATATGTGTATATATAGACTCATGAACAGTTTTGTAGCTTATTCCTAAACAATGTAGGATTCCTTCCTTTTTTAACTAACAAAATGAGGTGAAAGGCTACACTATATTTGATTTTTTTTACTTAGAGTTTAAATTTTTTTACAAAAAATTAACATTTGTTACATTATAAATAAAACTTTTAAACTCTATAAGTAAAAAAATATAAAATATAAAATGAGTATGGTAAAATATTAAAAAATAAATATTTAAAAATTACTAATAGTTGAGTGATCATTTTGTAAGTTTTATAATTCGATAGCTAAAAAACATAGTTAAGTGACTACTAATGTAATTTAATCTAGATATAAAATATGAAAAATAATTATTATATTTTATGTATATTATATATTTCTATAAAAACTTATTTAACATAATTATATACTATGTTTAAATAGATTATCTATCTAGTCAAAATAAATCTGAAATAAATTTATCGGCATTAGTTAGGTGATAAAAATTAAATTAAATTAGAATTAAAAAATTAATTAGTATAGTAAAATATTAAAAATATTTAAATATTTAAAAGATATATCAATTTTTAAAATTACAAAAATTACTATTTGAGTACTAAATACTCACCATTTATTTATTAATCAAACATTCATAATATAAAATAAAATAAATAATAAAAAATTAAAAGTATAACTTCTAAATTTAAATAATGGAAAATTATTTTAAAAATTAGAATTGCATTGATACTAACTTCAAACATTTTAAATTGAATAGAAGATTATTGCATGTACAAGTTTCATATGTGCAATTTATTTTTTAATAGTTCTTTTGTATATGTTAACAATTCTAAAATGCAACAAGATTAAATATCTCAAAAGTTAATTTTATAATATAAGAAAATGTTAACAAAATATAAAAAAATTGTTTTGTAAAAAAATTAAATATAGTGTAGCATTTAATCTCATGTTTTTAGTTAAAAGAGGAAGGAATCCCATATTGTTTAGGAACAAGCTGCAAAACTATTCATGAGTCTATATATACACATATCTCATATCTTACATTGCTCAAGAAAACAAGGGAAATGAGACTTTGGGTCTATATAAATATTTCCTTTGTAAGTTATATTTTCATATTAATTGATGTCACCTTAAAAAAAATAGTGTTGTCACTTTGAACATTTATAAAGGTTTATTCTCGTAAATTTTTAAAAATTTTGGTCTATTTTTATAATATCTAAAAAATAACCTTTTTTGAAAATTTAATTCGAGAATATTTTTTTTTTAAAAACGGGGTAAAACATGTTCTTGGCGGAGCGTTTTTGCCACATCAGCAAAGCGCGCCCTCAAAGAAGCTTTTTTTTGCTGATGTGACAGAAAACGCTCTCTCGTGGACGCGTTTTACTGCTGAATCCCCTAAAAACGCATTGACGTGGACGCGTTTTCGAGAGAAATAACTCTTTTCGGTAAATAATTATTTTTTTAGTATTTTTTCGTAAAATTTTTTAAAAATTAATATTTTTTGATAAATTGACCAATTTATTCATATTATTGTATTGAGTCCTCCTTGGATATCTCTAGGAATAATGAAGAAATTACAAAAACAAACGGAAAATTAATCACTGATTTCACTGGAAAAAAAATGGTCTAAAATTTTTAAACTAGATAAAAATAATGATACATTGTTACAGAAATTAAACAGTAGGTTGTAAATCCATCCTAGCTATAGCTAAGGCAAAAGGTAACTGAAGCCAACTGCAAAATAACTGTCAATCCAACCATCCTCGGGACTGATAAATCTTTGAAAATCTGGAGAGAAGCCGTCGATGGTTTTGGACACAATACCACCCTCCGCTTTATCCACGTCACTTATTTTGCCGACGGCTTGTCCGCAAACGTGTCTCTCTCACAATTATCTTCTCTTACACCAATTTTACCTGTCTTGTCTCTTTAACGCTCTCCTGAACCATTGCACCCTTCGCCTATGCCCTTTTTCCTTAAAATATCTTCTTCTTATGAAAAATTCAATCATCTTAGTAATTCAATATAAAAAATTTTGTACTAAAAATTATTAATTTATCGTATTTAATTTTTGTTAATTATATAACATGTTATAAAAAATATATATAATTAAAATTTTAAGTTAATAATTTTAATGATTAAATATAAAGATAAAATATCAAAATACTTTTTATTGTTGTGAAAAGTCAGGCGGTTAGAATATAACGAATATAAGATAAAGAATTATATGAAACATTGGCGTTCTTGTCATACATATTTATTTTCTAATAGATTTATATTGCATCGATATTTTTATCTTGAATTTTAATATTTTTTCCTAAAAATTAAATTAAAATTAAAATTTTAAAATTCAAAATAAAAATACTGATGTGACATAAAATTATTAAAAAATAATATTTTTATTTCATACAATCTTTTCTCCTAATATAATACCATTCATGTCATTGGCTTGAAGTTGTTTTGAAAACAGTAGGTTTAGTTATGACGAAGAATTTAACGTTGCGGACTGTTGTAATTTTTGTTTCGTCCAATTGCACATCCACTTACAATAAACTGAAAGAATCATTGTTTGGTTAAGTATGGGTGTGAATAAGACCGGGTTTTATCATAGCCGTCGTTGCTTGACTCTCATCAATAATTTTATGTTGGAAAGTGGTAGAAATGCTTTCTTTGAATTTGGCCTTGAATTACACCAACTATATTTACATTATCACAAAACTACTTTCTCATTGCTTTATCAAAGGTCTTTTTTTTTTTTAAACATAAAAGTGACTTAAGTGATGTTGTAACATAGACAAAGCTGAAGTTGGTTCAGTTTTATATTATTATTCATTCCTTTCATATATTTGTGTTTGATATTATTTTAAAATAACATTATTTCAATTAGTAAAATCAATTGTCTTATAAAAAAATACTTTAACTGTATTTTCTTTTTTTTAACACTTAAACTAATTACAAATCCTAAATCATCCCTTAATGGAGAGACCTCAAATAAATATAAATCATATAAACAATAATAAGCTACTTTTAACTGTACTTTCAAATATATATACAAAACTTTATTTGTTTCTCTATATATTAATTTTATTATAAAAGACAATTAAGTATTAAGTATTTAAGTTATGCAGTACACTATTAAGTGTTGAAGCAATTAGTTTACTATATTAAATTGGTTGAGTATTTAAGGGTTATAGTCTATTTCCAAATTGAAAAGTTAAAGCTTCTTATCTAAAGTTTACTACTTCTTACATTTAACAGTTTTCTTTATATGTTTTGAGGTGTTTTTTAAGTGAAAAAGAAAATGACTTGTCCTCCTCTGAGCTGCTTTGGGTTTCTTCTTATTGTTATTATTATCACTTCAACAAAATATGCTTACTGCGACACTTTTTTAAGTGTTAAGATCACTATACCAAAACAGACTTTTAGCGGCATTTTTAGTGGCGTTTTAATAAAAAATGCCGCAAATATTATACATTAGCGGCGTTTGAAAGAAAACGCCGTAAAAAGTTAAGCAATAGCCGCGTTTATTTCCAAAACGCCAATAAAAATGAGAAATAGCAGCGTTTTTTCTCAAACGCCGCTAAAGATCTGAGCATTAACGGCGCTTCTAAAAAAACGCCGCTAAAGATCTGAGCATTAACTACGCTTTTGTAAAAACGCCGCTAAAGATCTGAGCATTAGCGGCGCTTCTAAAAAAATGCCGCAAAGATGTTAATCAATACGACGGCGTTTATTAGTTGAGCTATAGTTGCTAGATCGAGAATTAGTGGCTTTTTTTGTAAACGCCGCAAAAGGTATGTCATTAGCCGCGTTTTTTTAAAAAACGCTGCAAAAATAAATAATTTTAGGGGTTAGCTATTAGGTTTTAGGGGTTAAGGTTATGAATAAAAAATTAATTTATTTTATGGACTATGTAAGCATTAACATTCTATTTTAATTACTTTTGTCCCTTATATAATTTATATTTAGGGTTTAGCCACTATAAGAAAAGACTTTATATATATATATATTTATATATTAAAATTATAATTATAGTTTAAATTATTTTAGAGATAATAGATAAGCTTTATATATATTAAAATTAAAAAATTGGTAACCCATGCATCAGAGAGAAACAAAATTAATTAGTAAATTGAAAATGTTATTTAAATTTCTTAAAATATTGAAAGTATATATAATATTCAAAATTTATCTAAATAATTTAGGGTTTAAAGTTATAATTAAGGGTTTAGTGATTTGTATGGGCTAACTAGGGTTTCGAGTTCAGTATTTCAAGATTTAATGTTTAGAGTTTATGGTTTACTGTTAGTCTTAAGATTAGGGTTATGGCTTGAGTTTATGAGTTTATGGGTTTGTGGGTGTATGGTTTAAGGTTTACGGGTTTAGGGTTTAGGGTTTATCGAATGAAGATAGAATATCAAATTTGATTTAAACAGAATATCAAATTTGATTTAATCATTAAAAATTATAAAATATATGCTATAAAAATGGTGAGATTGCATTTTTTACTTACAAATTAATTTTATTTTGCTATTTGAAACCGACTTAATTATGAAAAGTTACAAATTGATAACTAAACTATTTAAAAGTTTTGCTTTATTGAAACCCCTAAACCCTAACTATTTATATTAATTAAAATACAATTATTTTAATTGAATATTTATATTCTTAAAAAAATGACATGTAGAAAAAAATTGAAAGTAAAACATAGAAAATATATGTTAAAAATTAAAAATTAAAATACTATTATTTAAAAAAAATTTAACTTTTAGGCTAAAATGCGATGTAAGTTTAACTTTAAAGTTTCGGTGTTAGATTCTGTAGTTATGACAAGTGTTTAGGGTTTTAGGGTTTAATGATTTAAGGTTTAAGGTCTATGATTTTAAGGGTTACGGGTTTGAGGTTTAGGGTTTGTGTTTAGAACTTAGGATTTTAAGGTTTAAGGCTTTGATAAAAACGTTAAGGATTAATCTTGGATTTTTTAGAATATAAATCAAAATAAGATAAATATAAATTATTATTTTAAAAAATATATATCACAATGGGTTAAATCCAAAAGCATACATAAACAATGGTTTAGTGTGCAATTGTATACATGAACTTTAATTTGATCCGGATCTTGTAAAATATTAACACAATTATTGATATAATTAACATCATTTTTATTTATATATTGCATACATAAAATTTATATTTATTCAATATAAAATATATTGATGTATTTATATTTTAAAATAATGTGTATAATTAAATCAAAATTAAAGTTTCAACTATACATTTAAACCACAATTAGAATTTCACATCTAGAACTACACATTAAACCAAAATTTATATATAATTCCGAGATGTATCTATATCAAAATTTAGGTGTAAATGGAAAAAATATAGAAAAATATAGGTTAAAAATGGAAAAAAAAAATAAAATTGTGTAATAGTGGCGTTTTTGTAAAAAACGCCTCAAAAAATAAGTTATACTGGCGTTTTATTAAAAAACGCCACAAAATTTCATATAGAAAAAAACTCGTTTTTTCTCTTCTAAAATTAAGTTCACTATCCCTGATTCTTATTTCCCCAAACCCTAAATTTCCTAAGTCCCCAAAATTTCCTAAGTCTCCGGAGGCTCTCGTTGACTGGAACTCCCTCGCCATCGATCGCTAAGATGTGCGCCACGATCTCTCTTGACCTCCTCCACCTCGAAAGAGACGGTGCCACCTTTTCTCTCCTTCGGTAACCGCTGATGATACGTTGGAGTCCAATCTCGATCGTGAGCATTATCTTGATGACCTAAAATTCTTGTTTGTAGGATCGCAGATACTTTCAAAACCTCTTTATCTTGAATAACAACTATTGGTTGCGGGATCTTTAGGAGATCTGGACTTCCATTGCTAATTTGAAGGAAAATTTGAATAAGATGACGCTTGACGTGCACGAGGATGACAACGAAGAACTCGAGATCTACGGTTCAGAGAATGGACGCCATTCGACTTTCTCCGATAGACGGAATTCTCATACATTTGCACACTCAAAGCCTGTTTCCTTCTCTCCTCTCGCCAGTAGAATTGATTCGCCGTTCAATTTTGAGGTATGATTGCATTTAATTTTCGAGATTGAATTTAAAAAAAATTGTATCCAGTCTTCTAATTTCACGTAGCTTTGAGTTGATTCAGTGTGTAATTCAGTGTCGTAAATAAATATTTAATTATATTAGTCGACACTTGACTGTTTGGAGAGCAAGTGAATTGCGGGTATAGAACCCAAGTAGCTCGGTTTAATGCTTTCTAGCATTGCAATTTTCTTATTTGAGTTCGAAAAAATTGATTCAAGCTTGTACTATGGTCAAAATTATAATATTTGAAGAGCTAGTGGCTTAAGATCAAATCGCACCACTTCTGCTTGCATGCACTTCTTTTGCTATTATCTTGGTTGCTTTGTTTTTGTCTTGTTCATGCTATTATCTTGGTTGGTAAGGCATTTGTGGTATTCCAATCTTCATGCATGATAACTAAACCATCTTCCTCCTCTCTCTTTCTGGGTTATTTTTGGTAGGTTGGAAGATACAGAGCAGAAATTAAGGCCTTATCAGTCCATTATGCTGCTTTATTAAAAGAAAAAGAGGTACCCAATGGCTGGTTGTAGTTCTTGGAATAAATTTTTGGGGTTGATCTAAAGTTCAAATCTTTATAAATGATAATGATTCGAATAATTGTTTAAATTGTTATTCCTCCATCATACATGGAATCCATAATGTTTTGCTCATTGCAATGAAGTATGTTGCTTTTATCATCCATTTTACAATTGTATATGTCTAATACTTGACTTATGATACAGTATCTAATGCTTAATAATAAAATTTGTCAAAATTGAATTTAATATCTATTTACCAGTCAGTATTGTACAAGTCCCTAGGAGGAAAGTTAGGCTAGCATGAGCCATTGTAGAATAATAATTAAAAAAAGGTATGGAAGTTTTCCTTTCTCATACACCCTGAGAAATTGTTGATGCAATTTTTTTTTTTGTTTTACCTGTTTCATCTTTCTCATATGCTTCACTTGTGTATTTTACTACATGATAATCTCATGCTGATTGGAGCTGATATGGCCATTTAAAAATTTGGGTCTTAGAATCTTCACAGGTAGATTTCATACTGGTGAATGCTTGTTTGGTAATCAATGTTAAAAGCTAGAAAATAGGCATAATTTTGTAAACTGTATACGTTGATATTAAATTAGTCATTTAAATTGCAAATACTTGCACTCATCACTTTATTCGAACTTTCTGCCAAAAAGTATCTCTTTTGCGGTTGTCTGAACTCCAACATACTAGGTGTTAGTTGGCAGAATATATATCATGTTTAGATATTGTATTCCAATTATTTTACTATCATAACTGCTTCTAGAATTCATGTCATATGCTGCCTGTTTTGCTAATCTTAGAGCCATCCTTCAATTAAAATTTTGGTTTTGAATGATTTATGTCCAATAAATGTGTTGCTATATTATTGTTCATACTTTTCACTTGCTACTACTTAACTTTCATTTTTACATTTTCTAGTGGCTTAAATTTCTTTCTCCTTACTCACCCATCATCCTGTTCTCTAGGAGCAATTTTTCAGACTGAACAAAGAGAATGGCTCATTGAAACAAAATTTGAATGCAACAAATACGGCTCCGAGTGCAGCTAGAAGTGAAATTTCCAAAGTATCAAATAATGGAATTAATGCAGTTAAATTTAGGGAAACATAAAATGAAAGCATTGAAGAGATTTCATTGCAGGGTTCTACATCTTAATTAATTCAATGGGATCATCCTGTTCTTAAGCTTCTCTCTAGGATTTTGATTTTCAGCTAACTGAAAACTGAATAATTCTTAAAGCCTTGCTAAGGAGTTTGTTGAATTAAAGTTTCTAACATTTGGCACTACAGATGGAATCCATCATTTGGCACTACTTATTTGGTCTTTTCTTCTTTTTTCCCCAACATGAATTTGCAGACAATGAGTGTATTGGCAGTAATGAGGACATAAAGTCAGAAGTTGATGCAGGAAGCATAAGACCTTACTGTTTTGTGGAGGTTAATGGTTTAAAGTTGGTTGCACCAGAGAATATTTACACAGTAATATAAAATATACTAACTGTGAAGTTATATGGTTTCACCTTAATACAAATGTTTTGATGGTTGCCTTTTTAATATTTAAATGCTATATTCTTATAGGTCATATATGAAGCCTTAACTGGACATAGGGTTAGTTGGAAAAAGGCTCTGCAATTACTGAATGAACGATTTTCTGATGGAAAGAAAATTGATAAGGGGGATGACCGACCTTGTATTCTACTTATTGATGAACTCGATCTTCTTGTAACCAGAAACCAATCGGTAATTTGTGCAGCTCATGATACAAGCTAACAGTTCCTTTTTTGTTTATATTCATTTTAATTGAAAAAGGTTGTAGCTCCATAACCATGCATTTTTCTCAATTACAGGTACTATACAACATTCTTGACTGGCCTATTAAGCCTTATTCCAAGTTGATTATGATAGGTACAGTTTTTCCTATTTCAGCATTTGAAACTATGACCTATACCAATTACGGTGGTAATGACAAGAATAAAAATTCAATACGAATTGTCGATCTCTGAATTCAGAATAGCAAATACAATGGATATTCGGAGAAGTTACTTCCTCTCATTTCAAGCCGAATGGGTATTCAAAGACTCTGTTTTGGTCCCTACAATTATCGTGACTACATGAAATTATATCAAGTCGTTTGAAAGGAATTGATGCGTTTGAAAAGCAAGAAGTAGAATTTGCTTCAAGAAAGGTTAGTCCCATATGTTTTCCCATGAAAGTTGGATTTCATTCTTTATTTTCATCTACTAAAATTGATGCCAAAAATATTATTGCCGTTAATCATATTGTACTTGTGTAAGTTTGATGTTAAAGTTTACATGTATAATTGGTAGCGACCATTTAGGGGATGCACGCAGTGCCCTAGAGATATGCGAGGCTTGCGGCAGAAATTGCAAATTATAATATGAAGAATCAAAATTCAAATGCGAATTCTTCTACGAGCAATAAGCTTTCTAGAAAGATTAGAAGCGTAATGTAAAGCTATTCTTTGTGGTGTTGGATACTTATTACACATGCATACAAACATGATTATTTTACAGTTAATCATATGAAGAGTCATATAATGGCATATGAAAATAATATTTAATGGTCAAGTACCACCTTTATCTACAACTATAGGTAAATTCACGACCTTTGAGGCATCACCTATGATTTTGCTTTGTAATGGTTAGAAGATAGATTGTGGACATAGTTTTTTGATAGCACTAGAAAATTTTGTCACTAGGTTATAGAAATGAGCATAATCCCATAGAACGTGGTGGTAGTGAGAATTGAAACCTTGATTTATCTTGGCATGTAAAAATTTATTAGTAAATTTCATTATCTTTTTTTGATTCTAATATTTATGAAAAGATGATAGTTTATCTTTTAGACTTACGAACCATATGTGAACGTTTTATGCAAAATCTATTAGCCTTTAAGCATCATGGTGTTTTTCCTGCTCGATATTTACATGAATTCTTCTACCTTATTGGTAGCATACCCTGCTACTCTTGCAGCTGCACAACTTTTGTTCTAGATGAATGACTAAATTTACCCTTAGCTTACATGTCAGTTCATAAGTAGCATTATCACAATTGTGGATCTGATTAATAAATAAATATATATTTTACTATTCTTCAGTGAAAGACATTGTTACTATGCCTAATGTCGATGCGGCCATTCAGGAAATATTCTAGGCACCTCATGTCCAAGTAAGTTGGAGTTACTTGTACATCTGCAAATTATAATTTTAGTTTTTTATGTGTTGCAGTATCCATGGGCAGTATCCATGTGTTGCATAAATGTTTATGCTTTGTGGTCTCATCAACTTTTGGTTTATTTTTTTTGTTTAAGCTTCTTTTTAAAGCTAACTTATATTTTGGGTTGTATGTAAAGATGGTGGGTAACCAGGAGAATTGTTTAGTACTATAGAGATTTAAAGGATGACAATCTGAGAAGTGGGGAAGGAGATGCAAAACCAGAAAATTTACTTGGTAAATAGGCGGCGAGAAAAAAAGCCACGACCCATTGAAGCGATCAAATTTGCATTTTGTTTTAGGACTATGTTGTTGACATCCAAAGGTTCTTTTTTTAAAATTCTTGTTGAATATTGTTTGCTATCGGTTTTTTTTTTTGTTTAAATGTTATGGGCTAAAAAATGTTTAATTTTACTATTTTTTCCCTTAAATTTTTATAATATTTTAATCTTATTCTTTTTTATAATATTTTTTCTTTTAATTTTCATGACTTTTAGCGGCGTTTTTTTATAAAAGCGCCACTAAAATTCGTGGACTTTAGCGGCGTTTTTTATAAAAGCACCGCTAAAAACCAGGACCTTTAGCGGCGTTTTTTTACAAAAGCGCCCCTAAAAGTCGTGGTCTTTAGCGGATTTTTTTTACAAAAGTGCCGTTAAAAGTCGTGGTCTTTAGCGGCGTTTTCTATAAAAGCGCCGCTAAAGATCAAGACCTTTAGTGGCGTTTCATAAATAAGCCCCGCTAAAAGTCGTGGTCTTTAGCGGCATTTTCTAAAAAGCGCCGCTAAAGACCACTACCTTTAGCGGCGTTTTTTATAAAAGTGCCGCTAAAAATCATGATCTTTAGCGATGCTTTTTCAAATAAACACCGCAAATTTTAGCGGCGTTATCTATAGCGGTGTTTTTTGCGGCGCTTAAAAGCGGCGCTAAAGGCCAAAAAAATGTCGCAAAAAGTCTATTTTCCTGTAGTAGATAAACTTGTCGATATACGTTTTGGCTAACTATTTGTATAAGAGTTGGAATATGAATGCCTAAGGCAACGCTTAAATAAGAGTCAGCTTTGTCCAACACTATGCCGACACTTTTGGGCCGACACTTTCCTAAGTGTTGGGATAGACTTGCCAATATACACTTTGGCCAACTCTTTATATAAGAGTTGGGATATGCATGCCTAAGGCAACACTTAAATAAGAGTCGGCTTTGTCCAACACTATGCGGACACTTTTGGGCCAACACTTTTCCTAAGTAGTGGGATAGACTTGTTAATATACACTTTGGCCAACCCTTTGTATAAGAGTTGGGATATGCATGCCTAAGACAACGCTTATATAAGAGTCAGCTTTTTTAACACTATGCCGACACTTTTCTAAGTGTTGGGGTAGACTCGTCGACATACGTTTTGGCCAACTCTTTGTATAAGAGTTGGTATATGCATGCCTCAGACAACACTTAAATAAAAGTCGGCTTTGTCTAACACTATGCCGACACATTTGGGCTAACACTTTCCTAAGTGTTGGGATAGACTTACCAACATATGCTTTGGCCAACTCTTTGTATAAGGGTTGGGATATGCATGCCTAAGGCAACGCTTAAATAAGAGTCGGTTTTGTCCAACACTATGCCAACTTGTGTTATACCTTTCCCAACTATATAAAAGTGTTGCCATATGAAAAGAAAAACTCTTATGTCCTAACTCCCGATATACCACCAACCACTAATTTCATAATTGTATATATCACTTTTCTAATAAATTAATTTTATATTAATTAAAAAATTGTGGTATTAATATTTTAAACTAATATCTTTGGATTTAAAATATGAATATTCTTAAAAATTACATAACGAGTGTTAATAATTATATATAGTCAAATTAAAAATGACTTAATAGCTTCGAGTGAGAATAAGGTTTAAGATTCATATATCCTTCGCATTTTTCATGACAAGCATAGAAAAGGCCATATTCATATTAGACATAATTGTTATTTTTTTCTTTAAAGATGTATTTTTAAGGTTAAAACATGTTTGATGACCGAATCATTGTTAATGGAAAAAATTCATAATCAAATTAGAAATTAAAAATTTCTATGATATTAATTTTAAGGTTAAAAATACTGCAAAAATATTTTATTTTAAACAAAAGCGGCGTTTTTGCTCCTATCTATTTATTATTTAACTAGTTTATTTATATTAGTTAAAATACAATTTATTTTTAATTGAATATTTAAAATCTTCGAAAAAATTTGAAAGTAAATACATAGAAAATATATGTTAAAAATACTATTATTTAAAATAATTTAAAATTTTTTGGGTATATGATTGATTGTTTTTAATTTATATATTAAATAATTATTTATATAATTGTAAAAGAGATAATATTAATTTGAATATATTAAAATTATCATTATAGTTTAAATTATTTAAGAGATAATAGATAAACTTTATATGTATTAAAATTAATAAAATTGCTAACCCATGCATGCATATCTAGAGAATCAAAATTAATTAGTAAATTGAAAATGTTATTTAAATTTCCTAAAATATTGAAAGAATATATAATATTCAAATTTTATCTAATTAATTTAGGTTTTAAGGTTTAAAATTTTAGGTTTTGGGTTTAGGGTTTTAGATGTAGTGTTTAAGGTTTAGGGTTTAAGAAAGATCAAATGAAGACGAGAGTGAATGAAAGGCCAATGCTACTAAAGAATGGTTTGGTCAGTTAATCAGTTAACCGATGTCAACAGGAACTGAGCTATTTTTAATCAAGTTTTTTTCACCCTTATTTGTAGGGTTCTTAGAATATCATATGTCTGTGCTCGTGTTAGAAACAAGTTTCAGACACGAATACTTCAAGTAAAATAAAGAGTCAAAGGAATATAATTAACCTTTGTATTAACCAACCATGAACTTCTTTCAGATTGATTTGATTCTTCTAATTTGTTCGATTCTATCATAACATCGTAAGCTCTGTCTTCTTTAATACAAAAAAAAACTATGTACTCTTCATCAGGAAGACATATCCAACTCGAGTTTTCGTATTATTTAAAATTATTTTCGTACACCATTATAAAAATTTACAAATTAAATATATTGTTTGGAACAAAACAAACTTAATTTAAAGGAATTTAAGAAATAATTAAACCTTTCAAATATAGAAACAAAAAAATTGGATTGAAAAAAATAATTTTATTTTAATCAAAATTGTACCATCTTAATTTTTTCCCCTAAAAATTTTCCCCCTAAAAATTTCCTCCAAACCTTAAAATTTCCCCTAAAATTTTTCCCCCTTAAAAAATTCCCCAAACCCTAAATTTCCCCAAATCAAAAGAACTATATTTAAAGGAACTATATTTTGTTTTTCTTTATAACATGGAACTATTAGCCACTTTTGTATTTGATATCATTTTCTAGATTTGTCTGGAAAAAAAGAGTTAAGGAAAGTTTGTAAAGAAATGATTTGTAAAATGGAAGGTGATGCTTCTTCGTGTAGTCTTCTTTGCTTAGAAAATGAGACTTTTTTGAAAGAAAAAGAAGAGTCAACTGATGAGAATTACATTGCTGAATATGATGAAGAGTGTGTGCTGATGTTATTTGATAGAGAAATGAGTTTTGGGTTCAAGAAGAGTGAACCTTTGGTGCTTTGTAACTACCTTAAATTTGCTCGTTCGGAAGCTAAAACGTGGATTCTGAAAGTGAGTTCTTTTTACTTGATTGATTCTTGAGTAAGTTTTGATATTTTTAATTTATTTTGTCAACTAAAGCAGACAAGAGAAGCATTTGGATTTCGCTGCCAAACAGCTTATTTGTGAATGATTTACTTCGATCGATTCCTTTTGATAAAGTCTATTGCTTTGTAAGCTCACTTCTCTTTCACATTTTCAAAGCTCGTGATTCCATAATATGTAGTTTTTGTTATTGTTTTATCTGGGTTTTTATTTTCAGAGTGAAAAGTCATGGGCAATACAATTATTGTCAATTGCATGTCTCTTATTAGCTACAAAGATGGAGGAGATAAATTCTTCTCCACTCTCATTGTTTCAGACTGAAGAATTCAACATTTTAGAAGTACAAAGGCTACTTACTGTCTGTTTCCACTTGCTGCAGGTACCACCTATTTATAATTATAATATTGGTGTGCTCTGTTTCATGTTAATTGCTTTATAATTAGTTGTGTAATTCAATTCTGCCATTTCATTAAACGTTTAAGGTGCATAGATGTTGGATACTACAAGATCTTGCCTATGGATAATAGGCTATCACATATACTAGTGTAAGACTAAATTAGTTTTGCATGTACGATTTATATTTGTATAATAGGCTATTTTATTTTATGTTAGTTTTGAATGATTTTAGGGTGTATAATTGGTTGGATGCAAAAAAGTTTAATAATGAGAAATTGTATTCTAGATTGATATGATAGAGATGTAGGATAGATTTGAAATTTTACTTGCATGATGAATCCAATTATATTTGTAAATCCAACTATTGGTTTGTGAAATCGTATATTAATCCTATAAAATGATATCAAAATGTGTAGAACTAATTTAGTTTTGCAGTACTGTAAGTGGATGCTTTTCTATATATAGTAATCTGAAAAGAATAATCTGAAAAGAAGTATATTTAACTCATTCAAAAAATTGAGGGGCATCACTTGGCATTTTATTTCTCACTTCTTCCACACGGTGTATTTAAAGGTTATGCATTAAAAAGGGATACATGAAAGATGACTACATCCATTTGTTTGTTAGAAGACCTGTGATGAGATATCCTATTATTAACCATGGTAAGTTTTGATTCATTTGAATTTCTTTGCGATTTTTTTAACGAATTTAATCTTTATGGATTGTTATTCTTTTTTTTTTAATGAATTTAATCTAATGATTGTTTTTTTAATGAATTTAATCTAACAGATTATTATTTATTTAATGAATTTAATCTAATGGATTATATGGAAGCCAAAGGTTTGTGATATCCTTACCTAATTGCTGCATTTATCATGATTTTTTAGTTAGTAACTTGGAACTATTTTTTCCTCATTTTGCAGAAAATCAAGAACCCCAACTACAAGGGCAAGTGGACGGCACCAATGATTGACAACCCAGGTTTTTTGCTAGCTCATTTCTGTTGTGCCTTTCTTTTTTCCATTTATATGAACAACAAGAAGTTTTATCTTAATTCATGTAATTTTGTGCTTTTCAATGACCCTCAGATTTCAAGGATGATCCAGATCTCTATGTTTTCCCCAACTTGAAGTATGTCGGTTGAATAGTGGCAGGTACTCTTTTGTCTAAATCCTAGCCCGTTATCTTTCTGGACCATTTTATAGCTATATAACGAGACAAATGTTTGTGTTTTGTCAGGTGAAATCTGGAACAATGTTTGATAACATCTTAGTTACCGAGCAGAGTTTCTTGGAATTGAAGTTGCAATTTTAGACTGCATTAGCTGTTATGTAGTATAACATCAATATCAATGTCCATTGTCTTAGGAACTTTTTTATTTGTTTACTTTTGTACATTGGGTTGAATGTCGGTGGTATACATTTTGGCTAAATATTAGTCTATTTTGATATTGGATCGATTTTTTTAATGAATATTTAACCTTTATTTTAATTTTAATTTAATATTTTTTGGTTGTATTTAAAGCACAATTTCTATTCACTGTAAATGTTTATGAAAATATATTAATATTGAAATAATAAAAAATAGAAAATAAATGCCTTAGACGTGGTTATTCAAACCATTTTAAGATTGCCATAAACGGTTTTATCCCAATCTTTTAAAGGTTGCCTTAGACGGGTCTATCCCAACCTTTTTAAAGATTGTCTTAGACAAGGTATATTCCAACCTTTTTAAGGTTGTATAAGATGACTTTATCCCAACCTTTTTTAAGGGTTGTGTAACAGCCCGATTTAGACCCTAGTTGGAATAGTAGTTTGAGACCACAAATCTGAGGTCAAATTAATATTTTAATATTATGTATGGTGTTGATTCTATGTGTTATAGTCTGTGTAAAAATTTTGTGTGGTAATTTTATCAATTGAATGTCGAATTAAGAGAAATGACTTAATCGTGTAAAGTGTAAAATGCTGAGTGCTGATCGATAAGTGCTAAATTTTTGTTGTCTTTATAATTGGGAGGATTTATATTGCAATTTAGCCAAATGTGAGAGTGGTGGACGGCATGTTGTTTAATATAATGCTTTTTTTTATTATTTATAAAAGATAAAAGCATGAAATTATATTATAAAGTTATATTATAATTAAATGAAATGGAAAGTGGGGTTGTTCATTCATTCTTAGTGCCAACAAACAAAGAAAATAAAAAGAAGGAAGAACCCTAAACTTTCGGCTAACTTGTGATTCAAAATTCAAGGTATGTTTTGCTTCGGTTATTGATAATTTCTACATTTTTGCAATCGTTGCTCTGTGCTCTTTAAAACCCATGCTTCAATTTTGTGAATTGGTGAAGATTTTGAGATGTTCTATTAATAAACATGTGAGCTTTGTGTTGATAGTTGGTAAAATATGAAAGCTTAGTGTTGGATTAACATATTTTGTATGAATTTTTGGTGAAATTGAGTAAATTGAGTTAAATTGAGAAAAGTGTAATTTGATGGACTAAATTGTGAAATAAATGAAATGTGTGGACTTTTATGAACATAGAGAGAATTCAGTTAAGCATATGAGTTTTGAAATTTTGTGTATTTGATAATTTTTGTGAAATAGGGACTAAAGTGTCGAAACGTGAAAATGTGAGGGCTATTTTGTAAAATGCCCTAAATGTGTGTGTGTGGACTAAATTGGATGAATTGGTAATTGAATGGATTGAATTTGAATGTGTATAGACCAAGAAAGGAGAGGTTCAGATCGAGATCAAGGTAAAGATAAAGTGCTCAATTAATCAACCGTTTCGATAGTTCGACGTCTAAGGTAAGTTCGGACATAATACGTGTATTTGGTTATGCTTAATGTTATGAAATGAATGGAATGATATTATTGAAAGGTAAATGCTTTGTGATAGATTGAGTTAAGTGGCACTAAGTGTGCGTATTCGGCAATGTGACCGAGATGATTAGCATTGTGTGTGCGAAATAATATAAGCTTCGGCTTCGTGGTCGGCACTGTGTGTGCGATACCGATTCAAGATCGGTTTGATATAGATGCACTAAGTGTGCGATGTTAATTAAGCTTCGGCTATCGATTTGGGGCACTAAGTGTGCGATTGAACCGAAGAAGGGACAAAAGTTGATCGAAATGAAATTGTGAGTATTGAGAAGTATATGTAATTGACAACTAAGTGTTGGCTAAGGTACGTTCGGAACCTATGTGGTTGATGAAACTATGAATGAGTTTATGGAAGGTTAATTGGTAATACTAGCTTTGGATGATATGAGATATTATATTGTGAAATAATCTCTGTGATGATATGTTTTGATTTAATGTATTTTGTTACGAACTTACTAAGCTTTTGAAAGCTTACTGTGTGATTGTTTCTCTGTTTTACAGTGTCAGTAAAGCTAGCTCACATCTGAGGATCATCAGTGTCTCAATCACACTATCGGCAATCTATTTTGGGTATTTTTAGAAAGATGTATATAGTTGAAATATGGCATGTATAGGCTAGTTATTTGAATCATGGTTGAGAAGTGTAAATAGCCATGTGATATGGCTAGATATGTGTTAGTTTTAGCATGAATGGCTTTGATATATGATGCATCTTTTGTTATGGATTGTGAATTAAGAAAATGACTTATGAATGGTAAACTATGTGTTGGTATGATGCTAGTATGAATTAGATAATTTGGGAATGAATCATATTGGATGGAATGTGTTCAAGTGGTGCAATATAGTTTATTAGTTAACATGATTATGAATGAGATCGTAAGAGATGATATGTTGATCATTTGACATGAAATTGGTTGCTAAATTATGTGTTTAATCATGCTTTAATGTGCTTGTAGAGATTAACCCTTGTGTGGGTGGCAAATTGGCCTTGCAAATGGCCTATTTTGTTACACAGTTGTGGCACCCGAGCGTGCCTAATGACTGTGGGTATAAGTCAGTAGCTAGCTTAAGGACAAACGACCATGGTACATTGGCGTGCCTAGTAGCCGTGTGAAAAAGTTAGTATATGGCCTAAGAGTACACGGCCTTAGCATACAGGGGTGCTTGGTGGCCGTGGTGTGAAGTCAGATTTGACCACGGGGAGGACACACGGGTGTGTCTAGCTGCCGTGGGAGGCACACGGCCTACTCACACGGGCGTGTATCCCCTAAAACTTAGAAAAATTTTTAAATTTTCCAGAAGTTTCTGTATGTGTTTCAGTTTAGTCCCGACCCTTCTCTAGCATGTGTTTAAGGTCTAGTAGGCTGCTTATGTCTTGATGTGTTTTGATGATGATTGACTTTGTGTCGTAAATGAGATGTGAAATGATTTGATTGTTCGACAATGCCTTATAACTCTATTTCAGCGACGGTTTCGGGTTAGAGTTGTTACATTTTATTGGTATCAGAGCTACGGTTTAGTCTATTCTCAGACTAACATAGTGAAACACCCCAAACCCGACCCACGAGCCTTGACCGGATCTGGTATGTTCCCCGGTGTAAACCGTTTCAAATTCTTTTCTTACTTAGGAAAAACTTGTGTGATTTGGAAGAAAGATCGATTTGGGTTGGGCTTGAGATGAAAACAAGTTTATTTCATTATTAAATATCCTTTACTTTAAGTGACAAAACGTTTGGGCTTTGTTTTAAAAATATATTTACTTAATCTTTTAATAAGTAAAAGTTTGTAAGCTTAATAAATAAAAATAGAATAAAATAATTCTACTAAGGCCTTATTACATCAAATAATTCCCAAAATTTAAATTCAAAATACTTAAAGTAAAATAGTCCAAATAAAAGAAATCTGAACTTCACATGGCCTCCACTAAGCATCTGCCGGCCCGGTCCATCACTGGTCGTCACCTGAAAAGTAATCCCACAACGGGGTGAGTCAACAGACTCAATGTGTAACCAACACTAAAATTTAATATTTTAGGCATACAATATCATACATGTTCATAAAACATTTAAACAATATGATGCAACCCGAACCCAAACCTATATGCCATCCGCTACACACTACCCGTACCATCCTGCACACCGTGGGGACTACTAAGTCAACCCTCCATCCGCTACACACCATCGAAGGCAGTCGCTGCAGTCGACGTGCTCATCGCCCTTATAAAAATTCGTGGTCTTAGGTCACCACATTTAGAATTCATAGTCTTAGGTCACCACATTCAGTTATCGTGGTCTTAGGTCACCACATTAACTTTCCCTTTTCATATAACCCATATGCCCCCATATTTCATACACAATATGCAAAATCATGCCTTAATTCACATTCTTATCACTATGTTAAAAATAACATATATTCATATTCCTAGTAGGAGTAGGATACGTACCTTAGTACTTTGTACCATTGTATGGTACCTTAGCCATGCTTTTCACATTCTTAATAACATATTTAATTTAAAACATAGCCATGAACGTATTAAAACTTAGGGTAGGGTACACACCTGATTCGCTTAACAATTCACTGAAATCCCAAAAATCCGATCTAAAGCCTTAGACCTCAAGTCCTACATTCGGCCAACCTTAATATGTTAGTATAAAGCCTATTCGGCTATAAAACCAAATCTTAGTAGGATTTGTACACTTAAAACCTACCTTGTTGCCGATTGGGACACCAACCAATCCCAAAATCTTTGCTTTATTCCTCCTTGTATTCGGCCAGGCATTGAATCAATTAACTTGGTTAGTTTTTGGCTTTTGAATATTTAAAGAGCAGATCTAAATACTAATCTAGGCTTTAGCCGAATATACATAGGTGCTTACCTTCCAAATCTTAAATCCCGAATTGGATCCTTGCTTCCTTAATGCTGTCGGAATTCCTTAGATCCTTGAAATCTCGAAAGATACCTTCTTGTAGTTGACAATTCTTAAATCCCGAATTCACCCCTTTTAAGAAATCGGTAGCACCCTTGTTAAAAGCCCCTTAAAGAATCGGCCTTGATGACTAGATGATAAGGTTTCGGCTTTTAGGATTTAATGGAGAAGTCAGCTAGGGGTTCTCTTGGGGTATTCGGTTTCCACAAAAATAAAGAAAAGAAAACTTAAGAATTTTGGCAATGGTGGACTATAGATTTGGCTTAACAAATGAAAGAGAAGAGAAAAGAGGAGAGCACTAAGAAATTCGGCAGAGAGAAGTGGAGGAAGAAAAATTGATGAGTAGCCCTTTTTTTTTCCTCTTATTGCCAAAATTACTACTCAGAATCCCTTACTTGGCCACCACTTTTCTATTTTGATAACTTTATCCTTTGAATTATCACTTTATTAAAAGAATTAATCCAACAATTATCTCCTAAAAATAATGATAAATAAATCTATTATTTATCTCCTATTTAGACGAAATTTAAAGAGAATAAAAATCTTCCCTTGGGTTCCTTAGTGCCATCCACTTCCCTGCTCTTTGTAGCAAAAATAAAACTCCTTTATTTGCTCCCCAAGTGACTCGAACCTAGGCCCAATACCCTTGTATGTGGCGTCACCTACCTGAGCCTCAAGTGATATCTTCAGGCCACTTTTCCAAGCCTGTTTGTGTGTCAAATTCCTCCAATTAATTTTCTTAAGGCCACCTTGCCTTAGTTTCCTCTTTTTACACTTAACATTTCCATACATTTCCAGGTTTCCAAAATGTTCACTTTCCTCTTTTAACTTAAGTTTCTAAAATGTTCACTTTCCTCTTTTAACTTAAGTTTCCAAAATGTTCACTTTCCTCTTTTAACTTAAGTTTCCAAAATGTTCACTTTCCTCTTTTAACTTAACATTTCCAAGTTTTCAAAATGTTCACTTTCCTCTTTTTGAAACTTAACATTTCTAAATCATTTCTTACATTTCCAAGTTTCCAAAAATGTTCATAATACATTCATAACACATAAGACATGCCATTTCGTATAATCAAAAGAAATGCATAGGCCCATTTTCAGGGTGTTACACGTAGCACGTATGAGTCTGGCTATACATGCCATATATGAAATTGCGATAGTGTGATGAATTCTGACAGTTGAAAATGTGTTTTCATATAGTATTGGATCCCAATCGAGCAGATTCTTGATGACGAGAGTAACGCTTTCGCTGCTCCGCTCAAGGGACACAATACCACATCTAGGCTGAATAATAGTAGTGAGGGAGAAGAGGCTAAGCAAGCCTTCTTCCGAATGATAAGTGAGTGGTTTACGAGTTCATTCGAACGAACCCGACTGCTCCACAACGTCCACCCCTACAAGTACTTGTTGTGTCACAAGCTATAGATCCGATCAGACTGAATAAACCTCATGTGGACAAGATTTGAAAGTACGGGGCCAAAGAGTTTAGGGACACATCTGAGGACGATGCTGAGCGAGCTGAGTTTTGGCTTGAGAATACAATATGAGTATTTACTGAGATGTCATTGACACCTGACGAATGTATTAAATGTGCTATTTTGTTGTTGAGGGATACTGCGTATAACTGATGGAAAACATTGATATCTGTGGTTATGAGAGAGAGAATCACTTGGGACTTCTTTCAAGTCGAGTTTAGAAAGAAGTATATCAGTCAACGCTTTATTGATCAGAAACGTAAAGAGTTTTTAGAATTGAAACAGGGCCGTTTGTCTGTTACTGAGTATGAGCGGGAATTCGTAAGATTGAGTCAATACGGGAGAGAATGTGTTTCGACCGAAGCTACTATGTGCAAACGCTTTATAGAGGGATTGAATGAGGACATTAAGTTATTGGTTGGAATACTTGATATAAACGAATTTGTTGTGCTAGTTGAAAGAGCATGTAAAGCTGAGGAACTCAGTAAAGAAAAAAAGAAAGATAATTCTGAAGCTCGTGATGAAAGAAAAAGATCGATGAGTAAGTTTTCTCAACCTTTTGCAAAGAGATTTAGAGATGCAAGCAATCGTTCAAATGCTTCGTTTTGACATTCAAGTAGAGATCGTTCGAAACAAAGTGCTGGTCCACGAACCCAAGCTCCGATTGAATCAAGTGTTGGCAGCGTCAAAAGTAGTAAACCCAAGTGTAGACAATGTGAGAGACAACATGTGGGAGAGTGTTGGGGCAAGTGTAATAATAGAACATGTTATAAGTGTGGGTCACGAGATCATTTTATTCGAGATTGCCCAAGGATGGTCGAAGAGGAAAATGTTTAGAATGAAAGACCGAGTAATGTGACGGTTAGGGGTAGACTACCCAAAAACACCAAAAATATGAGTGAAAGTCAGAGAGGGACAATCGATACAACTGTGAGATCAGAGGCGAGAGCTCCTACTAGAGGCTATGCTATTCGAACGTGAGAAGAAGCATCATCTCCAGACGTTATTACTGATACTTTTATTTTATTCGATACTGATGTGATTGCATTAATAGATCCGAGATCAACTCATTCCTATGTATGTGTAAATTTAGCATTGAATAAGACTCTACTTGTTGAGTCTACTAAATTTGTGGTTAGAGTATCGAACCCCTTAGGAAAGTGTGTCTTAGTGGATAAGGTATACAAGAATTGCCCATTGATGTTTCGTGATATATGTTTTCCGACCAATTTGATGTTATTACCATTCGATGAGTTTGACATAATTATGGGTATGGATTGGCTTACTCTGCATAATGCCATTGTGAATTGTAAAAGAAAGAGTATTGAATTGAGAAGTCAGAATGTGAGATAGTTCGAATTGAATCTAGTGATATGAAAGGATTACCAGCTATTGTATCTGCGATGAAAGCTATGAACTATGTGAGAGAGGGTTGTAAAGCTTCTTTGGCATACGTAATTGATACAAAAGTGTCGGAAAAGAAAGTTGAATCTGTGCCAGAAGTATGTGAGTTTTTAGACGTGTTTCTTGAAGAGTTGCCAGGATTACCTCCGATTCGGGAAGTAAAATTTGGTATTGAATTAGTACCAGGGACCACTCCTATTTCGATAGCTCCATATAGAATGGCACCAACAGAATTGAAAAAATTAAAGTCGCAGTTGCAGGAGTTGACTGATAGAGGATTTGCACAACCGAGTTTCTCACCCTAGGGAGATCCTATCACCCTAGGGAGATCCTATGTTATTTGTGAAAAAGAAAGATGGAACTATGAGGATGTGAATTGATTATCGGCAGTTGAACAAAGTGACGATAAAGAATAAGTATCCGTTGCCTCATATTGATGATTTGTTTGATCAACTGAGAGGAGCTACAGTGTTTTCAAAAATAGACTTGAGATCATGCTACTATCAATTGAGAGTTAAAGAATCTGATGTGCCAAAAACTACTTTCAGAATGAGGTACAGACATTACGAATTCTTAGTAACGTCTTTCAGACTAACAAATGCTCCTACAGTGTTTATGGATTTGATGAATCAGATATTCAGACCGTATTTGGATCACTTTGTAGTAGTGTTCATTGATGATATTTTGATCTATTTGTGTGATGAGACGCAGCATGCTGAGCATTTGAGAACCGTGCTACAAACCCTGCATGAGAAACAATTGTATGCAAATTTTAGCAAATGTAAAATTTGGTTGCTTGAGGTTGGTTTTCTGGGACATGTTGTTTCAGCTGCCGGGATACAAGTTGATCCGAGTAAAATTTCTGCTATATTAGAATGAAAGTCTTTGAGAAATATATCTGAAGTCCGTAGTTTTCTGGGACTAGCTTGATATTATAGGAGGTTTGTGAAAGGTTTCTCTATGATTGCGACTCTATTGACGAAGTTGTTACAGAAAGATGTTAAATTTGAGTGGTCAGAAAAGTGCCAGCAGAGTTTTGAACAGTTGAAAGTGTTGTTGACAGAGGCACTAGTGTTAGTTCAACCCGAATCAGGCAAAGAGTTCATAGTTTACAGTGATGCATCGTTGAATGGTTTGGGCTGTGTGCTAATGCAAGAAGGGCAAGTCACTACTTATGCTTCGAGACAGTTAAAATTGCATGAAAAGAACTACCCAACGTATGATCTTGAATTGGCTGCGATTGTGTTCGCATTGAAGATTTGGCGTCGCTATCTATTTGGAGAGAAATGTCACATTTATACTAATCATAAGAGTTTAAAGTATTTGATGACTCAGAAAGATTTGAACTTATGACAGAGAAATTGGTGAAAGACTACGAACTTGTGATAGATTACCACCCGGGTAAAGCTAATGGTGTAGCTGATGCTTTGATTCAGAAATCGTTATATACTTTGCGAACTATGAGTACTCAGATAGATCTATGTGATGATAGTGCGGTTATTGCTGAATTGAAAGTAAAGCCGATATTTGTACATCAGATTTGTGATGCTCAGAAAAGTGATGTGGAAATGATGGCTAAACGAACTCAATGTGAATCGAATGATGAGTCAAAATTTCGAGTAGATAGTGATGATTGTTTGAGATTTAGAGATCGGATTTGTGTTTCGAGAAATTCAGAGTTGATTCAAATGATTTTGAATAAAGCTCACAATAGTCATTTGACTGTACATTCGGGGAGTATGAAGATGTATAATGATCTGAAACAGTTCTATTGGTGGCATGGTATGAAACGAGACATCTCTGACTTTGTGCCGAAATGTTTAATTTGTCAGTAAATTAAAGTTGAATATCAAGTTCCGTCTAGATTGTTACAACTGATTATAATTCCTAAGTGGAAATGGGAGAGAATTATGATAGACTTTATGTCGGGTTTGCCCTTATCTCCGAGTAAGAAAGATGAGATCTGGGTGATAGTTGATAGATTAATGAAATCAGCTCACTTCATTCCAATAAGAATAGATTTTTCACTCGATAGATTGGCTGAATTATATATTGATGAGATTGTGAGATTGCACGGAGTACCACTATCAATAGTGTCTGACAGAGATCCGAGATTTACCTCACGATTTTGGAAAAAATTGCAAGATGCTTTAGGCACGAAATTGCATTTCAGTACTACTTTTCATCCACAAACGGATGGTCAATCCGAGCGAATCATTCAGATTCTCGAAGACATGTTGAGATGTTGCATACTTGAATTTGAAAGTATGTGGGAAAAGCATTTATCGTTGATTGAGTTTGCGTATAACAACAGTTTTCAATCTAGTATCAAAATGGCACCATATGAAGCTCTTTACGGTCGAAAGTGTCGAACTCCATTGTATTGGACTGAGCTGAATGAGAACAAGATTCACGGAGTTGATTTTATAAAAGAGACTCAGCAGAAAGTGAAAGTCATTCGTGATAGTTTGAAAGCAACCTCAGATCGTCAGAAGTCCTATGCAGATTTGAAACGAAGGATATTGAATTCAAAATTGGTGATAAAGTGTTTTTGAAAGTGTCTTCGTGGAAGAAAATACTTCAATTTAGCAGAAAGGGCAAGCTGAGTCCGAGGTTCATTGGACCGTATGAGATCATTGAACAAGTTGGGCCGGTTGCTTATAGATTGAGATTGCCATCTAAGTTACAAAAGATTCATAATGTGTTTCATGTGTCAATGCTTCGACGGTACAGATCAGACCCGTCTCATGTGATTGATCCTACTGAGGTTGAGATTTAGCCAGATTTGTCATATAGTGAAGAACTGATCCAAATTTTGGCTCGAGAGACCAAAGAGTTAAGAAATAAGAAAATCTCTTTAGTGAAAGTATTATGGAACAAACATAGAGTTGAAGAGGCTACGTGGGAGCTTGAGAACATTATGAGAGAGGAATATCCACAACTATTCGCTGGTAAGATTTTCGGGGACAAAAATCCCTAAGTGGGGAGAGTTGTAACAGCCCGGTTTAGACCTAGTCAGAATAGTGGGTTGAGAACACAAATATGAGGTTAAATTAATATTTTAATATTATGTGTATTGTTGATTATATATGATATAGTCTGTGTGAAAATTTTGTATGGTAATTTTATCAATTGAGTGCCGAATTAAGAGAAAGGACTTAATCGCGTAAAGTGTAAAATGCTGTGTGCTGATCGATAAGTACTAAATTGTTGTTGTCTTTATAATTGGGAGGATTTATATTGCAATTTAGCCAAATGTGAGAGTGGTGGACGGCATGTTGTTTAATATAAGGCTTTTATTTATTATTTATAAAAGATAAAAGCATGAAATTATATTATAAAGTTATATTAATGAAATGGAAAGTGGGGTTGTTCATTCATTCTTAGTGCCGAAAAACAAAGAAAATAAAAAGAAGGAATAACCCTAAATTTTCGGCTAGCTTGTGATTCAAAATTCAAGGAATGTTTTGCTTCGGTTATTAATAATTTCTACGTTTTTGCAATCGTTGCTTTGTGCTCTTTAAAACCCATGCTTCAATCTTGTGAATTGGTGAAGATTTTGAGATGTGCTATTAATGAACATGTGAGCTTTGTGTTGATAGTTGGTAAAATATGAAAGCTTAGTGTTGGATTAAAAATATTTTGTATTTGAGTTTTTGGTGAAATTGAGTAAATTGAGCTAAATTGAGAAAAGTGTAATTTGAAGGACTAAATTGTGAAATAAATGAAATGTGTGGACTTGTATGAACATAGAGAGAATTCGGTTAAGCATATGTGTTTTGAAATTTTGTGTATTTGATGATTTTTGTGAAATAAGGACTAAAGTGTCGAAACGTAAAAATGTAAGGGCTATTTTGTAAAATGCCCTAAATGTGTGTGTGTGGATTAAATTGGATGAATTGGTAATTGAATGGATTGAATTTGAATATGTATAGACCATGAAAGGAGAGGTTCGGATCGAGATCGAGGCAAAGATAAAGTGCTTGATTAATCGACCGTTTCAATAGTTTGACGTCCGAGGTAAGTTCGGACATAATACGTGTATTTGGTTATGCTTAATGTTATGAAATGAATGGAATGATATTATTGAAAGGTAAATACTTTGTGATAGATTGAGTTAAGTGGCACTAAGTGTGCGTATTCAGAAATATGACCGAGATGATTAGCACTGTGTGTGTGAAATAATATAAGCTTTAGCTTTGTGGTTGGCACTGTGTGTGCGATACCGATTCAAGATCAGTTTGATATAGATGCACTAAGTGTGCAATGTTAATTAAGCTTCGGCTAACGATTTAGGGCACTAAGTGTGCGATTGAACCTAAGAAGGGACCAAAGTTGACCAAAATGAAATAGTGAGTATTGAGCAGTATACATAATCGACAACTAAGTGTTGGCTAAGGTACGTTCGGAACCTATGTGGTTGATGAAACTATGAATGAGTTTATGGAAGGTTAATTGAAAATACTAGCTTTAGATGATATGAGATATTAGATTGTGAAATAATCTATGTGATGATATGTTTTGATTTAATGTATTTTGTTACGAACTTACTAAGCTTTTGAAAGCTTACTGTGTATTGTTTCTCTGTTTTACAGTGTTAGAAAAGCTAGCTCGGATCTGGGGATCATCAGCATCTCAATCACACTATCGGCAATCTATTTTGGGTATTTTTAGAAAGATGTATATAGTTGAAATATGTCATGTATAGGCTAGTTATTTGAATCATGGTTGAGATGTGTAAATAGCCATGTGATATGGCTAGATATGTGTTACTTTTAGCTTGAATGACTTTGATATATGATGCATCTTTTGGTATGGATTGTGAATTAAGGAAATGACTTATGAATGGTAAACTATGTGTTGGTATGATGCTAGTATGAATTAGATAATTTGGGAATGAATCATATTGGATGGAATGTGTTCAAGTGGTGCAATATAGTTTGTTAGTTAACATGATTATGAATGAGATTGTAAGAGATGATATGTTGATCATTTGACATGAAATTGGTTGCTAAATTATGTGTTTAATCATGCTTTAATGTGCTTATAGGGATTAACCCTTGTGTGGGTGGCAAATTGGCCTTGCAAATGGCCTATTTTGTCATACGGTTGTGGTACACGAGCGTGCCTAATGACTGTGGGTATAAATCAGTAGCTAGCTTAAGGGCAAACGGCCATGGTACACAGGCATGCCTAGTAGCCGTGTGAAAAAGTCAGTATATGGCCTAAGAGTACACGACCGTAGCATACGGGGGTGCTTGGTGGCCGTGGTGTTAAGTTAGATTTGACCACGGGGAGGACACACAGGTGTGTCTAGCTGCCGTGGGAGGCACATGGCCTACCCACACGGGCGTGTATCTCCTGAAACTTAGAAAAGTTTTTAAATTTTCGAGAAGTTTCTGTATGTGTTTCGGTTTAGTCCCGACCCTTCTCTAGCATGTGTTTAAGGTCTAGTAGGCCTCTATAAGGGACTATTTGCTTATGTCTTGAAGTGTTTTGATGATGGTTGACTTTGTGTCGTAAATGAGATGTGAAATGATTCGATTGTTCGGTAATGCCTCATAACTCTATTTCGGCGACGGTTTCGGGTTAGGATTGTTACATTTACCTTAAACAAGGTCTATCCCAACCTTTTTAAGGTTGCCTTAAACGAGTCCATCCCAACCTTTTTTAAGAGTTGCCTTAGACAAGGTTTATCCCAACCTTTTTAAGGTTGCCTTAAACGAGTCTATCCCAACCATTTTTAAGGGTTGCCTTAGACTGGTCTATCCCAACCTTTTTAAGGTTGTCTTAAACGGGTTTATCCCACCCTTTTTCAAAGGTTAGCCTTGACTAGGTCTGTCCCAACCTTTTTTAAAGGTCGGCATTGACTAAGCCTTTCACAACCCTTCAATAAGGATCGGCTTATGTTGACTTATGGCAACGCTTTTTCAAAAGCGTCGCGGAGCCTATGCCAACTGTACTATAGATAATCTTTTTGGAAGCATCGCAAAACCTACGCCAACCTTTTTTGTGTCGTCTTAGGCCAAAAAAAGTGTCGCGGTAGTAGAGTTGTTTTGTTGTAGTGTATGTCTTAATTCGTATTATAACTAAATTATCATTTTGATATCTATAATATCTTTTTCTCTACTTGCCTTTATATTTTATTTTTGTTACCAATTTAGCTCATGTATTTTAATTTTGTAATGCAAGTCACCTCAACTCAAATTTTTATTAAAAAACAAATCAATTAATGACACATAACCACGTATCAAGAACAAAGTAAAAAATTCACTTATTTTTTTAAATTAGTTTTTATATAAATTAATTAAAATATTAATTAATTATGAAAATGATCTGAGAGAAAAATTATATACGAAAATAGCCCGTTTATTATAGTAAAAGTCGGTATTGTTTGACCATTTGGAAAACCACCTCCTTTTTCCCCTAATCATTACCCAATCATCAATTTTTTTTTAAATTTGAGGTTGCCATTGTATCAAGCAACATTTGTATGTATTTTCAAAATACTATTAAAAATACGGGTATTCATGATGGAGGGAAAAAAAGGAAAATTTTTTTACTGGGTGTCAATGGTTTATCAAGCGGCATTAGTCCAATTTTTTCTTTTTTATTATTGGAAATTTTTGTAAAAAAAAAATAAATCAACGACACCAATTAAAAAAATATTTTTTTCTTTTTTTCTCCACCTTAAATACTCTTATTTTTACAAGTATTTTAAAAATATATATTAGTACCGCTTAACACTGAGGTAACGCCAACAATAATTCTATTCTTTTTAAAAAAAATTAATGATTAAATAATAATTAAGGGAAAAATGGAGTGATGTCATTAGTTAACCAGGTGACACCGACTTCTATTACAACAAATGGGTGATTATAATTTTTCCTCTAAATAATTTTCATAATTAATTAATATTTTGAGTTATTTATATAAAAACTTAGAAGTATCATTAAAATTAAAAAATCTTTAATAATAATATATTTTAAAATTATTAAAAATATTTTAAAACTATAAGTATCCAAAACTTGAAGAAAAAGTTTAAAAGTCCATAAAATTTAAAAATTTTGTTTATTTGTAATTTAAGTTTTTTAGAAAATTTTAAAATTTTATGGTTTTTCCCCAAATTTTGGGGATTTTTTCATTCTTATGAAATTTTATAAAATTCTAAAATTTCTAAAAAATCTTAAATTCTAAAAAAATGAGCTTTTAAACTCTCAAATGCTTATAATTTTAAAATATTTGTTTATAATTTTTAAAAATAGATAATGATGTTTAGTTTTTATAATCTTTTTAAGTTTTGAATTGTTTTGGGAATTTTAAAGCAATTTTTACTATTTTGAAAGATGGCAAAATTCCAAATGGAGTACCAAACTATAGAAGATGAAAAACATAGGCCAAAATGATAAAAAAATAGTGTAAGTACTAAAGTGATAATTTAGTTATAATAGAGGGAGCAAAAGAGGTTTTAAGCATATAATTATAACATCACGTCAATCAATCAAAAAGCATAAATCAAGCAAAAGTATAATCATTACAATTGTCAGTTGAAAGTAGAAAGACACTGGACCCTTCCTCAGGGGTATTTGCATTTGCCATATAACATTAATTGCCTATTGCTCTTCAAAGAAATCAATATACAAATGTTGTATTTAATCAAAATTAATATGGTTCATGTGAGTTGATTTTATAACAAGTGGAAATTTTCCAAACTAAAAATCCAGCTTTACTCTCCATTCTTTTATTCCCTAGCACAATATTGCTGAATCGCATGACTCTATAAAATAGTCTGGAATGTAATTTCTTTTAAAATGAAAAGTTGACTCCTTATAAGATAGCACACATTTTCTTTAGGCATATAGTTGTTGTAAAAGAATTAATAATTCAATGTAAAATTGCAGATGGTTTAATCGACATTATTGTAAAATTACGGACTATGTATCATCTATCCACGTGGATGAAAATTAGTGGGTGAGAGTATAAAATTAAGATATGTAGAACGAAAAGAGATTATATAAAATTATAATTTTACACTATCTTTATCTTTTTTAATAAAGAATGTAAAATTAAATTTTTATTCAAAATTTAAATTTAATTAAAACTAAAAAATTTAATTAATTATTTTCATATTTAAAATGAATAAAAATAACATAAAATTATGTTTTCATACAATCTTTTGTCATGTTAAAATCAATAATCCAATTTTCCAAAAAGTTCTTAACTTATATCAATTAATCAATCAATCAATAATAATGAGCCCTCTTGTCTCCTAATTAAGTTAGCTAAAGACAATAATAATTAATTAAGAGAGGCACTACCCCTGAAAGGAACAATTTTATTTTTGTTATAATTTCCCCCGTCTATTTAAACCAATAGATTGGGTTGTACTACTCATCTTCTTCTCATTTCTCAACCTCATAGTCTTGTTTGGAAAGAAAAGCGAGAAAGGGAGATGGAAGAGATTAAGTCAAGGTTTGAAAGAATTTGCGTGTTTTGTGGAAGCAGCTCAGGGAAGAAAGCTAGTTATCAAGAAGCTGCTGTGGAGTTAGGCAAAGAGCTGGTAATTTATTTCTTTCAACATTCAACTCTGTCTCTTTCTCGGGATTCATCTCCCTTTTTTCCTTTTTCTTCTTCGTTTCAAGTTGTTCATAATGTTTCCTGAAATTTTAATATAATTTCAAGTTTTTTTTTCTCAAACTAAAATTCTAATTTCACATTGGTTTCAAGCGACTTCTTTCGTCTTGGTGCAATCATCTTCCATAGAAGTAGAAAGCACTTCCATTTCATCCCTTAAACTTACACCATCTTGTTTATTGATCCCAAAAATGAATTGGGTTTTTTTTTAATGAATTAATATTGTGTTTCTAGTCAAGTGCCCCGGGGAGTGTTGAAGCTTGGAAACCATTAAGGCCACGACGTCCGCTTATGATTATAGTTGTAGAGAGGGATTAGCAGTACCGGCAGAGAAGGTTTAGGGTTTATATGTTTATTTTGGCATATGTGTGTGTGTGTGTGTGAGAGAGAGAGAGAGAGAGAGATTTTGCTAGCTGTAACCTTACTGTCAGTTGAGCAGCCTTCTTGCATGATCATATATATTTTTTTAAGAACCCTCTGAAAATGAAATGCTAATACTGTAATAAACTATAATAATAATGATCATAATTTCACGCTTTTTCCCAAGGGAAACAAACGTGCTACCATTGATATCATGAGTCGTTCCACCCTCTTCTTCCCTTTGGCATTTCTAGAATAATAAAATATTTGTATTTACTTCCACTCCACCGTATAATTGTTTTCTCCATTTGTGGATTTGTTTTGTGAAGGTGGAGAGAAGGATTGATTTGGTGTATGGAGGTGGAAGCGTGGGATTGATGGGTCTTGTTTCTCAGGCCGTTCATGATGGTGGGCGCCATGTTTTAGGGTTTGCTCTCTCTCTCTCTCTCTCTCTGCTTCCAATGTTTTAAAAGGCAACCATCACTTTTTTCACCTTTTAATATCTAGATATGGGAAATCAGTAATGATCTTTGTGTTTAGTTTTGAAGTCCATGGAAGAACTGATGTACCCTCACTTTTATTAGAAATAAAGAAAGTTGAGGTTCACATTGTGAAAGGTTTCTCTCTATTTTTGAAAAGTTGGCAACATGGACCTTTGGAACTTGGCTATCTCGTATATACCAATAGAGTCTAAATCTTTGTTTCCAAGGATCCTTTTTAAGCAGTTTTGTTTGATTCCCTTTTGGTCCTTACATTGTCAGTCCACAGTCTTGGTTTCCTCTTGGGGAAAACTCTAGTTTTGTATTTTTTTTAACCATATGGATGGTTAAATTTAATAATGATACTGATTTATGTTTTGATGGATTGTTGGATTTTGCAGTGTAATTCTAAAGACCTTGATGCCTAGAGAGGTAAAAATTTTCAGAAGCCTTGAAATCTGATAATATGATGCCCCAACTTTCAGTTATATATGTATCTTAATGAGCAATGACCATGTGTCGCAGATTACTGGTGAAACAGTCGGAGAAGTAAGAGCTGTATCTGATATGCATCAAAGAAAAGCTGAAATGGCACGACAGGCTGATGCCTTCATTGCCCTCCCTGGTAATCTCCTTTGCACATCCCACCTGCTAACTCCATCATAATTTTTCTTTAAACTCGCTTGTAAATTTATGCAATGTGTTATTGAATCTTAGGTGGCTATGGCACCCTTGAAGAACTACTTGAAGTGATTACATGGGCTCAGCTTGGGATCCATCGCAAACCTGTAATAAACATGTGCTTTTCCCCTATTTGATTTTTCTTTAAGCCAAAGTTGACATGGACTTTTTTGATAGATTAATATCGGGAAGGATTAGGAAGAAAAAGACCATGAGAATCAATGCATGTGGTGTTTCAATAGGATTCACATGGAAGGATCATAACATGAGATTTGATAACCTAATGATGCTTGTGCTTCATGCTTTGATGAATTGATTCGCAACATACTAATTAAATATTAGAAAAATAAACATATAATTTATATAAATGTTGGTCAAATGAAGGTGTTGGTATAGTGTCTTTATGTTAGACAACTAGACAAACCAAGATTATTATAATTTAGACACAATGGAGTTGAATGTCATATGTCTAAAACTTGATGTTCCATATTTGCAGGTCGGTCTGTTGAATGTGGATGGATATTACAATTCATTGTTGTCTTTCATCGATAAGGCCGTAGATGAAGGCTTTATTTCGCCCATCTCACGTCGCATTATCGTGTCTGCCCCAACTGCTAAGCAATTGGTGAGACAACTAGAGGTAACCTACCATTCAATACCAAATAAACAAAAAGAAAATCAAATAGGATTACGTGTTTGAAGGGTTGACTAAAATCCCAAGTTGCATTACTTGAAGACAAATTATATGTACTTCAACCATTCTTTCTATGAAGTAATAATGTTGAATGGAAGAGGAAAAAAAGCCATTCACATTATCATATGCATTGACTATGGTTTTTGTATGTTAACAGGAATATGTTCCGGAATACGATGAAATAACATCAAAATTAGTATGGGATGAAGTGGATAGACTTAGTTACGTGCCTGAATCCGGAGTTGCCACCTGATACATGTCATCTTGTCTCGGCAACGTATATTTTTTTTTTTTGGTGGGGATTTTACCTACTAATTATATTTAAGGGTGTATACGGTTGTAATGCCGTACAAGTAGGAGAGCACCGAGTGGAGCTTTTTGTTGGAAGTTTGGAACCCTAAAGGCGTAGTCACAAGATGTAGTGTCAGTTGGCCCCATTGTGAAGAAATCAGCATTAATTCAGTAATACTAGTTTTTGTACATATCGATTATTAATTCTTTAAGCTTTTGTCTGAAAATAGATTTATTATATACAAACAAAGAGGGATTTGCTTTTTGCTGTTTCTTGTATGGTCGGTGAAAAACCAAGTAAAAAAAGGTTTGGCCCCATATAGGAAATAGTTGTGTGTGTGTGTGTGTTTTTTAAATGTTTTGAACAATATTTCCCAAGTCATTATTAGGAGGGAATGTATATTACATCATTGTACTTTGTTTCTGTTCCTTACAACAAAGGAATTTAAGTGGCGATTATATTTGCTCAAAAGTCGTTTTAATATTTAGTTTATTTTGGTAAACTTAAGTCTTTTTTTAGAGTAAGGAATTTTATTATTAGAACATCAAATTGATGATTACATTAAAATGGGCTACTCACTCACTCTTTTCATCAGAAGCATTCTCAAAATCGACAAGTTTTGACGTATATCCTAATTCATCTTCGAGACTGCAGTGTATCTCATACTGAGATTTAATTTGTCTACTTAAATGTCATAAAAAATATGTTTTCAATGACAAGTAATAAGTCATGTTATTTTAATCCTATCATTGATTGTTAAATGTGATAATAGATTAATAGTAATATAAGTGTCAATAATATATAATTTATTTACGTCATTTGTTTTGGATATTCATCAAAATAATTAAAAAAGATAATGTTTAACTAATCGTTTGTGACATTTTGGTATGCACTAATTTATGTGATGAAAAGTAGTTTATCACCAACAATGATAAAAAAGAAAAACAAAACACTAATGCTTAATGTTTAATGATGAAACATTCTTTTCATTATCGTTTGTGATATGTTTTTGGGATCACAATATGAATGCTAATTTATGTTATGAGAAGTAATTTAAACTGTTGGAAAAATTGTAATTTTTGGAAATTTTGAGGCATATTCTCAATAGGTAAAGGTGGAGAGTTGAATCATAAAATTATGGTTTTATATTCTATTCTATGAGATATTTACAACGGTATATCATATGCTCAAAATAATTGAGTGATGAATGAGAAATTGATGCTCAAAATAAGCTACTTGAAAATATTTGTTGAGGAAAAGAAAAGCTTTGATCCCACATTGGTTAAATACCAAGTGTAAGATGTGTATATATATATATATATATATATATGAGAACCCACTTAAAGAGTAATTGAATGATTAAACTTGAAACCTTGCCTCATGTGTAGGGGGTGCATATTCAAACCCATCGGAGTTGGGGTGCACTTGCACAACATGGGCGATGCGAAATGTCTAAACTAGGCAGCCTATACCTATGTATTTTAGCTCAACACGAAATTTTTTTTTTCTCTCAACAAATTACACAAAATCTTTTTTAAAAAAGACACATATTCTGATAATATTTGATTCCAATCAATTTGATTTGATTTTAATCAAATAGATTTAATTGCTCCTTTAATGCAGAGTTTGTATCCTTAATACATGGATATTTCTAAAATTCCTCCATATTGAATACTTATAAAAGGTTAAGGCTTCTTTAGAATTTTTTGCTGAAAAACATTCTCTCACACAGAGTTTATTTTGCTCTCCAAAATTCTACTCTTTTCTCTCTATATTTTCTGAACATTTCGGTGACAGGAAAATGTAACGTTTGTTCGTTGATCACTGTAGAGGTGCTGTTGCTTCGATTATCATGTTATTGTATCCTGAGAGATAGTCGACCAACGTTTTCCCAAGTATCGTAGGAGCGACCGAATCTGCCTTAAGGAAAATGTATAAAACAGGGCCAACACGAAAAAAAAATTTCTCAAAGCAAATTACACAAAATATTGTTCAAAAAGGACACATATTCTGAAAATATTTGATTCCAATCAATTTAATTTTATTTTAATCAAATGGATTTACTTGCTCCTTTAATGTAGAGTTTGTATCCTTAATACATGGACATTTCTAAAATTCCTCCATATTGAATGCTTATAAAATGTTAAGGCTTCTTTAGAATTTTTTGCTGAAAAAATATTTTCTCACACCAAGTTTATTTTGCTCTCCAAAATTCTACTCTTTTACTCTATATATTTTCCCAACATTTCGGTGATAGAAAAAGGCAATGCTTGTTCCTTGATTACTGTATAGGTGCTATTGCTTCGATCATCGTGTTGTTGTATCCTGAGAGATAGTCGACCAACGTTTCTCCAAGTATCGTAGGAGTGGCCTAATCTTTCTTAAGGAAAATGTATAAAACATGCCTCAACATCTAGTATAACTTGATTCTTCTTTTCGATTTCTGATTTCCGTTATGTTATTTATTGGTTTTTCGTATCTGAAAATTTAAATATAAATGATTCAATTTATTTTATTTTAGTCGTAAATATTTCTTTATTTATATTTCTATATATTTGTTCGCTAATGTGTTTTGTCCAACAATCTTAAAACAGATCCTTTATTGTTTTTTCTCTAATCCGAGACGAACAAGACACCAAGGCGAAAGAAAAAAAAAGTTTTTTATTTGAAAATAAAAATAAAAATTAAATAAAATCTGTTTCAGGAATTTATTCTCGCCGTTCAACAAATTTTATTCCATTTTTTATTTTGTTTCAAAACGAGTATTAAAATTAAATAAAATCTATTTCGAGATTTATTCCCAGCGTTCAACAGATTTTATTCCATTTTTTTATTTTGTTTCCAAATGAGTATTAAAATTAAATAAAATATGTTTCAGGATTTATTCCCGTTGTTCAACAGATTTTATTCTATTTTTGATTTTGTTGACAAGCGAGAAATTAAAAATTAAATAAAATTTGTTTCAGGATTTATTCCCACCATTTAACAAATTTTATTCCATTTTAATTTTGTTTCCAAAATAGAATTAAATTGAATAATTCTGTTTTGGGATTTATTCCCACCGTTTAATAGATTTTATTCGATTTTAATTTTGTTTCCAAAATAGAATTAAATTGAATAATTCTGTTTCGGGATTTATTCCCGCTGTTTAACAGATTTTATTCGATTTTGATTTTGTTTCCAAATGAGAAGACTTTATCAAATAATTCTGTTTCGGGATTTATTCCTGCCGCTTAACAGATTTTATTTTGATTTTGTTTCCAAACAAGATTTAATTAAATAATTTTGTTTCGGGATTTAATCCTGTCGTTCAACAGACTTGATCTTGATTTTGTTCCAGAATTTTAGTTCTCCCATTTAACAAATCAAAGGGAAATTTTCTGTTTATGGTGGCCTTGATTATGGCTTTAAATTGTGAAAGCTTAAATTGTAGCTTCAAAATTATGACATCAAAGGAAAAGAAATTTATCAACGGTGAAATAAAAAGACAATATGAGAGTGCATGTCTAGGGTTGGTTATTTGAAAGACTTGGTATTTAAGCGTGTCGAGTGCACCACCTCTCTTTTAGGGTTAACTACCTGGTGCATTGTTTTATTGTAATTTTGATTAGACCGTATAAACTTTTGTTTCAGATTTTATTAGATTCTTGTCGTCTAACAAAATTTGAAAATTTTCTAATTCTGGTTTTGTTTCTTAACAGAAAATGAAAACTCCCATCAATGCTGTGGAAGATATGGACTTATATACTATGGTTTTTGAAGTCAACATGGTTGACTCAAATCCAAGAGAATGGTGGCTTGATATTGGTGCCACACGTCATATCTGCTATGGCAAAGACTCCTTTTCTGAGTTGGAACCTTGTGAAAATAGGGAAAATCTCTATATGGGTAATACTGCGACTTCCAAGATCAAGGGGAAAGGTACTGTTGCAACACCCCTCACCCATATTCACCATCAGAATAGTTGTAACAGCTTGATTTTGGGTCTAGTCGGAATAGTGGTTTCGAGACCACAAATTCGACGCAATAAAATTGATTTTTATTATATTTATATGGTTTATAGTTTTACAAAATGATTTCTTGAAATTTCGTTCGAAAATTTTGACGTTTGAGCACTCAATTTAACAAAAAGAACTAAATTGTAAAAAGTGCAAAAGTTGAGTTCTACATACTAGAGGTGTCTAATTGCAATGAAATTTTAAATTGAAGGTCTTAGATGGTAATTAGACCATTTTTTAAGTTAGTGGACAAAAATGGACATGGTGAGATGAAATTTCAGTGAAGGGCATTTTGGTCATTTAGTAATTAAATGAATTAAAAACCAAAAATCAAGCCAAAATTTAGTCCATCTTCTTCATGCTTGTGCCGAAAATTAAAAGGAAGCCATAGCTAGGGTTTGGCCACTTTCAAGCTTGATTGTAAGTCCGTTCTTGTCCCGTTTTTAATGCTCTTTACATTTTTGAAGTCGTTATCACTCGATCTATCTATTTTTACCATTAATTTGAGAGATGATTGAGGTCTATGGTTTGACCCATGTTAGACATGTGTATATTTTGATGTTTAATGATAGGTTAAGCAAGTTTAATTGTAACAACCCAAACCCGGCCCAAACATTATGACCGAATTTGGTTTGCTACGGAGAAAATATTTTGAAACCTTTTTAAAACCGAACTAACTTCTAGACAAAAGATAGTATCATGTTATAACAGTTGGGGTGTATAAAACACATACTTAGATTTATTTTGAAAATATTTATTGAATCAAGTTTTTTTTATATATATTTTAAGATGTACCGATGGTACGAAGAAAACATTTTTGAATTACTTTGGAAATCGTGTGAACTTATTATTACCATAATTAAATAGTTTAACTAATACTCAAAGCAGGTAACAATAACAAAATAATAAAAAGGGGTTATTGGAGGCCTTATTACAACCCAATTAAAATTTAAACCAACAACCAAAAGAATGAATAAACCAAAATTCAAAGTCTATTAAATTTAAAATCCTTTGCATGGCCACCTCAAGTCCCTCCGGCTCCAAATCCGCGAACTACGTGTCACCTGAAAAAAAAATGAAGGAGAAGGTGAGTCACCAAGACTCAGTATGTAACCCTTCCCCCGGTTTAAGCCACATCATACACAATTTATAACAAATTAACATGCATTAAGTCGTGTACCCAACCTAGCCAACCAAACGCCTCTGTCTACCCTTTGTGGTACCAAACCACTTGGTGGTGCCAAACCACTGGTGACGTATAGTCACAGATGTGATACCAAATCACTGGAGGTGCCAAACCTCTGGTGTCCGAAGACACAAATCGATTGATGGGGCCAACCCATCGCGTGATACCAAATCACTGGCGTCAATCCCGTATTAACATCTGTGGGGCCAACCCACTGTGGTACTAAGCCACTGAGACGAGACGCTGCGAGGTGCCAAACCTCTGAGGTACCAAACCTCGGTGACCGTAGTCACGAGTGTGTTACCAAAACACCGTGTCCGTCGACACAATGTAACGCCCCTCCACTCATCAACCCATATTAAATCATTGTGTAACAAATCTCATGCCATCAGATATTTAAGTTACAACTAAATTCATGCCATGCTTCCCAAAAGCATTAAATAGCAACACATATTAACAAGTACTTACAGAATCGTCACTTATACCAATACGGTATTAAATCCAATGCTACATAAACCGAGTTAGCATTCACAACATTTAACACGTTAATAAGTCATAACGTGTGTATGTACACACCGACACCAACGAGAAGTCTAAATCCGAAAAGAGAAGTCGGCCACCCTAGATCTATTGTCCCTATATTCGCCAAAAACATGGGTTAGTATTATGGCCTATTCGCCAACCCAATTTAATTCAAAGGGTTATCATTTGAAACCCGAGATCTTACCTTGCTCGACTTGGTTTCCAACAACCCGAATCCTTATCGGGTTCCCTAGCAATCGCCAACCTTTAGTACCAAACAAGATTAGTTTGGCTTTTCCAAATATCCACTAAAAGGCTTAGAAAGATTCGACTTACCGTCGACTTACCAAATTCAGGTTGACAGAGAATGGAGACTTGAACCGATTACTTCAAGATCTCAAACACCTAGATAGAATCGGTTTCAACATAGGAAGTTAATACCCTTTCAACAAGTGCGAAATCGGTTCTTACCCTCTAGAAGTCGACAAGTACAAGAGAACCAATAGAGAAGCATTGGTCTTGGACACCCACCTTAGAACCGATTGAAGAAATAGAGAAGAACACCTTTGTTGAGATTCGGCCAAGACCACACCAAGTTCGGGAAAGAAATTCGGCTAACTCAAGGTTGAAGGGTGAAATTTTGAGAAGAGTAAGGGGTAGGTGTTTCGGCTAAGGATACAAAAGAATAAGAGAGGTAGATGGCAAATGGTATTTTTGGTTTGAGAGAGAATGAAAAGAAAAAAAAATAATGAAAGCTAGCCGAAAGTTATGAGGAAGAGGCTAAGAAAATCGACACTAATCCCCCCCATGCCGTCCATTCCTATCAATAAGGAGTTTAAAATTTAATCAATTCCTTGAATTGCTCTTGACCAATTGTTTGAAAAAAATATTCAAATTAAAAGAATAAAACAAAGGCCTAAATTTTATCCTTGGAATTCATCAATTAAAATCCCATTAAAACCAAATAATATCCTTATAATATCCTTATCCCTTCATCACCTCTTCAATTTAAAATACCCATTAAAAGGACCCATGTGCTCATCAATTTCCAAGAATATTAAGCAACAAAATTAGCTTGATCCTATCCCAATTGAAGACCCCACGTGCGAGACCAATTCATGCCAAGCAACAATAGAATAAAATAAAATAAAAAATAACCAAAGTGCGACCCAGGGTTCGAACCAGCGACCCCAAGCAGCATCTGCCGTAGCCCCCTTTAAGTGCCCCGACCAACTCTCCCAATTTAACTTTCATGTCAATTACCCACAACATTTAATTTTAAGGCCTTCCTACTTAAGCCCCCTTGTCTCACACCAAAACCAAAAATAAAATGCCACTTGCTGCTGCCGTGCCTTGAACCCAGGCCCTCTTTAGCGCTACTTCCACCTTAGGCGTGCATGGAGCCACTTTATAACTGGACTTTCATGTCCATTTCCCGACTATTTATTTTAAGATATACCGCCCAGTTCCCTAATTGACGAAAACAAAACCAAAATGCTACCTTTGCAGCTCGAATTTGAGACCCCCAGCAAGCTCTTAGGCGCACCACGCCACTTATACCAAGCTGATTTTTATGTCAAATTATCCCTTATTAATTCTTGTAACCCCTACTTGCTAAGGTTCCCTACCTTGAAAGCTTCCAAATAAAATTTCTACTATCTCGAGCCAACTTAAGACCCTTAATTAAATCCTATCACTCCATAAATAATACCATAACAATTCAAACACAAAGAAAAAGCATTTAATCACAAATAGCCCCAGTTTTAGGATGTTACATTAATGTTAGATAAACAACTTTTGCTAGGAGATTTTTGATGAAAATGACAAAAGGACCTATTTGTAAAAAGATTTCAAACGTGTGTAAAAGTATGATTAAATGAAAAATGTGGGCTATTATAAGCATGAAATAGGTTTGGCTAGGCTTGGGTCTTGAAGAAATCGAATAGATTTCATTTTACGAGCCTAGGGGCCAAAATGTAAAAATGTCAAAGTTTAGGGGCAAAAATATAATTTTTCCATAATGTGATTTTTTGGACTGAATTGAGAAATTTGGATAATAAATGAGTTAAATTTTCTATTATAGATCAAGAGAAACGAGGTTCGAACCTAGAACGGGGGAAAAATAAGGTGTTTGACGATTAGGTCCATTTCTACTATTTTTTTTATCGAGGTAAGTTCGTATGTAAATAATGCAATGTTTTATTTATGTTTTTAATGCTTTAATATTGTATGAATTATGATTGACTCCTTGGATGTAATCGATAACATTTGACAAGTGAGAAATCCCGGTTGAACCTTAAGAATAGGTAGGATACGAATGTCATGACATTAGGGTTATTTGAGATTAGGTGTAAAACCATATCTGGGATATGACATCGATATGAGACTTCGTGTAAGACCATAGCTGGGCTATTGGAATCGATAAGAGATCCTATGTAAGACCATATCTAGGATATGACATTGGTATAGAATTGTGTATGTGGGATTCCCGAGTATCCTTTAGTATTCCAAGTGGTTCAACGAGAAATTCAACAAGTATGTCAAAGTTGTGAAAGGTTATGATTATGTTGTGAGTTGGTACAGGTACGTACGTAAAACTCATTTACTAATGAGCTCGATATGTGATGAATCCCTCGGTAAGGTTATGAATGAGTAAGTTATGATTAAAAGATCTTGATACTATTTATGCCAAGTTCAACATGTTTATTTGTATGATACATGTGTGATAATGCTTATTATTTGCATAGGAACTTACTAAGCTATATAGCTTACTCCCCTTTCTTTTCCCTTGTCTTATAGTGTCACTAAGCTAGCTCGGGGCTCGAAAACTGTCGAAGATCCATTTACACTATCAACTTAATATTTTGGGTACCATTGATTTTAATATTTTGAGTTATAACATGTATAGGGACTTGGTCATTTTGTTATGTGTCATAATTGAGTTAGCCAATGTGTTGGCTTATGTTGGCTGGTAATTCATTTTGTAAATGGCCATTGAAATTGGCTAATGTTGGTTTAAGTATATATATGCATATGATGATGCTTTTCATGGATGTGGGAAATTGCATGATATGAGTTGATTAGCATGAAATGTTTGTGTATGATAAATGATAGCATGTGAATTGGGTGTTGATGCCTTAGTTGTCGTTGATTTGGTTGATGATTTATGCTTGGAATGGTTTTATGTTTGTTGTGTAGGTTTGTGCATGGAAGGGTGACAAAATGACTTGGTAAATAGCCTTATTTTTGTCCACACGGGTAGGCACACGGGCGTGTGTCTAGGCCGTGTGTGACACACGGCTAACCCCATGGACGTGTGTTCTGGCCGTGTAGCCCCTGCACCTTAATTGTTGCAAAACAGAATGTTTAGTATCGAGAACACGGGTAGGGACACGGGCGTGGGTCTCAGCCGTGTGATGGCACGGCCTTAAACACGGGCGTATGCCCTGGCCATGTGAAGTTTGCACCTATTTTGTGAAAAATTATGGAAATTAAATCGACCACACGGCCTAGCACACGGACGTGTGCCACGACCGTGTGGCACAAGTCAGATAGCACCCTATTTTGAACACGGCCTATAGCACAGGCATGTCCAAGGGTCACACAGGCATGTCCCTTAGGTCACACGGGCGTGTGAGCCTTATAGCATGAAAAATTTTCTAAGTTTTGCAAAACTTTCCAAAGTTCTCGATTTAGTCCTGAACCACTTCCAAAGCATGTATTGAGCCTCGTAGGCTCATTTTAGGGATGATATGAATGTATGTGAAAAGTTTTAAATTTGAATGGAAATTACGTCTCGATTTTGTATGTTTACTTGTGTTTAAGTCCGGTAATGCCTCGTACCTTGTTCTGGCGTCGAACATGAGGGGTGTTACAATAGGTTACGGAGCATTACCGGACTTACAATATTTTAAAACATACATTTCATATACAATTTATCAATTCAAATACAATTCAGTCTCAATCAGTCATAGTGTCCCTTAAACGAGCCTACAAGGCCTTAAACATGCATTGAAAGGCCTTAAAAGATTTGAAGACATGTTAAATAAAGACATTAAACTACTAGTTAGCATTCTTGAAATAAAAGAGTTCATTGTACTTGTTGAGCGAGTATGCAAAACCGAAGAGCTCGGGAAAGAGAAAAGAAAAGTTGACTTTGAAGCTAGAGATTCACGTAAGAGATTATCGAGTAAGTCCTTTCAGTCGGCGCCAAAGAGATTTCTGGATGATTCTTTCCGTTTAAAAGCTATTGTGGGTCATACTAGACGTGATCGGGATAGACCACCTGTGAGTTCGAAAGCTACCTTAGTAGCTAGTGTTGGTAACGTCAGACCAAATCAATCGGAGTGCAAACATTGTGGTAAACAAAATCTTGGCAGTTATAGATTGCATGATCGGGCTTGTTTTAAATGTGGATCGATGGTTCATTTCATCCGTGAATGCCCTGAGTTAGCTGAGCAAAACACAGTACATAATGCGAGACCGAGTAACATGTCAGCTCGAGGTAGACCACCCAGAAACACGGATAATGTGAGTAGCGTTCAGAAAGGAACTAAAGACACAGCTGTAAGATCTGAGGCTTACGCACCTGCCAAAGCTTTTGCTATTCGGGCTCGTGAAGAGGCTTCATCCACAGATGTTATTACTAGTACTTTCACTCTCAATGATACTAGTGTTGTTGCATTAATTGATCCTAGTTCGACTCATTCTTATGTATGTGAGACTTTAGTATTCAGTAAGACTTTTCCTGTAGAGTCTACTAAGTTTGTGATTAGAGTATCGAACCCCTTAGGTCGGTGTGTTTTGGTCGATAAAGTTTACAAGAATTGTCCATTGATGATTCAAGATTCATGTTTTCTAGCTGGTTTGATGTTGTTGCCATTCGACAAGTTTGATATAATTCTGGGTATGGATTGGTTAACCTTACACGATGCTATTGTGAACTGCAAATGGAAGACTATTGATTCGCGATGTCAATGATGAGATTATTTGGATTGAGTCTAATGATCTGAATAGTTTACCGGCAGTGATATCTTCGATGTTAGCTCAGAAATATGTGAGAAAGGGTTGTGAAGCTTACTTTGCTTATGTGCTCGACTCTAAAGTGACCGAAAATAAGATTGAATCAGTACCAATTGTGTGAGAGTATCCGAATGTGTTTCCCGAAGAATTATCGGGTTTGCCATCGATCCGAGAGGTAGAGTTTGGTATTGAGTTAGTGCGGGGACGACTCCGAAATAGATAGCTCCGTACAGAATGGCACTGACTGGATTAAAAGAGTTGAAGACTCAGTTGCAAGAATTGACTGATAGAGGCTTCGCACGACCAAGTTTTTCTCCCTGGGGTGCATCGATTTTGTTTGTGAAAAAGTAAGACGGAACTATGAGAATGTGCATCGATTATCGATAGCTCAATAAGGTGATTATAAAGAATAAATATCCTTTTTCACGGATTGACGACTTGTTTGATTAGTTGAAAGGGGCTATTGTGTTTTCTAAGATAGATCTGAGATCAGGTTACTATCAGCTGCGAGTTAAAGACTCCAATGTGCCAAAAACTACTTTTCGAACAAGGTTCGGACACTATGAGTTTTTGGTTATGCCTTTTGGACTTACTAATGTACCTACTGTTTTTATGGATTTAATGAATTGGATCTTTAGACAGTATTTGGATCGATTTGTGGTTGTGTTCATAGATGACATATTGATCTATTCCCGTGATGAATCCGAGCATGTTGAACATCTGAGATTAGTGCTACAGACTTTGCGTGACAAGAGGTTGTATGAAAAGTTCAGTAAATGTGAGTTTTAGTTACCAAAAGTCAGTTTTCCAGGACATGTTGTATCAACATCGGGTATTCGGGTTGATCCGAACAAGGTTTCAACTATACTAGATTAGAAGCCTCCTAGAAATGTATCCGAAGTCTGAAGTTTTTTGGTATTAGCTGGTTACTATAGACTGTTCGTAAAAAGGTTTCTCTATGATTGCAACACCGATGACGCGACTACTTCAGAAAGATGTTAGGTTTAAGTGGTCAGAAAAGTGTCGATCAGTTGAAAGCTTTGTTGACTGAAGCTCTAGTGCCAGTTCAACCAGAATCAGGTAAAGAATTCGTTATCTATGGTGATGCATCTTTGAACGATTTAGGATGTGTTTTGATGCAGGAAGGCAAAGTTATAGCTTATGCCTCAGGACAGTTAAAGCCACACGAAAAGAACTATCCAACACATAATTTGGAATTGGCAGCTATTGTGTTTGCGTTGAAAATTTGGCGCCACTATCTGTTCGGTGAAAAATGTCACGTCTATTCTGATCACAAAAGCTTAAAATATTTGATGACTCAGAAAGATCTGAATCTACGACAGCGAAGATGGTTAGAGTTGTTAAAAGATTATGAGCTTGTGATTGACTACCATCCGGGAAAGGCTAATGTGGTTGCTGATGCTTTGAGTCAAAAATCGTTGTTTGCCCTACTTGCGATGAATACTCAGTTTTCCCTATCCGATGATGGTTTGCTAGTAGCTGAGTGGAAAGTGAAACCGTTATTTATTCAGCAGATTTGTGAGGCATAGAAAGTTGATAACGAATTGATAGCAAAACGGGCTCAATGTGATGCGAATACTGATTCAGAGTTTCGAGTTGATACTGAAGGTTGTTTGAGGTTCAAAGGCTGAATGTGTGTTCCGAGAAATTTAGAGTTGATTCAGATGATTTTGAATGAAGCTCATAGTAGTCAGTTATCTGTTCACTCGGGTAGTACAAAAATGTATAATGATTTGAAACAGCCTTACTGGTGGCATTTTATGAAACGAGACATTTCTAAGTTTGTTTCGAAGTGTTTAATCTTTCAACAAGTTAAAGCCGAGCATCAGGTACCGTTTAGGTTACTTCAGCCAATTATGATACTCGAGTGGAAATGGGACAGAGTCACGATGGATTTTGTATTGGGTTTTCCTTTGTCACCGAGTAAGAAAGATGCAATCTGGGTTATTGTGGATAGATTGACTAAATCAGCTCATTTTGTTTCGGTTCACACAGATTACTCACTTGATAAGCAAGTTGAATTGTATGTTTCTTAGATTGTGAGTATAACAGCCTGATTTGGGACCTAGTAGGAACAGTGGTTTTAGGGCCATAAATTCGATGAGGAAAAAATCTTATTCTTATTATATTTTTATGGTCTACGATTTCACAAAAAAATTTCGTGAAAATTTCGTTCGAAAATTTCAACGTTTGGGCACTCAATTTAGTCAAAAGGACTAAATTGTAAAAAGTGCAAAAGTTGAGTTCCACATGTTAGAGGTGTCCAATTTCTATGAAATTTTAAATCGGTGGTTCTTAAATGGAAATTATACCATTGGTTAAATTTTTGGACAAAAATGGACATTAGATAAGTGAAATAGGATTTTTTTAAGTTAGGGGCATTTTGGTAATTTGGTAATTAAATGGACTAAAAGACAAAATAAAAGCCAAAAACCTTTGTCCATCTTCTTCCTTGGCCTAATTTAGCATGGGGGAAGCCATGGCTAGTGTTTCCAAGCTTTCAAGCTCAATAGTAAGTGCATCCAAGCCTCGTTTTTAATGTTCTTTACATTTTCGAGATCCCCATAACTCGGTTTAGCTATTTCTACCAGTATTTTGAGCTAGGGTTTGTGTTTAAAAATTTACCCATGGATGACATGTATGTGCTTTGATGGCTAATGGTAGAATATGAATGCTCGGTGTGTAGTAAATGACTTTTACCAAGTGATCTTCGATGAAATCGCATAAAAGGACTAATTTTTAAAAAGTTGAAAAATGTATGAAAATGTGTGAATGAATGAAAATTGTGGACTGCTATAGTTATAAAAATGGTTCGGCTAGGCCTAAAATACAAGGAAATCGAATAAAAATCATTTTATGATCCTAGGGGCAAAAGTGTAAATATGATAAAGTTTAGGGGCAAAAATATAATTTTGCCATAAAATGGTTTTTGGGTCACAATGAATAATTTGACTAATAAGTAAGCTGAATTTGATGTTATAGATCAAAGAAAATGAGGTTCAAACTTACAACGAGAGGAAAAAAACGAGTAACTGACGGTTAGGTCTCTTCTTGCCATTTTGGTATCGAGGTAAGTTTGTATGAAATTAAAGCTACAAAAATGTTAATATGTATTTAATTAATTTATATTATGAAACATGTATATTATTTCCATGAAGATGATTAATGATGCCTCAACGAGATTATAAAGAAATTATGTGAAGTTGAAGTCCTGGTTGAATGCTCGGAATAACAAGGATACCTACGTCACAACATAAGACAAGGAAGGTCCCGTATAAGACCATGTCTGGGGCATGGCATCGGCATCAAATGTAGGCCCCGTATAAGACCATGCTTGGGACATGGCATCAACACCGAATGTAGATCCCGTATAAGAACATGTCTAGGACATGGCATCGACAATGAATAAGGAAGGTCCCGTATAAGACCATCTCTAGCACATGGCATCGGCACTGAATAAGGAAGGTCCTGTGAAAGACCATGTCTGGGACATGGCATCGACATCTATGTACGATCTCATATAAGACATGTCTGGGACATGGCATTGACATCGAGTTAAGAGATCCCGTGTAAGACCATATATGGGATATGGCATCGGCATCAAGAGGTGATCCCAAGTAAGACCATATCTGGGATATGGCATTGGCATCGTGATACATCTATGATGAGATTGAGTATCCTTTGATATTCCGAGTAGTTCGACGGGCAAAGAGCTAAGTTTATGCATCAATGACAAAGAGCTAATTTTATGCATCAATGACAAAGAGCTAATTTTATGCTTATGATGTAAGAATATGTGGGAAATGTGGATTGTGATCATGTGTGAGGCTTTTAAGCCAGATTAAATTGAGAAATGAAATGTTTAAGTTTTTTTTGTTGATGTCTAAGTTAAATTGGCCAATGAATGGCTTGTAAATATTTGATGATGACTAGCTATTGGCATGGCTAACTATGGATATGATTTAGTATTATAAGTGTGTAAATGAGAATTAGTACAAAGAAAACATGATAGAGTAAAACTAGCAATAAAGCAGTTTGGACAGCAGCAGTTGAATCACTATGAAAATTCACCAAAAATAGTGAAAATTGAATTAGAAGTTTAATAAAATATGAAATTAAAGCTTATTGAGTCTCTTTTCACATAAAAGAGACGGTGTAAGCAAAATAATTTCAGATTATGAGATATTTGATTTTTTATAAGACAGGATCAGAATGATTTTGGAATCCCCTGTTCTGAGTTTGGAACTTCATTAAAAATTGTAAAAAAATAATCAAGGGATAAAATTTATATGCTTGAAGTTATTAATGAGTCTATTTTCAAGATAAAAAAAAGGGAACATCTGTTAAGTTCTTTGCAATGAGAAAATAAATTTTTAGTGAAGAGGGGTCAGAATTGTTGAACAGCGAAATAGGGAAAGTTTAAAGAATAAACTGTACTGATTCGATGAACCAAAAATTATGGAAATTTTATGGTAAGAAGATATGTGAATCTAAATTCAATGAAAATTATCGGATCTTAATTTAGAGTTCCATAGCTCTAGATAAAAATAATTTAGTGACTGTAACTCGAGTAGATAGCTCAGGATGAACATAAGTGAATTGAGAAATTTTATGCAATAATGATGGCATTATCTTGAGAACTCAAAATAAGGATTGTTTAAAGCATGGTAATAAATTTTTTATTATTTACATATATACTTACTAAGCTTTATAGCTTACTCCCCTTCCTTTCTCATATCATGTAGGGTTTTATACTAGCTCAGGCTGGAGATCGCCGGAGAAGCTATCACACTATCAAGCTATCATATTGGGTATAAGTGAATGCAAAACCTTTTGAGTCTATGGCTTGTATAAGGACTTAGTTAATTGTGTATGTGTCAGTTGATTTGGCCAAATGTGTTGGTTCATATTGGTTAATGAGTTGTAATGCCTATATATATGTGTGTGCTTATAATAAAGGTTTTATGTGATGTGGTTATGTGTGTTTGGGATGGATGGATTGAAGTTGTGTTTAAGTACGTGAAAATGAGGGTGCCAAATGGTCTGGAAAATAGCCATTTTCTTGGCCATACGGGCAGAGACACGGCCGTTGATAAACCGTAAAAGTAACATATTTTAACCCCATATTTAGTATGCTTTTGGATGATTTAGCCCTTGATTTATGTAAAAAGGTGCTTTTAATCCTTTCTTTTCATGTTTATACTCAAGAAAGCACCCGAGGACGAAAAGAACAAGAAACGGGCTTAAAACGGGCCAATTTGGGCTAAAGAGGAAATCGACACGGCCTGGACTTCAAGCCACACGGCCGTGCCTCGTCAAATTACTTCACACGGCCATGCCATGATTTACACGGCCGTACCCCAATCGACAGAATTGAGACATGGCCTGAAGACGATTTACACGGGCGTGTACCATGGCCGTGCCCCTACCGCAGGAAAGAGCAATTTCACTCAGATTTGGATGCTTGAAGGCAAAGAAACACATTCTTAAGTCTACTTAAACATCCTAGGAGGAATTCTACTTGAATTAGGATACTTAGGAGCCAAGTAAAGCATCTCAAAGCCTATATAAACACCCAAGGTAGCAACTAAAAAACGGAGTTTGGCGAAGCAAAAGCAAGTCATGATTTGGCGAAGCTTTACGCGAGCTTTCATTCAGGGAATTACTTGAAGATAGCCAATTGATCCATCTCAAGAAGTCAGAATTCTACTCCAGACAGTGGATCTCTTCTTCAAATCCTTCAGGGGGTTTTAGGGATTTCTTATGTTTTGTTTTATCTTTTCTCTTGAGATGTTTTATTTTAAAGTTATGAACTAAATCCTTCAGATACCTGAAGGGGATGAAACCTAGATGAATTTTGTTATTATTTTCTGAATTATATAATGAATACTTAGTTTGTTCTTAATTATGTTGCTTAATCCAAATCTTATGTGCTTAGGTGGAGGAGGAATAGACCCTGCTTAAGAGTAGATCTAGCATAATTAAGCGAAGTTGATCGAACGCCTAGAGATACGGTTACGAGATTTTGCCGAATTAGGGTGAAACCTAATATGGGAATCCATTGATCGATTTACTGCTATTCTAGGGGGTTATTATAAGCGAACGAAAGTTCCACTAATTAATCTAGGGTTAGACATTATTTGCCTCGAGAGAGGGTTTAATATAGGTTAGGGAGTCCTATGGATCAAGCTGAGTAAAGAGATCATATGATTCAGTAATAAGTAACAAGTGAAGTCTAGGTGGATTCTTCCTAAGGGTATCGCCGTAATCAATTGAGTTTCTTTGATTTATTTCCCAATTTGTTCTTTTTATCTTTGTCTTTAGCTTTGTAGTCGTTAAACTAGATAAAATCAACCAATCACTCCATATTTTAGGCTAAATAATAAAAAGAAAGTGAGTATTAGTACTTTTAGTTCCTTTGGGTTCGATAATCCGGTCTTGCCTAAGCTATACTACTGTTCGATAGGTACCCTTGCCTTTAATCGTTGTCAGAGTTAGTTTCAAGGTTCGATCTCATTCATTATAAATTTAAAGCTCTGATTTCAGCGATCAGCCGTGTGTCTCCTCCATGTGGAGAACACGACCTCGGGACATGGGCATGTGCCTAGGGCATGTGAAGTCTGCATTTACTTTTCAGAATTTAATTAGCCACACGGCCTAAGCACATGGGTGTGTGACTTGATCGTGTGATCTAATTTTTTGATGACATCATAAACAGTCACACGGGCTAAGGACATGGGCGTTTGTGACCACATGGCCTACGCACATGGGCGTGTCCCAAGCCACATGGACATGTGACCCCTGTTTTGATGAAAAATTTTCTAAGTCTTCTTAAAGTTTCCTAAGTTCTCGGTTTGGTCCCAAACAGTTCTCAATTTATGTTTTGGGCCTTTTGGGCCCATATAAGGTATGATTTGTATGTGATTGAGGAATGTTAAATTGAATGAAATTATATAGTCGGTTTTGTATAAAGGTTTTTGTTTAAGTTTGGTAATGTCTCGTATCCTGTCCCGACGTCGGACATGAGTAAGGGGTGTTACATTTAGTGGTATCAGAGCTATGGTTTAGTCGATTCTCGAACTAACCTAGCGTATGTGAGTCTAGCTATACATGCCATATTACTACTCATGATAGTATGATATCTCCTGACTCTAACAAAATTGTTTTGTTAAGACAGAGATGACTTCCAATCGAGCTATTTTTGATAATGCTGAAAAATGATATTGAGGTGATTGAAATGTGTTTGTGATGAGATGAAACCCAGAAATGTATGAATAGAAGTTCATGATATGTATGTGTTAATGTACGAAGTGAGATAACCATGAGTTGAGAAATGTGGAAACATGGAATAAAATGAAAGTTTATGTGGCGATAAGCCCATTCATGTTAGCTTGGCATGCATATGATGATATATACCCAACCTATTTGAATAAGTGAAAATGATAAGTAAACTTACCCAATGGATGGAATATGTGTGTATGTACACTTGTTTGAATAATGTATAATCAGTATGTCCACATAGTTAAATCTCATGTTTAATTGTTAAATTAGAGAATATATAATGTTTTGTTTTATGACTCTGTTATGAAACCACAAATATTATAATAGTATGAGAGTTGAATTAGAAGATAAAATTAAGTAGAACGCAGGAGATGAGTACGATCGTTCAATGATGAATTGACGAATAAGACCATGGTTGGACCATGACAAAGTATGGAATGTACGACCATAGCTGGGCTATGGCATTTCAGTGAAAAGACCATAATTGGGTTATGACATTGTGGACGTAAGACCATGGTTGTACTATGGCAGTACATGTGTGTATGTTTAAGACCATAGTTGGACTATGGCATCAAGTAAATGACGTACTCGAAACCGTAAGGCGTTCTCTAATTTGACAAATGTTAGTAAGTAAATTCATTGGTGGGCATTGTGAATGGCAGAAAACATTCGTAAAATGAATAAGTATATTAAATTGTCTGAAGTGAATTATGTGATTATGATGATATTACGTTAATGATGAATGCTAAGTCATATGCGTGTATTAATGAGAGTCAAGTTAGAGGCTTTACGACCTCACCCATTACTAGTGATACTTTATGACGAAATTTTACGAGAACCATGTTGAATAAGTTCATAAGTGTGAAACTAAAGAGTTCAGTGATGAAACAATTAGAAATGTATATAGAGATGAGAATAGTTGGAAAGTGAAAACAACTTTAGAAGAAATATCAGAATGTTTTAAAGATTACATAGATTATGCAATGTCATAGATAAAGAAGAAGCTAGTCTTGGCTATTCGATTCAATTGAGTTATGTGTATTTAAAGTATCCTCGAGTATAGTAATGAATTTTGTACACTCACGAGTATATAGACGGATAGTCTGAATGAAGAAAATTATATTCTGGAAAGTATGATACAGAGATATGCCTACTGGATTGTTCTAATCAAATGATGTTATTATGAGTTAAAGTTGTGCCGATTGATAAAGTCATCACATTTATGAAAATTCCAATGACCTATGCATGTTAGAAAAGTTCTAAACAGTTGAAAGTATTATTAAACGAAGCTCTAGTTCTGAGTTTAGTTTCAACTGAGTAAGGAATTTGTGATTTTTCAATGATGTACTGTTGAACAGATCAGAATATGTCTTCATACAAGAATGTAAAGAAGCAGTTTGCACTTTCAGACGGTTAAAGTCACATGAGAAAGAACTGTTTAACTTATGATTTAGAGACAACCACTTTTATATCTGTGTTGTGAACTGGATGATTTCGTATGCTCGGCGAAAAATGTCATATGCTTCCTAATCCTAATGGGTTAAAGTATCTAATGTCGCAGAAAGATCTGAAACTAAGACAACGTGAATGTTTTGAGATGTTAAAAGACAGTGAGTAATTATCGACGTACCTTTTGGAAAGCAAGTATGGTTACAGATGCTTGAATGGAAAATTTTTGTTTATTTTTGTGAGTACTAGTTATTTGATTGATCTTATTTGTTGATGGACTAGTTCTAGCTAAGTTAAAAGCTTAAGCGATTCTTTCTTTTTGAATTGAGAAGCTTAGAGATGCGATAGAGAGTGGTGAACTAAACGAGTACAGTGTGAAACGAATTTCTATTCCAATTTTAGGTTGGACCTGATTCCTGTTATTATTATTGTTTTGAGATAGAATTCGTGTATTGGGTAACCTAGAGTTTGTACAGAAGTTTTGTACGAGACTCAGTAGTAGCTCGTCGATTCATCCAAGAATAATAAAATGTGCAATTGTAGGAGTAGGTGTTCTGGCGATTGAGTATGTATCACGATATTTTTGACTTTATGTTCAGATGTCTATTTGCTATCAAGTAAGCCGAAATCAAGTATATGTAGGGCTAACATAGTCAGTGATGGTAAGGGAGTGATGATGAAATAGAGTTACCATAGATTTTATATCGGGATCGTCATTATCTCCGAAAAGCAAGATGTTAATTGCTTTATGGTTGATCATTTGACAAAGAAAGATCCATATGATCATTTTATTATGTACATATTTCTTATTTGACCGGTTAGCTGAGTAATATGTTTCTGAGGTTATTCGATTATGCAGAGTGCCAGTTCCATTATGTCAGATAGAGATTCGATAGTTGCATCGCAATTAAGGGATGAGCCGTAGGGAACTCTGAGTATGCAGTTGCATTTTGGCACAGTAATATAAGTCTAAGAGGGTAGTTCAGATTTTGATGGTGTACTCCGGCACTGTGTGCTAAAGTTTAAAGGATATTAGAAAGAGATAAATGAGATTAAATCGATTTGTAATTCTGAGAAGATTAGTGAAAGTGTTTTAGGAGAGTTGAAAGCAACTTCTTTTGGTAAGATTTTCGGGGATGAAAAACCCTAAAGAGGGGGAGAATTGTAACAGCTCGATTTTGGGCTTAGTCGGTACAGTAGTTTTGGGGCCACAAATTCAATGAGGAAAAATCTTATTCTTATTATATTTTTATGGTCTACGATTTCACGGAAAGATCCCATGAAAATTTAGTTCGAAAATTTCGACGTTTGGGCACTCATTTTAGTCAAAAGGACTAAATTGTAAAAAAAGTGTAAAAGTTAAGTTCCACATGTTAGAGGTGTCCAATTTCTATGAAATTTTAAATTGGAGATCCTTAAATGGAAATAAGACCATTGATTAAATTTTTGGACAAAAATGGACATTAGATAAGTGAAATAAGATATTTTTAAGTTACGGGCACTTTGGTAATTTGGTAATTAAATGGACTAAAATACAAAATAAAAGCCAAAAACCTTTGTCCATCTTCTTCCTTGACTGAATTTAGCAAGGGGGAAGCCATGTCTAGGGTTTTCAAGCTTTCAAGCTGAATAGTAAGTGCATCCAAGCCCCGTTTTTAATGTTCTTTACATTTTTGAGATCTCCGTAACTCGGTTTAGCTATTTCTACCATTATTTTGAGCTAGGGTTTGTGTTTAAAAATTTAACCATGTATGACATGCATGTGCTTTGATGTCTAAAGGTAGAATATGAATGCTCGATGTGTAGTAAATGACTTTTACTAAGTGATTTTTGATGAAATCGCATAAAAGGACTAATTTTTAAAAAGTTGAAAAATGTATGAAAATGTGTGAATGAATGAAAATTGTGGACTGCTATAGATATATAATGGTTCGGCTAGGCCTAAAATACAAGGAAATCAAATAAAAATTATTTTATGAGCCTAGGGGAGAAAATGTATATATGATAAAATTTAGGGGCAAAAATGTAATTTTGCCATAAAATGATTTTTGAGTCACAATGAATAATGTGACTAATAAGTAAGCTGAATATGATGTTATAGATCAAAGAAAATGAGGTTCGGACTTAGAATGGGAGGAAAAAAATGAGTAACTGACGGTTAGGTCTCTTCTTGCCATTTTGGTATCGAGGTAAGTTTGTATAAAATTAAAGCTACATAATGTTAATATGAATGTAATTACTTTATATTATGAAACATGTATATTATTTCCGTGAAGATGATTAATGATGCCTTAACGAGATTATAAAGAAATTATGTGAAGTTGAAGTCCTGGTTGAATGCTCGGAATAACAATGATACCTACGTCATGGCATGAGACAAGGAAGGTCCCGTATAAGACCATATCTGGGACATGGGATCGGCATCGAATGTAGGTCTCGTATAAGACCATGTTTGGGACATAGCATCGACACCGAATGTAGATCCCGTATAAGACCATGTCTGGGACATGGTATCGGCATCGAATAAGGAAGGTCCCGTATAAGACCATTTCTGGGACATGGCATTGGCATCGAATAAGGAAGGTCTCGTGTAAGACCATGTCTAGGACATGGCTTCGGCACCAAAGGAAGATCTCGTGTAAGACCATGTCTGGGGCATGGCATCAACATCTATGTACGATCTCGTATAAGACCATGTCTGGGACATGGCATCGACATCGAGTTAAGAGATCCCGTGTAAGACCATATCTGGGATATGGCATCGGCATCAAGAGGTGATCCTATGTAAGACCATATCTGGGATATGGCATTGGCATCGTGATACATCTATGATGAGATTGAGTATCCTTTGATATTCTGAGTAGTTCAACGGGCAAAGAGCTAAGTTTATGAATCAATGATAAAGAGCTAAGTTTATACATCAATGGCAAAGAGCTAAGTTTATGCTATGATGTAAGAATATGTGGGAAATGTGGATTGTGATCATGTGTGAGGCTTTTAAGCCAAATTAAATTGAGAAATGAAATGTTCAAGTTTTTGTTGTTGATGTGTAAGTTAAATTGGCCAATGAATGACTTGTAAATATTTGATGATGACTAGCTATTTGCACGGCCAACTATGGATATGCTTTAGTATTATAAGTGTGTAAATAATAATTAGTACAAAGAAAACATGATAGAGTAAAATTAGCAATAAAGCAGTTTGGACAGCAGCAGTTGAATCACTATGAAAATTCACCAAAAATAGTGAAAATTGAATTAGAAGTTGAATACGATATTAAATTATTATTGAGTCTTTTTTCACATAGAATAGACGGTGTAAGCAAAATAATTTAAGATTATGAGATATTTGAATTTTTATAAGACAGGGTCAGAATGATTTTGGAATCCCCTGTTCTAACTCTGGAAATTCATTAAAAATTATAAAGAAATATTAAAGGGATAAAATTTATATGCTTGAATTTGTTAATGAGTTTGTTTTTAAGATAAATAAATGGGAACATCTTTCGAGTTTGTTTCAATGAGTAAATAAATTATTAGTGAAGAGGGGTCAGAACTGTTGGACAACGAAACAGGGGAAACTTTAAAGAATAAACTGTACTGATTGGAAAAACCAAAAATTCTGGAAATTTTATTGTAAGAAGATACGTGAATCTAGATTCAAGGAAAATTAGTGGATCTTAATTTGGAGTTCCATAGCTCTAGATAAAAATAATTTAGTGACTGTAACTCGAGTAGACAACTCAAGATGAGCAGAAGTGAATTGAGAAATTTTATGCAATAAATTATCTTGAGAACTCAAAATAAGGATTGTTTAAAGCATGGTAATAAATTGTTTATTATTTACATACATACTTACTAAGCTTGATAGCTTACTCCCCTTCCTTTCTCATATCATGTAGGGTTTTATACTAGCTCGGGTTGGAGATCGCCGGAGATGCTATCACCCTATCAAGTTATCATGTTGGGTATAAGTGAATGCAAAACCTTTTGAGTCTATGGAATGTATAGGGACTTAGTTAATTGTGTACGTGTCAGTTGATTTGGCCAAATGTGTTGGCTCATATTGGTTAATGAGTTGTAATGCCTATATATACGTGTGTGCTTATACTAAAGGTTTTATGTGATGTGGTTATGTGTGTTTGGGATGGATGAATTGAAGTTGTGTTTAAGTATGTGCAAATGAGGGTGCCAAATGGTTTGGAAAATAGCCATTTTTTTGGCCACACGGGCAGAGTCACAGTTGTGTGTCTTAGCCATAGGGAGAACACAACCTCGGGACATGGGCGTGTGCCCAGGGCGTGTGAAATTTGCATTTATTTTTTAGAATTTAATTAGCCACACGGCCTAAGCACGCGGGTGTGTGACTTGGCCGTGTGATCCAATTTTGTTGATGACGTCATAAACAGAGGGTCACACGGGCTAAGGACATGGGAATGTGTGACCACATGGCCTACCCATATGGGTGTGTCCCAAGCCATATGAACGTGTGACCCCTGTTTTGATGAAAAATTTTCTAAGTCTTCTTCAAGTTTCCTAAGTTCTCGGTTTAGTTCCAAACAGTTCTCAATGTATGGTTTGGGCCTTGTGGGCCCATATAAGGGGCGATTTGTATGTGATTGAGGAATGTTAAATTGAATGAAATTATATAGTCGGTTTTGTATAAAGGTTTTTGTTTAAGTTTGGTAATGCCTCGTATCCTGTCCCAGCATCAGACACGGGTAAGGGGTGTTACAGTAATATTGCACGGAGTACCTATTTTTATTATTTCGGATAGAGATCCGAGGTTCATGTTGCGGTTTTGGAAGAACTTGCAAGATGCACTAGGTACGAAACTACACTTTAGCACTGCTTTCCATCCGCAGACAGATGGTCAGTCCGAACAAATTATTCTGATACTCGACGATATGTTGAGATGTTGTATTCTCGAGTTTGAAGGTACATGGGAATGATACTTGCCACTGATTGAATTTGCGTATAATAATAGTTTTCAATCAAGTATCAAAATGGCACCTTATGAGGCTTTGTACGGTCGTAAATGTCGAACACCTTTGTATTGGACTGATCTCAGTGAGAATAAGATATATGGGGTCGATTTGATCGGAGAGACTAAACAGGAAGTGAAAGTGATTCAAAGTCTGAAAATAGCGTCAGATCGTTAGAAATCGTATGCAGAGTTAGAGCAGAAAGATATATAGTTTTAGATTGGGGACAAAGTATTTTTGAAAGTCTCACCATGCAAGAAAATACTCAGATTTGGTCGTAAAGGCAAGTTGAGTCTGAGATTTATTGGGTCATATGAGATTATAGAATGTCTCAGGCCAGTTGCTTATAGACTATTGTTGCCACCTGAGTTAGAAAAGATTCATAATGTATTCCATATTTCGATGCTTCGTAGATATCGATCAAATCCCTCGCATGTGATTAATCCATCAGAGATTGAGATTAAGCCTGATATGACTTATGAAGAAGAACTGATTCATATTCTGGCTCGAGAAGTTAAGGAATTGCGAAATAAGAATATTTTGTTAGTAAAAGTGTTGTGGCATCAGCACGGAGTGGAGGAGGCTACGTAGGAGCTAGAGGATGCAATGAAAGATCGATATCCAAACCTATTCACCAGTAATATTCTTGGGGACAAAAATCCCTAAGGGGGGAGATTTGTAACAGCCTAGTTTAGACCCCAATAGGAATAGTGGTTTCACAACCACAAATTCGAGTCTGGAAAATTTTTAAAAATTATTTTCTTTGTTTATAATGTGTGAATTTATATGTGTGAAAATCTCGTTTGAAAATTTTATTGTTTGAGTGTCTGATTTAATAAAAAAGATTTAATCGCGTAAAAGTTGCTAACTATTTGTTAAAGTATTAAATTGCTTTATTTTTTTTAATAGGAGGTTTTTATGTTGCAAATTGACCATGGAACAAAGTAATGGACGGTTATGTACATATTTTATAAGATTATTATATTAAATAATAAAGGTTAATAAAGTAAAGAAGTAAATTAAGGAATTATAATAAAACATAAGTTAAAGTTAGTGTTTTAGTTCATCTTTTAAAGTCGAATATACCAAAGGAAAATAAAAAGAAAAAGAAATCTATATTCGGCTATATTTAAGCTTGATTAAGGTATGTAACTAGCTCGTTTTTTGATAATTTTTATGTTTTTGAGATCGTTGCTATGAAATTTACAAAGCCCATGCCTTAATCCTTAATTTTGATGATATTTTGAGTTATGCCATTGATGAATTTATGAGCTTTGTGATGTTAGATGATGAATTATGAAAGATATGTTTTGGATTAATATGTTTTGTATTGGAAATTTTGATGAATTTGAATAATTAGGGCTAAATTGTAAAAATAATAAATTGAGGCACTAAAACGTGAAATAAATTGAATGTATGGGCTTGTATGAACATGAGGAAGATTCGACCTAAGCATGGAATATTGAAATTTTGCTTATTTTGTGTTTTATGCAATAAGGACTAAATTGTGAAAAGTGTAAAATGTCAGGGGCAAAATAGTAATTTACCTATTTGTGTTTTTTTGGACTAAATTGAATAAATTGTGTTTGAATAAGTTTAATTTGAATATGTTTTGTAACACCCCAAACCAGGCTCAAACACCACGACCGGATCTGGCATGTCATTAGGAAAAAAATTTACAAAGTATCTCGAGCTTTAGAAAACTTTTAAGTTACTATCTATTTAAAACTCCAAGTTTAGTGGTTTATTTTTTTTAAAAAAAAACTTACAATCGTTTTATGAAAATAATTTATTTCTTGTGTTTTAGGTGACATTTTTAAAATATCTGTTATTGCATTTGATCACGTTAGAGATCTGTCATAAAAATCTGTTTACTAAGACGTTAACTATGTTGCATGAAAACTTTACTTGCATTAAGAAAATTTCATATCAACCATCTCATAATTAAAACGTCTAAAACTTAAAACCAAAATTATAAACCAAATTATTAGTGGCCTTATTACAACATAGAACCCCCAAAAATTAAAGATAAATGAAGTTATATTTAGGATGGAAGAAAACCGTGCATGGCCACCCCGAAATCCTCTTCGGCCCGGTCCACTGCACTATTTATTACCTGCGAAGATGTTAAGCAAATAGAGTGAGTCGAAGGACTCAGTGTGCAATTTCCAAGCACCATCATTGGGCTCAAGCCCATCCAGTTACCATTTGGGCCTTAGCCCCCTTTTACATAATCACATTGGGTGGAGCCCATTTGAAACCAGATTGGGCCTTAGCCCCATAGTTTAGAATAGCAAGTAGCACATGCAAAATGATGTAGAACCCAACCCCAACCTAAATTTCCATCCGCTACACACCACCCGTACCTGCCAATCACACCAATGGGGATTTTTACAATCAACCCTCACCGCTACACGCCATCGATGGCAGTCATGCTGCAGTTAGCTGCCCATTGTCAGAATTGTGACAGAGTCACCAGGTTATATGGCATAGCCACTAGAACAGAGTGTGGCAGAGCCACCAGAACAGATTGTGGCAAGGCCACCGGAATGCTTCCCCTTTTCATTAATAATGTATATATCCACCCCTATGTAGACATAAAATCGTGATGTATAGATGCAACAGGTTTCGGCATACATGTATAAAATATTCAGAGTGTACAGATAATCATGACAACATATTCATTTATATAGCACAGTCAGAAGTCACTAGCCTGATGTCTCATTTTTACCTTCATGGATAACCCCACAATCTATACCGAAGTTTCAGGCATTTAACAGAACATACATAAATTAACAGATACAACAAGCATAGGTGTGGGAATTACATACCTGTAAACATGAAGAACTAAACTATCGATCTCGCTAATCCCTTCACTCGCAGAGATCACAACGATCTACTTATCTCTCTCTGAAGCCAGCCCACAACCCGGTGGAAAGTCTCGAACGGCAGACACCGCACGCTTCTTGAACTTAGGGGTAGGAACCGCGAGTCCAAACCCCTCCCTTACTTGGCTGGTATTTGATTCCATAAAAGATCTTGGTCAGAAGACCGGGTTAAGACATTAAGAAAGAAATATGGAAACGAGAACACACGCTCAAACGAAGAGGTTCCTTACCTAGATCGATAGAAACCGAAAGCTTCAGGCTTGGATTATGAGGTCGATTGAGTACCTATATAAATACTGTGTGAGAATCAGTTCCCCAAGAAAATGGATCCAAAGAAGTGACCCACCGGCCAACCAAATGAATAGAAACCTCTTATGGCCTATTCGGCCAACAACACTTACCAACGCCCTCTTGGAAGTAGGCCACTCAAAGAAAGGATGATGAAGACACGTCCCTCTACCACTGGCCAATGTCTATAGATACGAATTAGAACCTTCGATTAGCCATAACAAAAAGAAAGAGAAGAGAAAATGATAAGGAAAGAGAAGAAGATCCCTTACTGAAACAAGAGTGTAATGATTAAAAGTTCTATGCTCGGTAATCAGCAAAATCGACAGAAGGGTGCAGATTCGGCTAAAGAAAAAAGAAATAAAAAAGATGAAATGGTAGCAGATGATGATTCGGTCAAGAAATAAATGAGAGATTAGGTTCGGCTATGAAGAACAAATGGAGGAAATATGGAGCAAGAAAAAGAGAGAAGAAAAGCAAAGGGGTGCTACGACTTGAATAGAAGAGAAAAGAAACAAAACAAAAAGAAGAGAAAAGGAGCTTGCGAGGATTCGACAAAGATTGGGAGCTTGGGGAGAATGAAAGCAATTGAGAGAGAAAGAGAAGAATAGAAAGGAAAAGAGTGCCCAAACAGGTTTTGGCCTACCAGTGAGGGGATGACTAAGTAGCAGCCTTAAGGGTTTCGGCTAACAGAGAAAGAAAATGTACCGAAAGAAGAGCACACCAAAAGCCAAAAAGAGAACCTTCAACACACACAATTTGCTAAAAACATACCATAATTTTGGCACCTAAACCTCTCCACCAAAATTGAATGCCTACACCCCCTCCCAACACTACTCAAAATTCGGCCAACTTCCTTCTCACCTCAATCCCCATGCTTCCTCATTGATTCTCTCCTAAATCCCATCTCTTCCACTCATTCAATTCGGTTTGAAAAATTCAAACACCCCAAATGACTCTCCACCACTTATTTGAATTGTTTGACGAGGTCTTCCCTCTCTCTTCCAGAGTTTGATTGCCATCCAGCTGCCTCCCTTGCTTGTGCCAAAAAAAAAAATAGTACCCTTCTGCGCTGCTTGAGAGATTCGAACCCTCTCCCTCTCAGCTTCTCTTGTGATGCCACCTCCTTGCATGCTAGGTGGCGTCTCTTTGCCAATTTACCATTGCACTTATTGTGTCACTAGACCCAAGCAATAATCCTTAAAGCCTGACCCAGCCAGCTCCCTCCTAAAGTGCCTAAAAATTGAAATTTTTACCAAGGCTTTAGCTTGACCCTAAGCCTTTCGAGGGCCCCTTAACATAACAGGTTAGTAGATAAAGAATACCAAGACATAAAAATGAAATAAATTCAAAGCCCTTAAATCCCGAATGTTACATGTTTAGATCAAGAACTAAAGAAATCAGACTTAAATTGGGGGAAAACAAAAATAATTGAATAACCATTCTATTCCGTCAGTCGATATCCGAGGTAAGTTTATAAGTAAATAAATGCTGTTAATTTTGAATATATGTGAACTATAAATGCTAAATTGAATTTAATTAATATTTATAAGTGATGGCTGAATGGTTATATGCTAGGGAGCAATGTTTATGAGATCGATTTGATCGAGTTACGACGTTCAAAAGTCCCGTACGAACCTTAGGTATAGCTAGGATACATATGTCATGACATAGGGTTCCGTTATGTGTTAATGTGTAAGACCACGTCTGGGGCGTAGGCATCGACTTGTGACTTACGTGTAAGACCCTCTCTGGGATAGTGGCATCGATATGTGATTACATGTAAGACCATGTCTGGGATGTTGGCATTGTACGGAATGTTTGACTATCCGAGTATGCTTTTTAATTTCAAATGGTTCAACGGGCAATGATAAGTTAAGACCGAGTGTAAAATAGAGTTAAAAAGGCTCAGGTATTTATTCATACTAAGTTATGAAAATATGGTAAGTTGGATGTTTGGATTGATGATATAAATGTTTTATGTTAATGTGAACTATGTGTATGCATATGTTAATGTATACATTCAGCCAAATAATGTATTCGTGATGTAGAAAATGAAGGTTAAACATGCTAATGTTCAAATGAGTATTCGGCCAAAGGAAAACTTATGCAAAATTATATGTCTTGATATATGAAATTATAAGTTTGGAAATGTATATGAATTTATGATGGTTTAATTTAGTTTAGCTAAACTGAATTATGAATGTGAGTGAATGTCTCATTTGCTTATGACTTACTAAGCTGTGAAAGCTTACTGTGTGTGTTTGCTCTTTGTTTTATAGATTTTGGAAGCTAGTTACGAGCTCGGGGATCATCAGAGAAGTCTATCACACTATCGACTATCTTCGGTACTTTTATAAGTTTGAATTTGAACCTATGGCATGTATAAGCTAGTTAATATGTTTGATTTTGGGGTATGTAAATATGAGCCATGCGAAAATGGCTTATTTATTTTGTTAAGCTTGATTTTTATGCTTTTGATCAAATGATAGATATGTTTGGTTTTGGTGATTCGGCCATGGCTTATTTATATATATGTGAATTATGTTTGATATGTTTTGTTAAGTGTTTCTGTATAAGGTAAGTTTAGTTATAGCATATAGGTGAAGTGAGTTTGGTATGTCTTGTTAATCCTTGAATTTATTTATGGTTGATTTGGTTGATGCTTTAGTTTTATATATTGAACATGAAAATATTTAGTAAGATATAAATTTGGCAACAAGAAATATGTTCATTTTAGAAGTGCATTTTTTATACTATGAATGGTGTGATGGATGACTATATGTTTTGGATTTTGATATGTACTAAATCGGTTTGGTAATGTATTTATATGTATACATATTATGATTCATATTTGGCTAATAGGTTCAGCTAATGAAGCAAGGAATTGAACTTGTAACTAGGTTGTGTTGATAAAAGTTTTGGTGTAATTTTAATGGTTAATAGCCGAAATACATGTTGAGGTAAATTATTTATATATATATATCATTGTGTATGTTTTATTTAATTAAAGTTTGGCATTAGGTGTGCGAATTGAGTTTATAAATTAACTAATGTTTGCATTCAAATTTGGTTCTATTTAATATGCTCATATGATGCCAAAATATATGAATGTTTGTTTTGAAAATAGGTTCATATTGATAAGTTTACATGTGTATTCAAGCAAGTAATACTATAGTATATTTTGACCTTTAAGAAAATGAAGTTAAACATACATATATGTTTGGTTTTAATTTGCATACATGTATTATTAATGAAATGAGATGTTTGATATTTGATATATGAAATAGTCATATTGACATTTATTTAAGTATGATTAAAATGATATATGACTCAATAGTCATATGCATAAATACTTAAATGAATTTATAAGTATGCTTGTCCATGTTATAACTAATTAAGACCGTGTATAGTAATACACATTATGCAATGAATAATGGTTGGATAAACTTGGTATGATTTGTGTGCTCAAGGAAATTAATGATGCCTCATATGTTGTTTGTTATAAAGTTTTGTGTCATGATTTGATTGGTTTAATAAGTGCATATATTCAATTATGTATTATTAATGTTTGATATTTATTAGATATTCAAATACCATTTTTTATGATGAGCATTCAATTAGTATATGTAATTTAAGGCATATACTATATGACTATGAGGCATGCTAAATAGAGTGTATTTTGGATTATAAGTATGTTATGGATTTGATTAAAATTTTAAGGCATGAATAGTAATTTTAATATGATTTAAATGGTATGTTAATGTTTAAGTAGACTTAGGCTTTAGTTATGCTTACATAACTTATGTGTTTTTGTGATTGTTTGGAAGTTGTGTCTTGTCTGGTAATATCTCGTAACCCCATTCTAGCGACGGATACGGGTTAGGGGTGTTACATGAGCAATGTGCTCGGTATGTGATCGAATTTTGGTAAGAATGTAAATGAGTAAGTTATACCTATGAGAATGACCTTGTGATTATAAGTCCATGCTTATGATGTATGAATATGTGCCAAATGTGATTGATGATCATGTGTGAGGCTTTTAGGCCAAATTAAATTGAGTAATGATATGTTCAAGTCTTTGTTGTTAATGTATAGGTTAAATTGGCCAATGAGTGGCTTGTAAATATTTGATAATGAATAGTTATTGGAATGACTAACCATGGATATACTTTGGTGTTATATGTGTGTAAATGAAAATTAATATAAAGGAAACATGGAAGAGTAAAATTAGCAATAAAACAGTTTGGACAGCAGTAGTTGTGTGACTTTGAAAAATCACCAAAAAAATGGTGGTAATTGAATATTAGATTGAATTAGATATTAAATTAAAGCTTATTGAGTCTATTTCTACATAAAAGAAACAAATAATTAAAAGAATTTCATATGGTGAGATATTTGGATTTTAGTGAGACAGGGTCAGAATGATTTTAGAATCCCCTCTTTTGACTTGGAAAATTCATTAAACATTGTAAAAAAATAATCATGGGATAAAAATTATATTCTTGAATTTATTAATGAGTCTATTTTCAATAGAAACAAATAGGAACATTATTAGAGTTCTGTAAAATGAGATAATTAATTTTTAGGGAAGAGGGGTCAGAACTGTCAGACAACAAAATAGGGGAGACTTTAACGAATAAACTGTACTGATTGGTTGAACCAAAAGTTCTGGAACTTTTATGGTAAGAAGATATGTGAGTCTAGTTTTAGGAAAAATTAGCAGATCTTAATTTGGAGTTCTGTAACTCCAGATAAAAATAATTTAGTGACTATAACTTGAGTAAACAGCTCACGATGAACATATAAATGAATTGTGAAATTTTATGCAAATGGTATTATCTTGAGAGCTTATAATGAGGATTGTTAAAAGCATGGTAATCAATTATTTATTATTTAAATATGTACTTACTAAGCTTTATAGCTTTCTCTGTTGTTTTTCGTGTTCATAATGTACTCAGGTTAGCTCGGGTTGGAAGTCGCCGGAGAACCTATCACACTATCAAGCTTACAATTTAGGTATCGTTGATTTTATACTTAAGGTTATGGCATGTATAGGCAACTTGGTTATGTGTATATGTTACTATGAGTTGTCCTAGAATAATGACCCATGATATTCAGAGTTCATTGTTGTATAAGGCCATTTAATGTGGCCAATAAATTGGTTATGCTATAAACTCATGATGATGCATTTCATGGTTGAGTAAATTGTATGCTATGGCTTGTTACGTGTGTGTGGTGGATGTTTTGGTAGCTTTAATATGTCATGGAATATGTCATTCAAATTTATACTCAAGTATGGGCATGATAGGTTAGAAATTGGCTTGGAAAATAGCTAACTCCTTGGCCACATAGGAAGAGACACGGCCGTGTGTTTCAGCCGTGTGGAGGACACGGCCTGCCCACATGGGTGTGTGACTCTCCAAAACAAGGAAGTTTTTTAAATGTTCCTATAGTTTTAAAAGTTCTCAGTTTAGTACTGAATCGCTCCCAAAGTAAGTTTTGGGCCTCGTAGGCCTATTTTAGGGACTTGATGATATAAGATAAAAGTTTTAAATTTTAAATGAAAATTTATGCCTTGAATTTGTTCAGTTGCGAGTGTTATTGTTCGGTAATGCCTCGTACCCTATTCCGACGTTGAACACGGGTATGGGGTGCTACAGTTCAGGACTAAACCAATAACTCGGGAAGCTTTTCCACACTTAGAAATTTTTTTCTCAAAATAAGGGACACATGTCCGTGTGCACACGGCCATCAGACACGCTCGTGCCACAGGCCGTGTGATAATTGGAAATGGAGCACATGGCCATGTCCCAGCCTGTGTCCTAACCCATGTCCAAACAAGTGAGGTTACTGACTTGGGTCACACGGCCAATCACACGCCCTTGTGTCTAGCCCGTGTGCCCTTCGAAGTGGTCACACACGCCCGTGTGTCAGGCCGTGTGCTAGGCCATGCCAAACCTGTAAGGTACACTGACTTATGCAACACGGCCAAGTCACACGCCCGTGTGCTAGGCCGTGTGCCAATTAGGGGGTATACTGAATTATGACACACGACCGATCACACGCCCGTGTGTGAGACCATGTGGAGCATATTGAATTCATTTCAATTCCAACACCAGGGGACACACGGCCGTGTAACATGACTGTGTGTCACACACGGCTGAGACACACTCCCATGTGGAAAAAAATAGGCTATTTACCGAGCCATTTTGCCACCCAATTTTTCTACATACCTACACAATTCAAATGATACTCACTCATAGCATAAATGGTCATCTAATTCAACCAAAATCAAGGCTAAAACATACCATTTCAATTCCAACAACTAGCATGCTTACTATCTCATATTTACTCATTCAGATCATACCAAAGTTACATATTCAAATCAACTAATTAAACCATTCCAAACATGCATCATCCTTCACCTATTCACAAGCACATAACTTCCCAACTATCAATGTAACAGCCTGATTTTGGGGCTAGTCGAAATAGTGGTTTTGAGACCACTAAACCCAGGTTAAGGAAAATTATTTTGATGTTATTTTATGTGTTATGGTATTAATATATGGATATGTGAAAATTTTGGTGATTTAATTTGAGCGATAGCATGCTTAATTGTGAAAAAGGACTAAATCACATAAAGTGCGAAAGTTCTATTTTTCAAGGTAGAGGTGTCCAATAGCCATAGGTTACTAAATTGGAGGTTAAAGGCAATTAGGCCTTAGAGAATGTATTGGCTGGCCATAGATAACAAAAAGGGACAGGAGCATTAATTGTAGTCAAATTGGGTGAAATTATGTGAGAAAAGATGAATAAAATATGATAAAAAGAAAAACTATCATCTTTTACTATTCACTCATCTCTTTCCATCGAAAATTGAAGAGAAAATAGAGGTCTTTGAGGTTCAAACTTTCAGCCACTCAATTCTCATTCAAGTAAGTGACTTAGTTGGTTTTAATTGATTTTGTGTTTTTGGAGTCCCCAAAGCTTAAGCTAGCTAATGAGGGGACTAATTTGTGATATGGTTGAAAGTCTAGGGACTTTACATGAGAATGTTTATGTTGTTGTCTAAGTTTTTATGGAAGAAAATGAATGTTAGGGAGATTAGAAACAACTTTTGTGAAAGGTGTTAGCATGAAAACACCTAATTAGGACTTAAATGCAAAGATTGAATTTGGGTCATAAATGCATGAAATAGTTGGATTTGTGAGTAGTTGTAAGAGAAATAAATGTTTAACTAGGCTTGTTTAATGAGAAAGTGAGTTAAAAAATGATTTACGAGCCTAGGGGCAAAATTGTAATTTTACCATAAGAAAGGGGCAAAATGGTCATTTTTTCATAAGTATAGACTTTGATGCATTATGATCATAGAATGATCTAAATGAGTGAATTCTATTATTATAGAATAAGAAGAGCGCGGGATCAATCTTGACCGTGGACAAGGCAAGGTTGTGGATTAAACCACAAATCGAAACGTTTTGCATTGAGGTAAGTTTATGTGTAAACGATGCATTTTATATACACATTGTTGTTGTTGATAGATGCATGGCATGATTGAGAACATGTATGATTCCAGTGGATTGGATTTGATAGTTATTGTATAGTTTCGTATGAATGACGAAATAGCTATGTAAATGTGTAATAATAACACTTGATGGTGGGCTAAGTGTTATACCACCTTATTACTTAACTACGATGGGCTGTGTTCGATACCATTGTTTATTACATTATTTAGTGGGCTGTGTGGGATACCACTATAATTACCCTTTTTGGTAGGCTTTGTGTGATGCCACCCTATTAACGATTGATGGTGGGCTAAGTGCGAAACCACCAAGTGATTTGGCACCGTGGTTGGATTAGTGAGAAATTATGATGTGTTGTATCATGAGAATTTGTGGTGTTAGGTGTAGGGTTGCAAGTGAATGAATGTAAGCATTAAGCTTGTGACATAGTTGGAATGTGGTAAGGGATAAAATGAGTAAGTATAATTGTGAATGTGGCTTGTTTTTGTTTAGTATAATGCTATTTGTTGTTTAGCACATACTGTGATGTTATTTGTTTACATGTAAACTTACTAAGATTAAAGCTTACTCTCCTTTTCTTTTTCCTTGTTTTATAGCATTAAAGAGTTGGGTCAGAATACGCAGATAACCAGAAGATCGCTCACACTATCAGCTCACCTCAGTATATCTAGACTTGGTACATCTTGTGTATGGCATGTATAGGGGCTAGACTAATTAGATTGTTTTGTTATTTTGGCAAAAAGTATGTTGGCCCCTTTGAAAGATAAACTATTTTGTATATTGCCATGGTTGATGGCTCACCTTGTTATATATATGAAAAGATGTAGCTATTCATGGAATTTTATATTGCAAAATATGAGTTATTTAGTGATATGATGAATGGATTCATGTTGTGTGAGCTAGAGGGACGTAAAGAGCTTGGCAAATAGCCTTGTTCTTGTCCATACAGGTAGGCACACGGATGTGTGTCTAGGCCGTGTGTGACACACGATTAGTCCCATGGGTGTGTGACCAGGCCGTGTGTCCCCTGCATGTTAGTTTTACAAATCAGTAAGCTTTGTAGTAAGCACACGGGCAGAGACACAGTCGTGTGTCTCAGCCGTGTGGAAGGCACGGCCACAGACATGGGCATGTGCCCAGGCCGTGTGAAGTATACACCTTGAATTTGGAATATAAATTGCCACACGATTGAAGCACACTGTCATGCGACAGGCTGTGTGGATTAAATCAGGGGTGACCACGGGCCAGCCATATAGGCGTGTGCTAGGCCGTGTGATGTAAGTCAGTGTCGACCACGGGTGTCGAACATGGGCGTGTGGCCCCTATTTAGGTAAAATTTTCCCAAGTGTATAAAATTTTTTGAATCATCTCTGAAACCTTTCGGAAGCATGTTTAGGGCCTTGTAGGTCCATTATAAGGATAATAGAGGTGTGTTTGGAAAATTTTTTAGTTTGGAATGGAAATTAGATAGCCCAAAGCTGTACGACCATGTGAGTTATGTACGGTAACGCCTCGTATTCAGTTCTGACATAAAACATGGGTTAGGGGTGTTACATTTAGTGGTATCAGAGCTCTGGTTTAGTCAGTTCTAAGACTACCGTAGCATTTGTTAGGGTCTAGCTATACATGCCATAAGCGTATATTGATAGTGTGGTGGCTTTTGACAATTCTAAACTTTGTTTTTATATAGTAAATGGATCCTGATCAAACGGTAATTGATGATGCAGCTAGTAATACGCCAGCTCCTGTTCAAGGGATCGCGCCTGTAGAAAGTGGACCCGAGACTAAGGGTCAAAAAGAAGAGGCTCGAGAAGCTTTCCTCCAAATAATAAGTAACTGGTACACAGAGTATGTATGAGCAAACCCTAATGTTCAACCTCCTCCACCCCCTCCTATACCTCAGCCAGTACCTGTGGCTCCTCAAGGTGTAGATGTAGTAAGAATAACCAAGCCCCCGGTAGACAAGATTAGGAAGCAAGGGGCTGAGGAGTTTAGAGCTAATATAGACGATGACCCTGAGAGGGCAGAGTTCTAGCTTGAGAACTTGATGAGGGTGTTTGATGAACTCTCCTGCACATCTGAGAAGAGCTTAAAATGCGTCGTGTCCTTGTTGAGGGACTCGGCATACCATTGGTGGAAAACATTGATGTTGGTGATCCCAAGGGAGTGAGTGACGTGGGACTTCTTCTTAGAAGAGTTTCGAAAGAAGTATATAAGTCAGTGATTTGTTGAACAGAAATGGAAGGAATTCATTGAGTTAAAGCAAGAAAAAATAATTGTGGCAGAATATGAGCACGAATTTGTTAGGCTCAGTAAGTAGGCGCAAGAATGTGTGTCAATAGAAGCTATCTTATGCAAGAGGTCTGAAGATGGGCTGAATGAGGATGTTAGACTTTTAGTCAGGATTTTAGAACTAAAAAAATTTATGGTATTGGTAGATAGGGCCAGTAAGGCCGAATAATTGAGTAAGAAAAAGAGGAAGGCTGTAAGTAAGGCTGTAAGTAAGGCCCGAGATGTAAGAAAAAGGCCGATGAGTAAATCCTATCAAGTTCAAGCGAACCCTCGGATGACTGTATCAGTGGGATTTTTGGAAAGAGAGTGAGGTAACACATACTCAGGTTCAAGAGTTCAAGCCACCTCGATGGCAAGTTTGGGCAATCCAAAGTCCAAACCAGAGTGCCCAAGTTGTGGCAGACATCACACAGAGGAGTGTTGGGGAAATAATCGGAATTGTTATAAGTGTGGTTCCTCGACCAAATTTATCCAAAATTGCCCTGAGAAGGATGACAAGGAGAGGAAGCAAGAGATAAGATCAAACAATGTATCTTCTAGGGGTAGGCCACAAAAGAACTCAGGAGGTGGGACTAGTGGTAGAGGTGCATCACGAGACTCTGCTATGAGATCGGAGGGTCGGGCACCTGCAAGGACTTATGCCATTCGTGCTCGCGAAGAGGCATTATCTCTAGATGTAATAATGGGTACTTTTTATCTTCATGACACCTTTGTTATTGCTTTGATTGATCTGGGGTCTACCCATTCTTATATTTGTATGCGATTGTCATCTAGTTTGAGTATGATCGTTGAGTCTGTGGAATTTGTGGTAAAGGTGTCAAACCCGTTAGGTAAACATGTGTTAGTTGACAAGGTGTGTAGGAGTTGTCCTTTGACAATTAGGGGTCATTGTTTTTCGGAAAACCTTATGTTGTTGCCATTTGATGAATTTGACTTGATTCTTGGTATGGATTGGTTGACTACCCACAGTGTTTTAGTGAATTATGGTAGTAAATTTATTGAATTGAAATGTGAAAATAGAAATGTAATTCGAGTTGAATTAGGTGGGTCAGATAGTTTACTAGTGATGATTTCTTCCATGGTGGCTGAGAAATATTTGAGAAAAGGGTATGGGTCTTATCTCGCCTTTGTGTTAAATACTCAAGAATCAGAGGTAAAGATTGAATCAGTACCGGTGGTATGCGAATATCTGGATATGTTTCTAGAAGAGTTCCCTAGGTTACCTCCAATTAGAGAGGTCGAGTTTGGGATTGAGTTAGTTCCTATTTCGGTTGCTCCGAATAGGATGGCACCCTTAGAGTTGAAAGAAATAAAGGTTCATCTGCAAGAGTTGATGGACAAGGGTTTTGCAAGATCGAGCTATTCATTGTGGGGTGCTCTTGTACTATTCATGAAGAAGAAAGATGGGTCGATGAGATTGTGCATAGACTACAGACAACATAACAAGGTGACAGTGAAAAATAAGTATCCTTTACCAAGGATAGATGATTTATTTGATCAACTGAAGGGAGCTACGGTGTTCTCCAAGATAGACCTGAGGTCTGGCTATTACCAGTTGAGGGTTAAGGAGCAAGATGTGCCGAAAACTATTTTTCGGACGAGGTATGGCCATTATGAGTATATTGTTATGCCGTTCGGTCTAACGAATGCTCCTGCAATTTTTATGAATTTAATGAACCGTGTCTTTCGACCGTTTTTAGACAAGTTTGTAGTTGTTTTCATCGATGACATATTGATTTATTCTCGGGATGAGAGTGATCATGAGGAGCATCTAAGAATTGTCTTGCAAACATTAAGAGACAAGCAGTTGTATGCTAAATTTAGCAAGAGCGAGTTTTGCCTCTGAGAGGTCAAATTTTGAGGACACATTGTGTCGAGTGATGGTATTAGAGTTGATCCGGGTAAGATCTTGGCTATTGTGGAGTGGAAACTGCCAAGAAATGTGTCGAAAGTCAGAAGCTTTTTGGGTTTAGCGGGGTACTGCAGATGGTTCGTGAAAGGATTTTCTATGATTGCTACCTCGATGACGAAACTGTTGCATAAAGATGTTAAGTTTGATTGGACTAAAAAATTTCAACAAAGTTACAAGAGATTGAAAACATTGTTGACTGAGGCATCGATTTTAGTGCAACCTGAGTTGGGCAAAGAGTTTGTAGTCTACTGTGACGCATCGTTAAATGGTCTCGGTTGTGTGTTGATGCAAGAGGTTAAGGTAGTCGCTTACACCTCAAGACAGCTAAAACCGCACGATAAGAATTATCCGACTCATGACTTAGAGTTGGCTGTGATTGTTTTCGCATTAAAGATTTGGTGACATTATTTATATGGTGAGAAGTGTCGAATCTTCATGGATCATAAGAGCTTAAAGTACTTGATGGATCAAAAGGATTTAAATTTAAGACAACGGCGGTGGCTTGAATTATTGAAGGACTATGAGCTAGAGATTGATTACCATCCGGGGAAAGCGAATGTGGTTGCGAATGCCCTGAGTAGGAAATCCCTATATGCTTTGAGAGTTATGAACTCGAGCTTAGCATTGTCTGATGATGGTACTATATTGGCTGAGTTGAGGGCTAAACCACTATTTATTCAACAGATATGTGAAGCTCAAAAGAATGATAACGAGTTGCAAGTTAAGAGAGCCCAATGTGAATTGGGAAATGGTTTTGATTTTTGGGTGAGTTCAGATGGTTGTTTGATGTTTCATGACAGGATTTGTGTACCTAAGGATGATGAGTTGATTCGGAAGATTTTAAATAAAGCACACAGTGGTCACTTGTTAGTACATCCCGGTAGCACGAAAATATACAATGATTTGAAGAAATTTTATTGGTGGCCAGATATGAAAAGGGACATCTCGGAGTTTGTAACAAGATGTCTGATTTGTCAACAAGTGAAAGATGAGCATCAAGTACCTTCGGGATTACTTCAGCCGGTGATGGTTCCCGAGTGGAAGTGGGATCATATCACCATGGATTTTGTGACGGGGTTACCTATGACTTCGAAAAAGAAAGATGCTGTGTGGATTGTCATTGATAGATTAACGAAGTTGGCTCACTTTATACCGGTGCGTGTTGATTATTCACTGGATAAGTTAGCCGAGTTGTATATTGCAGAGGTGGTGAGATTACATGGAGTGCCTGTATCTATTATCTCAGATAGAGATCCGAGATTTACTTTGAGGTTTTGGAAGAAGTTGCAGGAGGCCTTGGGTACAAGGTTGAATTTTAGTACTGCATTCCATCCACAAACCGATGGTCAGTTTGAAAGAGTAATTCAAGTTCTCAAAGATATGCTCTGGTGCTGTATATTAGAGTTTGAAGGTAGTTGGGAAAGATACCTACCTTTGGTTGAGTTTCCTTACAACAATAGCTATTAGTCGAGTATACAGATTGCACCGTACAAAGCTTTTTATGGTCGCAAGTGTCAGACTCCTTTGTATTGGACCGAGCTTAGTGAGAAGCAAATTCATGGGGTTGACCTGGTTAAAGAGACAAAGGAAAAAGTGAAAGTAATCTGGGATAGTCTGAAAGTTGCTTCAGATCGACAAAAGTTGTATGTGGATTTGAAAAGAAAGGAAATCGAGTTTAAAGTGGGCGACAAGGTATTTCTGAAAGTGTCCCTGTGGAAGAAAATATTGAGATTTGGGCGAAAGGGGAAATTGAGCCCGCAATTCATAGGGCCGTATGAGATTACCGAAAGAATTGGACCAGTAGCATATCGATTGGCTTTGCCGATGGAGTTAGAGAAAATACACAATGTGTTCCATGTATCGATGTTAAGGCATTATCGCTTCGATCCTTCGCATGTGATTCGTCCAATAGAAATTGAGATACGACTAGATATGACATATGAAGAGGAGCCGATTAAGATTATGGCTCGAGAGGTGAAACAGTTGAGGAATAAGAGTATAGCACTAGTGAAAGTGTTATGGAAAAAGCCCGGTGTGGAAGAGGCTACGTGGGAACCGGAAGAATTCATGAAAGAACAATATCCAAACCTTTTTATCGGTAAGATTTTTGAAGGCGAAAATCTCTAATGGGGGAGAGTTGTAACAGCCCGATTTTGGGGCTAGTTGGAACAGTGGTTTTGAGACCACTAAACCGAGGTTGAGAAAAATTATTTTGATGTTATTTTATGTGTTATGGTATTAATATATGGCTATGTAAAAATTTTGGTGCTTTAATTTGAGCGATAGCATGTTTAATTGTGAAAAACAACTAAATCGCATAAAGTGCAAAAGTTCTATTTTTCAAGGTAGAGGTGTCCAATATCCATAGGTTGCTAAATTGGAGGTCCTTAAAGTGCAATTAGGCCCTATAGAATATATTGGCTGGCCATAGATAGCAAAAGGGGACAAGAGCATTAATTGTAGTCAAATTGGGTGAAATTAGGTGAGAAAAGATGAATAAAATATGGTAAAAAGAAAAACTATCATCTTTCACTATTCACTCATCTCTTTCCACCAAAAATTGAAGAGAAAATAGAGGTCTTTGAGGTTCAAACTTTTAGCCACTCAATTCTCATTCAAGTAAGTGATTTAGGTGGTTTTAATTGATGATTTTTGTGTTTTTAGAGTCCCCAAAGTTTAAGCTAGCTAATGAGGGGACTAATTTGTGATATGGTTGAAAGTTTAGGGACTTTCCATGAGAATGTTTATGTTGCTAGCTGAGTTTCTATGGAAGAAAATGAATGTTAGGGAGATGAGAAACAACTTTTGTGAAAGGTGTTAGCATGAAAACACCTAATTAGGACTTAAATGCAAAGATTGAATTTGGGTCATAAATGCATGAAATAGTTGGATTTGTAGTAGTTGTAAGAGAAATAAATGTTCAGCTAGGCTTGTTTAATGAGAAAGTGAGTTGAAAAATGATTTACGAGCCTAGGGGAAAAATTGTAATTTTTCCATAGTATAGGGGCAAAATGGTCATTTTTTCATAAGTGTAGACTTTGATGCAATATGATCATAGAATGATCTAAATGAGTGTATTCTATTTTTATAAATCAAGAAGAGCGCGAGATCAATCTTGAACGTGGAAAAGGCAAGGTTGAGGCTTAAACCGCGAATCAAAACGTTTTGCACCGAGATAAGTTTGTGTAAATGATGCATTTTATATACACATTGTTGTTGTTGATAGATACATGGCATGATTGAGAACATGTATGATTCAAGTAGATTGGATTTGATAGTTATTGTATAGTTTCGTATGAATGACGAAATAGCTATGTAAATGTGTAATAATAACACTTGACAGTGGGCTAAGTGCGATACCACCTTATTACTTAACTATGATGGGCTATGTGCGATACCATCGTTTATTACATTATTTAATGGGCTATGTGGGATACCACTATAATTCCCCCTTTTTGGTGGGCTTTGTGTGATACCACCCTATTAACGATTGATGGTGGGCTAAGTACGAAACCACCGAGTGATTTGGCACTGTGGTTGGATTAGTGAGAAATTATTATGTGTTGTATCATGAGAATTTGTGGTGTTAAGTGCAGGGTTGCAAGTGAATGAATGTAAGGATTAAGCTTGTGACATAGTTGGAATGTGGTAAGGGATAAAATGAGTAAGCATGATTATGATTGTGGATTGTTTTTGTTTAGTATAATGCTATTTGTTGTTTAGCACATACTATGATGTTAAGATTAAAGCTTACTCCCCTTTTCTTTTTCCTTGTTTTATAGAGTTAAAGAGCCGGGTCAAAACATGCAGATAACCAGAAGATCGCCCACACTATCAGCTAACCTCGGTATATTTAGAGTTGGTTCATTTTGTGTATGGCTCTGATTAGATTGTTTTGTTATTTTGGCAAAAAGTATGTTGGCCCCTTTGAAACATAAACTATTTTGTATATTGCCATTGTTGATGGCTCACCTTGTTATATATATGAAAAGATGAAGTTATTCATGGAATTTTATATTGTAAAATATGAGTTGTTTAGTGATATGATGAATGGATTCATCTTGTGTGAGCTAGAGGGACGTAGAGAGCTTGGCAAATAGCCTTGTTCTTGTCCATACGGGTAGGTACACGGGCGTGTGTCTAGGCCGTGTGTGACACATGGTCAGTCCCATGGGTGTGTGACCAGGCCGTGTGTCCCCTGCATGTTAGTTTTACAAGTCAGTAAGCTTTGTAGTAAGCACACGGGCAGAGACACGGTCGTGTGTTTCATCTGTGTTGAAGGCACTACCACGGACATTGGCGTGTGCCCAGGCCGTGTGAAGTCTCCACCTTGAATTTTGAATTTAAATCGCCACACGATTGAAGCAGCGGGCGTACGAAAGTCCTTGTGGATTAAGTCAGGGGCGACCATGAGCCAGCCATATGGGCGTGTACTAGGCCGTGTGATACAAGTCAGTGTCGGCCACGGGTGTCGAACACGGGCGTGTCATTCCTTCCATAGGGGCGTGTGGCCCCTGTTTAGGTAAAATTTTCCCAAGTGGGTAAAAGTTTTCGAATCATCTTCGAAACCTTTCGGAAGCATGTTTAGGTCCTTGTTGGTCCATTATAAGGATAATAGAGGTGTGTACGGAAATTTTTTTAGTTTGGAATGGAAATTAGATATCCCAAAGCTGTACGACCATGTGAGTTAAGTACGGTAATGCCTCATACCTGGTTCCGGCGTAAAACATGGGTAAGGGGTGTTACAATCAATCATTTGACATTCAAATTACCTATTATCATTAAGCATCATGAATCCATCCTCAATCACACAACAAAGATCTTTTGTTTACATATAGACTAAGCCAATTCACATGGCCAATTATACAAACCAAACTTTAGACATTTACAAGCCAATTCAAATGAAAAAATTCATAACCAAAACATAACCAACATGACCAAAGTCCCTATACATGCCATATACTTAAAATACCCAACTCATAGATATCGAGTGTTAGGTGGATAGTGTGAAGCAATCTCTATCGATCCCCGAATCTGAGCTAGCTTCGATATCACTATAAAACACGGGAAAATACACAAAGTAAGCTATAAAGCTTAAGCTCGTAAGAAATAACTTAATGCAATCACATAATTATAATTCAATAATTTGAATACATCAACATGCAGCTTACATTAACTAACAAACCTTTCAAATACTCATTCATAAAACTATATGCTTTCATCATCGTTTCTTCGATTCAACGCTAAAATAGTTTATGCACATACCTATACCATCTCGTACAAAATCTCATACACATTCTCGTCTTTCATTTACCCGTTGAACCATTCGGAATAGAAGTCGGATACTCAAAGGTCTCACACGATAGGTACCTATACCATGGCCCAAAGCCAAATCAAAGTAACTTATCTGAAATACTAATATCATGGCCCGAAGCCAAATTAGCCTGTATCCATGGCCCAAAGCCAAATCGGTTTATCTCGCACGCAAAGTGCTATATCATGGCCCAAAGCCAACTCACTGTATTCCCTAATGACATGTCACTAGTATCCTAAACTATTCCTAATGTTCAACTGGGATTCCAACTGTCGCATCATCGTCGAATCATTTCCAAACTTGTCCATAGTCACATAATCGCAATTTATGTTATTTCAAAGCATATAAAATACATTTAAAATGAAATTATAACATACGAACTTACCTCGGTTGCTAAAACGACAAATCGAGTCAACTATTCTGAAACTTTGTTTTTTCTCGATCTAAGTCTGTATTTCTCATTTCTTGATCTAAATATATTCAAAATTGACTTATTTAATCATCTATTTATTCAATTCAATCCAAAATACACTTTAGGGCTATTTTACACATTTGCCCCTAGACTTTTACATTTTTACAATTTAGTCCTTATTACGCAAACTCACAAATTCATACAAATTTAAAAACAACCATGCTTAGCTGAATCACCATTATGCCCCTAGCAGCCCATATTTTTCATTTATTTTACATTTCCACTACACAATTTACACATTTCTCAATTTAGTCCCTATTTTACATTTTTCTCAAAAATCACTTAACAAAACTTGTATAATTCATAACAAATATTCATAATCTATCATCAAACATCAAAATTCATATATATTCATCAATGGTAACATTCAAAATCTTTAACAGTGTTGCAAAGTAGTCCTTGGGCTAGCTAAACCTAGCTGCAACGATCTAAAAAACATAGAAATTAACAAAAACAGGACAAAAATTGGACTTACATGCAAGCTTAGTACTTAGCCAAACCTTTAAGCTCCATTAATGGAATTTTCTCCTTTCATATTCGGTGGAGAAACTGAGAAAGATGATAGCCTTATGCATTATGTTATTATTATTTTACTATGTTATTACATAAATAACTAATTTAACCTTAAGTATAACATTTAAAATTCACTTAACACATGTCCTAAAGTGTCCACTCAAATTCCAAATGGTTTAATTACCATTTGAAGACCCCCAATTTAAAAACCATAGCTAATAAACACTTTTTAGTTTATAGAACTGTACTTTTACACTCTACGTGATTTAGTCCTTTTTACCGAATTAAGCATTCAAACGAGAAAAATTACTTCACGAAACTTTCACACATACATGCTATCATGTTGTAAACACTTGAAATAATATTAAAATAATATTTTGACCTCAAATTTTTGGTCCCAAAACCACTATTCTGATTTGACCAAAAAAGGGCTGTTACAACTCTCCCCCTTATGGATTTTTGTCGTCGAAAATCTTCCAGTGAATAGGTTAGGGTACTATTTTCTCATACTTAGCCTCTTCGACACTGTGACGTTTCTACAAGACTTTGACTAAAGTTATATTTTTATTTCTCAACTCTTTAACCTCTTGAGCTAAAATTTTGATTGGTTATTCATTATCTAACAAGTCGACTAAATCTCCACATCTGCTGTAGAAATTATATACGAATGATCAGGTTGCAACATGGATAACTAAGACACATTATAAATCTATTCTAACTTTGATTGAAATTCAAGACAGTATGTCACTGGCTCTCTCTCTCAATAAACTAATACAACTCAATAAATTATAGAATCCACTTCTCTTTGCAACCACAACAAAGTATCCTGTTCGAGAGTGGTACTCACAGAAATACTCTATCATCGATTTGAAATCCAATATCTTTACGTTTCAAATCTACATACCCTTTATGTCAATTTGAAGCTGCTTTCGACTATCATGAACTACTTTCACTTTTTACCCAGAATCGCGAATCAATTCAACCTCGTATATCTTTTCCCACTGAGTTCTATCCAATATAACAAAGTTCGTGATTTACAACCACATAAAATTTCATACAATGCCATCATATACTCGACATGAAAATTATTATACACGGATTCGACCAACAATAAACATTTTCCCAGTTAACTTTGCATTTTAAACATAGTAACAAAGCATATCGTCAATAATCTAAATCATTCTCTCAGACTTATCATCGATCTGAAAATGAATTTCAATACTAGAATAAATATATAGATTCTGCCACGATCACTTCTCACCATCTTAGAGTTTCCTGTACTCAGAGTTTCCTGTAACTTTCTCCATAATCGTAATATAAACCTTAGATCTTTATCTGAAATAATGAAGACTGGCACTCTTATAGCCTGACAATCTCAAATATATATAACTCAGTAATTCTGCCACGTGAAAAATCTATATGTACTAGAATAAATATATAGATTTCGTCAACGAACAACTCAGATAGCATCTTTCTTTTCAAAAGTTAGGGTAATCCCGATACGAAGTCTGTCATAACTCTATCTCATTTTCCACTTCAGTATCATCATTAGCTATGATAGTCCTGAATGCATTTATTCGGCTTTAACTTGTTGAAAAATCAAAGATCTGAACACAAAATCAGAAATATCACTTTCTATATCCGATCATCAGTGCTTCTACCTCAAATCAGTGTGCATCTTATTACTCCTCTGATGATTAGACAAGTTACCACTGTGAGCCTCGTGCAAAATTTTCTATATAAGCCCTGGATTCTTCAATACACAAATTTTATCTCAGAATAATAATAATAGTCATCAAGTCTGACCTAAAATTTAGAATAAAAAATCTATTCACACTGTTCTCATTTCGCTTGCAATTCTCTATCACATTTCTGAGCGTCTTAGATTTGCAATGAAAACATCGGTTTAGCTTTTAACTCATCAAAGATTGTGCTATCATTTCAAGGTCAGTCGTATAACCATCATTCAACAAAAAATTTCCACTCAAGCATTAGCAACTATATTTGATTTTCCCCAAGGTTAATCAACAACTGACTCAAAATTTTTCAATAGCTCGAGCCATCAATGCTGTCTCAGATTCAAATCTTTTTATGACATCCTCTAATTTAAACTCTCATGATCAGTAAGTATGCGACATTTTTTGTCGAATAAATGATGTCGTCAAATTTCAAAGTAAACACAATAGTATCCAACTCTAAGTTGCGTGTTGGATAATTCTTCTAATATGGCTTTAATCATTTGGGAACGTAAACTACCACTTTACATTCTTATACTAAAACACATCCCAATCTGTTCAATGATGCATCACTGAAAATTACAAATTCTTTAACCGATTCAGACTAAATCAGAACTAGTGTTTCGGTTAACAGTGCTTTCACCTGTTTAAAACTTTGTTAATAAGTATCAGACCATTCAAACTTCATAAGCGCGAAAACTTTATCAATCAGAACAAGTTTAACTCAAAATAACATCTTTCAATTAAAACAAATCTAATAGATATATTTCTGTATCATGTATTCTAGATCATGAATTTTTCATTCAAGCTGTCAGTCTATTTACCCATGAATACACAAAATTATTTCCATACCTGAGGAGAAACTTAAGTGTATATAACTGAAATAATTCTTCAACTAATTAAACTGCTCAAATTTGAAGCAACTAAATAGATCTTATCTATCAGATAATAACAATTCAAAGTAATCTTTACTTCATGTTGTTCAAACAACTCAAATATAGAATCTTTCATAATTCTTTCGACGTACTAGTCAAAGATCTTTACAAACTACATCAGTTCAACGAATCATAATATCTCGATGTAACTCATTGACCTTAATCAAGCTTACCTGAGAAAAGAAAATCATTATACAAATTTGAGCTTGAGCTTCCCTTGTCTATACTTTTGTCGATGTCAACCCCGTTCATGAAAACTAGAAAAACTTGAGATAAGCATCACTATGCTCCCATGATCAGACTAGAAATTATAACTATAATAAATATAATTATTTCCAATCACTTAATATCCTTTATAGATGAGCCACATTTGATACTGTAAACAATAAGAACGATAAGAAAACTGAGATAATGAAATCCAAGATGTGAAGTTATACATAATTTTCAAGAATACAACCCATATTTGATGATAAAGATCTCGATAATATCCTAGAGAAAATCTAGAAGAAAACCACCACTCATACGAACTGGAATCAATTATGATAGAAACAATATAATTTTCATATATATAACCAGAGCAAAAATCAGTAGAAACAGAATACAAGCATCATATGGATTTTACAGTCAAATTTTCTACCAAATGTAATGTATTAGAATACTAAAGAAAGATAAAGCAATGCCGATCATAAACCAATTAAATCCACAATGCTTTCATCTAACAATATGGTTAGTTAGCGTTCTCATAAGACAAGAATCTCATCCAAAAATGAATTGCTATATATATATCATTGAGAATGAATGAACACATAGATTACCCAGAAGAGTTCGTCATAATCTACTCAACTATAACCACTGCACTAGGATATCTTTACAACTCAAACATGATTCCATTGACTATTACAGTCATCAAGAATCCCATATTATTCCTTATACTAATGAAAAATCAATTCAAAAGAGTTTCCAATTAATACATTATTTAGACATTATACCTGAATGAGTCGATTAGTCAAGATTAACTTCTTCTTTAACAGCATCATCGCGTAATCTGAATGATCTTCATAACAAGTTGATATTTCTTCTGGAACTGTCTTTTCTTACTAACCCTTTCTCATCTCTAACTGGATTAATAATTATTCCACCACTGAACTCTTTAGTTTTACACTTATAAGCTTATCCAATCTAAATGTTGTGAACTTTATTGCATGACACTATACTGGTAAGGGGGTGAAGACTGTAAAGCCTCAAAATTTGACACTCATATATATATATATATATATTCACACATACAATACAAAATTATCATAAACAATATTAGGAACTTTTATTCATACCTTTATGAGTTTCAACTCATCATAGACACATTTTTACTCAGATGCTTGAGTATTATGTTTAGTATCATCAGAACTAGCTCGGTTGGAAAACATCTCTGTCTAATTAAGATAAATCTCATCAAAGTTGTGAGAGATCACACTATCATAGTTATATATGACATGTATAACTAGACTCTCACATATGCTACGTTAGTCATAGAATAGACTAAATCGTAGCTCTGATACCAATAAATGTAACACTCCTCACCTGTATTCACCATCAGGATAGGGTTACAGAGCATTACCGAACTTACAATGCTTTAAAACATACATTTCAAATACAATTTATCAATTCAAATACAATTCAATCTCAAACAATCATGTGTCCTTTAAACGAGCCTACGAGGCCTTAAACATTTATTGAGAGGGGTTCAGGACTAAACCGATAACTCGGGAAGCTTTTTCACACTTAGAAATTTTTTCTCAAAATAGGGGACACACGTCCGTGTGTTCAGGCGTGTGATCATTGGAAATGGAGCACATGATCGTGTCCTAACCCATGTCCTATCCTGTGTCCAAACAAGTGAGGCTACTGACTTGGGTCACACGGCCAACCACACGCCCATGTGTCTAGCCCGTGTGCCCTTCAAAGTGGTCACACATGTACGTATGCTAGGCCGTGTGATAGGCCATGCCAAACGTGTAAGGTATACTGACCTATGCAACACGACCAAGTCACACGCCCGTGTGCTGGGCCGTATGCCAATTAGGGGGTATACTGACTTGTGCCACACAGCCGATCACACGCTCGTGTGTGAGACCGTTTGGAGCATACTGACTTCATTTCAATTTCAACACCAGGGGACACACGACTGTGTGTCACACACGGCTGAGACACACGCCTGTGCCTCTGCCCGTGTGGTCAAAAATAGGCTATTTACCAAGCCATTTTGCCACCCAATTTTTGTGCATACCTATGCAATTCAAATGATACTCACTCATAGCATAAATGGTCATCCAATTCAACCAAAATCAAGGCTAAAACATACCATTTCAATTCCAACAACTAGCATGCTTACTATCTCATATTTTACTCATTCAAACCATACCAACTTCACATATTCAAATCAACTAATTAAGCCTTTCAAAACATGCATCATCCTTCACCTATTCACAAGCACATAACTTCCCAACTATCAATCATTTGACATTCAAATTACCTATTATCGTTAAGCATCATGAATCCAACCTCAAACACACAACAAAGATCTTTTGTTTACATATAGACCAAACCAAAATCAACCAAAATAAGCCAACTCACATGGCCAATTATACAAACCAAGCTTTAGACATTTACAAGCCAATTCAAAAGACCAAAATCATAACCAAAACATAACCAACATGACCAATGTCCCTATATATGCCATATACTTAAAATACCCAAATCATAGATATCGAGTGATACATGGATAGTGTGAAGCGATCTCCGTTGATCCCCGAATTCGAGTTAGCTTTGATATCACTATAAAGCACAAAAAAATACACAAAGTAAGTTATAAAGCTTAGTAGGCTCGTACGAAATAACTTAATGCAATCACATAATTATAATTCAATAATTTGAATACATCAACATGTAGCTTACATTAACTAACAAACCTTTCAAATACTCATTCACAAAACTATATACTTTCATCGCTATTTTTTCGATTCAATGCTAAAACAGTTTATGCACATACCTGTACCATCTCGTACAAATCTTATACACATTCTCATCTTTCATTTACCAGTTGAACCATTCAGAACAGAAGTCAGATACTCAAAGGTCTCACACGATAGGTACCTCTACCATGGCCTGAAGCCAAATCAAGGTAACTTATCCGAAACACTAATATCATGGCTCGAAGCCAAATTAGCTGATATGCATGGCCCAAATCCAAATCAGTTTATGTCGCAGACAAAATGCTATATCATGGCCCGAAGCCAACTCACTGTATTCCCAAATGACATGTCACTAGTATCCTAAACTATTCCTAAGGTTCAACCGAGATTCCAACTGTCGAATCATTTCCAAACTTGTTCGTAGTCACATAATCACAAATTATGTTATTTCAAAGCATATAAAATACATTTGAAATGAAATTATAACATACGAACTTACCTCGGTTGCTAAAATGGAAAATCGAGTCAACTATTTCGAAACTTTGTTCTTTCTCCGATCTAAGTCCGTATTTCTCCTTTCTTGATCTAAATATATTCAAAATTGACTTATTTAATCATCTATTTATTCTATTCAATGCAAAATGCACTTTAGGACTATTTTACACATTTGCCCTTAAACTTTTACAATTTTACAATTTAGTCCTTATTACACAAACTCACAAATTCATACTAATTTCAAAGCAACCATCCTTAGACGAATTACCATTATGCCCCTAGTAGCACACATTTTTCATTTATTTTGCATTTCTACCACAAAATTTAGACATTTCTTAATTTAATCCCTATTTTACATTTTTCTAAAAAATCACTTAACAAAACTTGCATAATTCATAACAAGTATTCATAATCTATCATCAAACATCGAAACTCATACATATTCATCAATGGTAACATTTAAAATCTGTAACAATTTTGCAAATTAGTCCCTAGGCTAGCTAGACCTAGCTGTAACGATCTAAAAAACATAGAAATTATCAAAAACGGGACAAAAATTGGACTTACATGCAAGCTTAGTACATAGTCAAACCTTTAAGCTCCATTAATGGCTTTTTCTCCTTTCATATTTGGTGGAGAAACTAAGAAATATTATAGCCTTATGCATTATGTTATTATTATTTTATTATGTTATTGCATAAATTACTAATTTAACCTTAATTATAACATTTAAAATTCACTTAACACATGTCCAAAAGTGTCCACTCAAATTACAAATGGTTTAATTACCATTTGAAGACCCCCACTTGAAAAACCATAGCTAATAAACACTTTTTAGTTTATAGAACTTTACTTTTACGCTTTACGCGATTTAGTCCTTTTTACCGAATTGAGCATTTAAACGATAAAATGACTTCACAAAACTTTCACACATACATGCTATCATGCTGTAAACACTTAAAATAATATTAAAATAATTTTTGACCTCAGATTTGTTGTCCCGAAACCACTATTCTGATTTGACCAAAAATAAGTTGTTACAACTGTGGTCTTGAAAATGACTTCTGGCAAAGAACTCAAGCTTGAAAATGTGTTGTATGCGCCTTACATATGTAAGAACCTTGTTTCTGAGACACTCCTTAGTGTACACAGCTTAAAATGGTGTTTGAATCCCATAACCTAATTTTGTCTAAATGGGGAATGTTTGTGGGAAGGGGATATGTATTAAACTTAATGCAATCTCTGTAAAAGCAAAAACTATGAATAAAAACGTTGCTTCTTCTTCTGTTTATATGCTTGATTCATTTAATTTATGACATGGTAGGCTCAGACATGTTAATTATGATACTTTACGTACATTAATTAACTTAAAGCATATTCCTTCGTTTCAAATTAATTATAATCATAAATGTGAAACATGTGTTGAGGCAAAATTAACAAGGTCTTTATTTCAAACTGTTGGAAGAAGCACAGAACCACTTGACCTAATACATAGCAATGTTTGTGACATAAAATTTGTTCAAACTAGAGGAGGTAATAAATATTTTATTACCTTTATTGATGATAGCACAAAATATTGCTGCATATATTTTCTTAAGAGCAAAGACGAAGCTATAGAAAAATATATTATCTATGAGCAAGAAGTTGAAAACCAACTTAATAAAGAGATTAAGATGGCAAGAAGTGATTGTGGTATGTTGAACCATTTGAATACTATACACAACATGACATTATTCATGAAGTAACACCACCATACTTGTAACATCCTAAAATTTGAGTATTGATATGATGCATGTTTTGTGCTTAACTTGTGAATAATTAAATTTTGCATGTTAAGTATAGTCTTGAGAAGACTTGAGAACTATTCGAAATAAGAATAAATTTTAGTAAGGAGTATTTAATTGATGTGGATCAAGTGACTTTGAGGTTTAAGTAGATTTAAGTGATAAAAACTAGCATAAGATGAGCTAGTAGCAAGGTGGTGATGGCGCATGCATGTTTGCTTAAGGGGAGAGGTTCGAATCTCCTAGCATGTAATTTGAAAGCTTTTATTTTTGCTTTCTCCTATCAAGTGTTGGCCAAGCTTCATTTTTGGTATGTTAGACTTTTAATTTTTATGGTAAGGTGGCTAAATGGATTAAGGAAACATTGAAGTTGAGGAAAGGAATCAATAGGATAAGGTAAGTAAGGGAACAAATGGCTTAATTTGTGGAATGTGCTATGGAAAGAAAGGTTGGCAAAAGTTGATCCTTGATAGCTATGTACTTGGACGATTTTTGGGGCTAGGGGTTGGCTAAAATTTTGATAGCATTTGGTAGCTAGATGACCACTTTGGCTTTTGGTCATTTTTGTGCTTTTCTCCAAAACTTTTCTCTCCAATTTCTTCTCCCTAGCCAAATGTGTCTTTTGTAATAGGTAAAATTTTGCTTTGGTTTTGGTCATTTCTTTTAGACCAAATAGTTATCATCCTACATACTTCCCAAGCTCTTTTCCTCATTGTGCCGAAACCATACCATCTTGAAAGGTCATTTTCTTTTTCTTCCTTTTGGCCGAATATACACCAACCCCAAGACCCTATCTTTGTTCATCTTCCATCCTTGGAAAATCAACACATAAACACTCTCTCTTTATTCTTTTTGTTCTTCTTCTTCCTTTTTGGTAAAGAAGACTCAAACATCACTATTCTTTTCAAAACCTTTCTTCATGGCCGAATATTAATGGTAAAACTTTTTTTTTGCCAAATCATTCTTCTTTTCTTTGTTTATTCATAGCCGAATCTTTTCTTATACATAAGTATTCTCTTCAATCTTTTCTTTTTCTTCTTTGAAGCCTTGGACAATAGTGTGATAGTGGAGGGCCAAAACTCAAGTGTTCGTAAATGTCGTAGATCGTTGAAATTGGATTTAAGGTGTTAAAGGTAAGGGATTATTAAGGTAAGCCGATTACACTCTTCAAGTCTTTAGTCTTAAGATTTTCGATATATTGTTAGGACTAATGATTCTTTGTCTTTGAAGACAATCAAAATAGGGACGAAAAGGGTAGTAAATAGTGTTTATAAGAGGGGTGGTTCCATTATTCCCCCTAAATTCAAGAGAAGGACTGTTTCGGGAATCTAAGACTTTCCACCGGGTTGTGGACCCTCATCCGGCACAAATCAATTATTCGAAGTCGTACGTACCCCCGAACCATTGTTTACTCGTGGTACTGAACCTTTGATCGGAGAGCAATCGCAAATAGTGGTTGTTCGAGATTTCGAGGGTAAGATCTAGATCGCTCAATATTAGAATAGTTTAATATTAAATTTTAGTGTTCTAATCCTTCGTAATGTGTGTTTAGATATCGACGAGCGGGAGAGTGTAGTTCTCACCGTAATCAGGTGTGTTATCTCACACAATATCTCATGGGTTAGATGACTATGCAGTAGTAAAAGTTGGATTAAAAATCGCAAAGTTGGTGAAATCAAAAAATATGGTATTATCGACACTTTAGTGTTAAGATCATGAAATCGGTATTAAGATCGTGAAAATTTTAAAATCGCCCTTAATGGCTAAAACGATAATAAGTGAAAATTTGGGCCATATGTGATATTTGACAATTTGGGCCATATGTGATATTTGATAAATTTGGGCCATATGTGATATTTGACAAATTTGGGCCATATGTGATATTTGATAAATTTGGGCCATATGTGATATTGACAATTTGGGCCATATGTGATATTTGACAAATTTGGGCCACAAGGGATATTTGATAAATTTGGGCCATATGTGATATTTGACAATTTGGGCCATATGCAATATTTGAGAATTTGGGCCATATGTGATAATCGATAAATGGGCAATAAGTGAAATTTGATAATTGGGCCATTTATGATAATTGATAAATGGGTTATATGTGATATGTGTTTTTAATGGGCCAAATTTGATAAATTATAATATGGTTTTCTTTTCAAATATTTTGTTATGCATAAACATGATTGCATGGGTTGGGATCAATGATGAAGAGAAGAAAGGCTTGATGCCAAAATTCTAGATAGGTGACTCTGTCACGATGGCCGTTGCCTGAAATCTAAATCGATGGTTCTACCACAATTATTTAAATGGTCGTTGCCACAAATATTATATTGGGCTTAAAGCCTACTTTGGTGTGTTGGCCGGGTAGGTGACTAAAGTTCCCCACAGGTGTGCTGGTTGGTACAGGGGTGTGTAGCGGATGGAAATCTAGGTTTGGTTTTGGGAATTGCATATCATTTGCATTTTTTTATGCTAAAAATTTATAATATTTGAAACGAGCTTAGGCCCAAATAAACGCTTAAATGGTCTTGGCCCAGTGGAGTATGGTAAGTGAGTTACACACTGAGTTCTATGTAACTTACCCCATTTTTTTTACGCCTCTCAGATAATAACAATTGATGGAGACTTGGGTCGGAGATGACTTCGTGGGGAGGCTATACTACAAATGGTGGTTTATAAAACTTTAAGACTTCTTTTATAATTTTTATTAAGTACTATTTTTAATGGCGATGTAATAAGGCCTTTTTAATTATGGATTTTATTATGTGGATGGATTTATTATGTTTTAGTTTTATTAAGTTGGATTGATTTAGTTTTTCATAAATGTTTTTCTAAAACTTTCGTATAAAATAAAGGTTTTTCTTAAATATCTTTAAAACATCCTTTAACTCTTCGTTAGAATATTTTGATTAAATAAACTTCAAAATTTTAATCAAACACTACTCTATAGATCCAATGATAATCTCTTGTGTTTTTAATCAAGGATTACAAATAAACCTCGATTTTTCGATAAAGTCATTCTCTTAATCATTTTAGAATTTGATTTCTACTCTGTTAAATGATTTGAATGTACATTAAATTTGTGTGACATGCCAAAATCCAGACTTAATGCATAGGCGGGGTTTGGGGTGTTACATTTTATGGTATCAGAGCCCAGTTTCAAAACTCGACTGTGGTTTGGGTTCAACAATGATTTCTGTTTAAAAACCACTTAAATTTCTAGACTTTATGTTTTAAAGGTAGTATGGCACCACGAGCATCCGACACCAAGTCAAGTAAGTATGTTCAATAAGTATTTGTTTATTAAATATTTATTTTTGTGATGAGACCTAAGGAACACTCTAGAACTTCTAGTTTTAGTTGTTGAAAATGATAGAGATCGAGACTATAGGATGTGATTACGAAAATAACCCTATCTCTTATATCTCATAAAATATCGTTAATAAACACTGAAATAATATTCTGATTCATAAAACTTGTAATCAGATTAAAGAGAATTAGTCAATATGAGCACTAGAGGACGTGGTCGTGGACGTGGTAGATGTGGCCGTGGTAGAGGATGAGGTGCTACGTCTGAAGTGCTGTGTCATATACTAAAAATGGATGCACCTGCGTCATTTGAGAGCGAAGCTGGATCTCATGATCATGCGAATAAGGATAATGCTTTGACTCAAGCAATGTTGCGAGTCTTAGAAAGAGTAGCTAGAGTCAGAACTGGGCCAGTAACTCGCGGATCAATATCGGAACGACTCAAGTCTAGTGGTGCAGAAGTTTTTAGAGGTGTCTCTGGTGTAGCTCCAAATGTGGCAGAATATTGGCTTGAGGCTGTAGAACAAATTATGGATGATTTGGAGTGCACCGTCGAGCAGAAACTGAGAGGAGCCGTGTCTTTGCTAAGAGACGAGGCGTATCAATGGTGGCTTACTATTCGGGAAGGCACTTAGGCTGCATTGGTTAATTGGGATTTCTTTAAAGCTACTTTCCAAGGAAAGTACGTCAGAATAAGTTATGTAGATGCCCGAAGGAAAGAATTCCTGAATTTGGTTTAAGGAAGTAAGACTGTGGCAGCCTACGAGGCAGAATTTCTTCGTTTGAGTCGTTATGCTCGTACTATAGTGTAGACTGATCATGAGCACTGTGTACGCTTTGAGGATGGATTGAATGATGAGTTACGGGTACTGATAGCCCCACAACAAGTACGGACTTTTACCTCGCTTGTAGAGAAAGCTAATATAGCCGAAGAGGCTAAGAATTCAGAACACCAGAATCGGGAAAAAGTAAGAGGCAAGAGGGATTTTAAGTATTCTGGTTCTTCTAAAAGGTTTCAAAAGAGGCCATGGAATGATGACCCAGTTTAGGTTAGGGCACCTGTGACTACCAATCAAATTCGAGAATGTACAGACTGTGGAAGATGACATCCCGGAGAATGTTGGAGGAAAACTGGAGCCTGTTTTAAATGTGGATCCAAGGATCATCAGTTTAAGAATTGTCCTCAACAGACTGAATGAATTAGGAAGCTCGTAAACCTGAGGCTCAGCCAGCTAGAGGTACTCAGTAGCCACGAAGAGGTCGTGGACCAGGTTGTGGTGGTAATGGTAACAGACGTGGACAAGGTGCACCGGGTCGAGATAATGGTGTTAGAGGTAACACGGAGGCAAGACAGCGAGTTTATTCTCATTTTGGGCATGGATTGGTTGGTGAAGCATCGGGCGCAATTGGATTGTGCCGAAAAGTGGATGTCAATTAGGACTGTGGATGATGAGGAGGTAATAATGATAGACGAAAGAAGAAACTATTTGGCAAATGTGGTAACTGCTTTGAAGGCAGAAAAGTTGGTGCGGAAAGGGAATAGAGCATTCCTAGCATTCATCAGTGCTTTGGATGCCAAGGATTTATAAATAGAAGGTGTGAGAACGGTGAAAGAATTTCCAGATGTCTTTCCCGAAGAACTTCCGGGTCTACCTCCAGATCGAAAAGTAGAATTTGGCATCGAGCTTTTGCCCGGAACTGCTCCAGTGTCCATTGCTCCTTATAGAATGGCACTGAAGGAGTTAGTGGAGCTTAAAGCTCAAATTCAAGAACTGCTAGATCGGGGATTTATTCGACCAAGTGTGTCTCCGTGGGGAGCACCAATTTTGTTCGTCAAGAAGAAGGATGGGTCGATGCGTATGTACATTGATTATAGACAGTTGAATAAATTGACGATCAAGAATAGGTATCCATTGTCGAGAATCGACGACCTGTTTGATCAATTAAAAGGAGCTTCAGTCTTTTCCAAGATTGATTTGAGATCGGGTTATCATCAACTCAAGGTGAAAGAGGCAGATATTCATAAGATGACATTTCGAACTCGTTATGGACATTATGAGTTTTTAGTGATGCCATTTGGTTTGACTAATGCACCAGCTGCATTTATGGACATGATGAACCGAGTCTTTCAGCCTTATTTAGATCGGTTCGTAGTAGTGTTCATAGATGACATCTTGGTATATTCAAGGAATGAAGAAGAGCATGACTCTCATTTGTGCATTGTGTTGTAAATTTTACGAGATACGCAACTTTATGCCAAATTCAATAAGTGTGAATTTTGGTTGAAGGAAGTGACTTTCTTGGGTCATATAGTGTCAGCTGAAGGAATAAGAGTTGATCCTCGAAAGGTAGAGGCTGTGTTGGATTGGAAACCGCCAAAGTCAGTAGCTGAGATCCGAAGTTTCTTAGGTTTGGCTGGTTATTATAGACACTTTGTTGAGGGGTTTTCGTTGATTGCTACACCCCTAACTAAGTTGTTGCAGAAGGAAGTACCGTATGTATGGATCGATAAACAACAAGAAAGTTTTGAGAAACTAAAAAAGATTCTAACGGAAGCGCCAGTACTGATTCAACCAGAGGCTGGAAAGGAGTTTACCGTTTAGTGTGATGCGTTACACACGGGTTTAGGATGTGTACTGATGCAAAGTGGAAAAGTGGTAGTTATGCTTCTCGACGGTTGAGGCCGCATGAAGTCAATTATCCTACTCATGATTTGGAGTTGGCTGCGGTAGTGTTTGTATTAAATATTTGGAGACGTTATCTTTATGGTGAGAAGTCAATCATTTATACGGACCATAAGAGTCTTAAGTATCTCCTTACCCAAAAGGAGTTCAATTTAAGACAATGGAGATGGGTGGAATTGTTAAAGGATTATGATTTCTCAATCGAGTATCATCCTGGAAAGGCTAATGTTGTGGCAGACGCGTTGAGTCGTAAGGTTGTATCGGAGTTAAGAGCAATGTTTGCTCATCTCAATTTGTATGAGGATGGCAGTTTGCTAGCGGAACTTCGGGTGAAACCTCTATGGTTGGAGCAAATCAAGGAAAAGATATTATCCGATGAAAAGTTGGGTCCTTTAATACAACAAGCTGGAAGTGGTGTAATAGGAGATTTTGGTTTGAACAAAGATGATGTACTGTGTTTTCGTGGACGGGTTTGTATGCCCAAGGATTCAGATTTGAGGCAAATGATTCTTCTAGAGGCGCATAGTAACCCTTATGCTATACACCCCAGAGGAAATAAGATGTATCGGGAACTCCATGAACAGTATTGGTGGCCAAAGTTAAAACGAAAAGTTACTAATTTTGTGGAAAAGTGTTTGACTTGTCAACAAGTAAAGGTGGAACATCAATTACCTTCGGGATTATTGCAACCAGTAAAGATTCCATTATGGAAATGGGAGCGGATAACGATGGATTTTGTTAGTGGATTACCCTTAACACCTACTAAGAAAGATTTTGTCTGGGTGGTAGTAGATCGATTAACAAAAACTACTCATTTTCTACCAGTTCATACGGATTACTCGTTGCAGAAGTTGGCTAAACTGTATGTATCTGAAATCGTGAGGTTGCATGGGGTACCGATGTCTATCATATCGGACAGGGATCCTCGGTTTACATCACGATTTTGGAAAGCTTTGCTTGAGGATCTGGGTACAAAGTTAAACTTTAGTACGGCTTTTCACCCTCAGTCAGATGGTCAGTCAGAAAGAGTAATCCAGATTTTGGAAGACATGTTAAGAGGTTGTGTGATCGACTTCAGAGGTAGTTGGAAGGATTTTCTACTGTTGGCAGAGTTTGCGTATAACAACAGTTATCAATCCAGTATTCAGATGGCACCCTATGAAGTGTTATATGGTCATAGGTGTCGTACTCCTACTTGTTGGACTGAATTAAGGGAACGACAGTTGTTGGGTCCTGAACTGATATCTGAGACGGAAGAAAAAGTAAAAGTAATTCGAGCGCGGTTAAAGGAAGCTTCGGATAGACAAAAGTCGTACGCAGATCTGAAGCGTAAAGATATCGAGTTTACGGTGGAAGATCAGGTCTTTTTGAAAGTTTTACCGTGGAAAAAGATTTTCAGATTCGGGAGGAAAGTCAAGTTGAGCCCTAGGTTCATTGGACCGTACCGAGTGTTGAAGCGTGTAGGACCAGTGGCCTACCAACTTGATTTACCTCCGGAGTTGAGTCAGATTCATAGTGTTTTCCATGTTTCTATGCTGAGACGCTATAGATCGGATCCATCGCACATAGTACCAGTAGAAGAAGTGGAATTAAGGCCAGATTTGTCTTTCGAGGAGGAACCAGTGAAAATCTTAGACCGAGATGTTAAGATGTTAAAAAAGAAGACTGTACCGTTGGTCAAGGTTTTATGGCGTAATCACGGAGTGGAGGAAGCTACTTGAAAGCCTGAGGATGGAATTCGACAACAATATCCTCATCTCTTTTAGCCAGGTAAATTTCGAGGATGAAATTTTCTTTAAGGAGGGTAGAGTTGTAAAATCCTAAAATTTGAGTATTGATATGATGCGTGTTTTGGTGCTTAACTTGTGAATAATTAAATTTTGCATGTTAAGTATAGTCTTGAGAAGACTTGAGAACTATTCGGAATTAGAATAAATTTTAGTAAGGAGTATATAATTGATGTGGATCAAGTGACTTTGAGGTTTAAGTAGATTTAAGTGATAAAAACTAGCATAAGATGAGCTAGTAGCAAGGTGGTGTTAGCGCATGCATGTTTGCTTGAGGGAGAGGTTCGAATCTCCTAGCATGCAATTTGAAAGCTTTTATTTTTGCTTTCTCCTATCAAGTGTCGGCCAAGCTTCATTTTTGGTATGTGAGACTTTTAATTTTTATGGTAAGGTGGCTAAATGGATTAAGGAAACATTGAAGTTGAGGAAAGGAATCAATAGGATAAGGCAAGTAAGGGAACAAATGGCTTAATTTGTGGAATGTGCTATGGAAAGAAAGGTTGGAAAAGGTTGATCCTTGATAGCTATGTACTTGGACGATTTTTGGGGCTAGGGGTTGGCCGGAATTTTGATAGCTTTTGGTAGCTAGATGACCACTTTGGCTTTTGGTCATTTTTGTGCTTTTCTCCAAAACTTTTCTCTCTTCTCCCTAGCCGAATGTGTCTTGTGTAATAGGTAAAATTTTGCTTTGGTTTTGGTCATTTCTTTTAGACCAAATAGTTATCATCCTTCATACTTCCCAAGCTCTTTTCCTCATTGTGCCGAAACCATACCATCTTGAAAGGTCATTTTCTTTTTCTTCCTTTTGGCCGAATATACACCAACCCCAAGACCCTATCTTTGTTCATCTTCCATCCTTGGAAAATCAACACATAAACACTCTCTCTTTATTCTTTTTGTTCTTCTTCTTCCTTTTTGGTAAAGAAGACTCAAACATCACTATTCTTTTCAAAACCTTTCTTCATGGTAGAATATTAATGGTAAAACTTTTTTTGCCAAATCATTCTTCTTTTCTTTGTTTATTCATAGCGAATCTTTTCTTATACATAAGTATTCTCTTCAATCTTTTCTTTTCTTCTTTGAAGCCTTGGACAATAGTGTGATAGTGGAGGCGAAACTCAAGTGTTCGTGGCGTCGTAGATCGTTGAAATTGGATTTAAGGTGTTAAAGGTAAGGGATTATTAAGGTAAGCCGATTACACTCTTCAAGTCTTTAGTCTTAAGATTTTCGATATATTGTTAGGACTAATGATTCTTTGTCTTTGAAGATAATCAAAATAGGGACGAAAAGGGTAGTAAATAGTGTTCATAAGATGGCTGGTTCCATTATTCCCCCTAAATTCAAGAGAAGGACTGTTTCGGGAATCCGAGACTTTCCATCGGGTTGTGGACCCTCATTCGGCGAAAATCAATTATTCGAAGTCGTACGTACCCTCGAACCATTGTTTACTCGTGGTACTGAACCTTTGATCAGAGAGCAATCACAAATAGTGGTTGTTCGAGATTTCGAGGGTAAGATCTAGATCGCTCAATATTAGAATAGTTTAATATTAAATTTTAGTGTTCTAATCCTTCGTAATGTGTGTTTAGATATCGACGAGCGGGAGAGTGCAGTTCTCACTGTAATCAGGTGTGTAATCTCACACTGTATCTCATGGGTTAGATGACTATGCAGTAGTAAAAGTTGGATTAAAAATCGCAAAGTTGGTGAAATCAAAAAATATGGTATTATCGACACTTTATTGTTAAGATCATGAAATCGGTATTAAGATCGTGAAAATTTTGAAATCAACCTTAATGGCTAAAACGATAATAAGTGAAAATTTGGGCCATATGTGATATTTGACAATTTGGGCCATATGTGATATTTGATAAATTTGGGCCATATGTGATATTTGACAAATTTGGGCCATATGTGATATTTGATAAATTTGGGCCATATGTGATATTTGATAATTTGGGCCATATGTGATATTTGATAAATTTGGGCCATATGTGATATTTGACAAATTTGGGCCATAAGTGATATTTGATAAATTTGGGCCATATGTGATATTTGACAATTTGGGCCATATGCGATATTTGAGAATTTGGGCCATATGTGATAATCGATAAATGGGCCATAAGTGAAATTTGATAATTGGGCCATTTATGATAATTGATAAATAGGTTATATGTGATAGGTGTTTTTAATGGGCTAAATTTGATAAATTATAATATGGTTTTCTTTACAAATATTTTGTTATGCATAAACATGATTGCATGGGTTGGGATCAATGATGAAGAGAAGAAAGGCTTGATGCCAAAATTCTAGATAGGTGACTCATCACGATGGTCATGTTCAAATCTAGATCGATGGTTCTACCATAATTATTTAAATGGCCGGTGCCACAAATATTATATTGGGCTTAAAGCCTACTTTGGTGTGTTGGCGGGGTGGGTGACTAAAGCTCCCCACAGGTGTGCTGGTTGGTATGGGGGTGTGTAGCGGATGGAAATCTAGGTTTGGTTTTGGGAATTGCATATCATTTGCATTTTTATGCTAAAATTTATTATATTTGAAATGGGCTTAGCCCAAATAAACGCTTAAATGGTCTTGGCCCAATGGAGTATGGTAAGTGAGTTACACATGAGTTCTAAGTAACTCACCCTTTTTTACCCTCTCGTGTAATAACAATTGATGGAGACTTGGGTGGAGATGACTTCGTGGGAGGCTATACTACAAATGGTGGTTTATAAAACTTTAAGACTTCTTTTACAATTTTTGTTAAGTACTATTTTTAATGGCGATGTAATAAGGCCTTTTTAATTATGGATTTTATTATGTGGATGGATTTATTATGTTTTAGTTTTATTAAGTTGGATTGATTTAGTTTTTCATAAATGTTTTTCTAAAACTTTCGTATAAAATAAAGGTTTTTCTTAAATATCTTTAAAACATCCTTTAACTCTTTGTTAGAATATTTTGATTAAATAAACTTCAAAATTTTAATCAAACACTACTCTATAGATCCAATGATAATCTCTTGTGTTTTTAATCAAGGATTACAAATAAACCTCGATTTTTCGATAAAGTCATTCTCTTAATCGTTTTAGAATTTGATTTCTACTTCGTTAAATGATTTGAATGTACGTTAAATTTGTGTGGCATGCCAAAAGCCGGGCTTAATGCATAGGCCGGGTTTGGGGTGTTACAATACTCTTCTCAATCCAATGGAGTAGCCGAACGAAAAAATCAAACTCTAAAGGAAATGATGAACACCTTGCTAGAAAGTTCTGAGTTATCACAGGAAATGTGGGGGGAGCTTTTTTACAAGTTTATTACATTTTAAATAAGGTGCCCCACAAGAAAAAGGACAAGGCACTATATGAGTTATGGAAAGGTAGAAAACCATCTTACAACCCAATTGCATAGACCTTGTGAGGTCACTGTGGGGGTACTTATCCCAAGTTCATTCCTACGATGTAAACAGTGACTAAAAATGTGATAGGTTAAGCAATGCTATTAATGACCAGTGTGTGGTTCGGTGAGCCGAACAACATAAGTCACCTATGTTAGAGTGAAGTGGGGCCGCTTTAAGGAGACTATTGGGTCATAGTTCTCTCAAACTCTTACAGAACTAGGAGATGTTAATGACTATATGAACATACCCATGAGAACTAAAACCTTGCTAAGGAGGTAGTTGTTTGAGGAATATCATCGTTTACACAAATGATAGAACAATTCAAATGCATAACGTAGGGAGGTAGTTGTGTGAGGTATATCATTGTTTACACAAAAGGCAGAACAGTTCAAAGACATCACGTCTATTGGTCAGCTAGTAAAGTAAATATACTTTCACAAGGGAAGGTCCATGGGCGGATGCCTACCTATGCTATACAACTATCGATAGTAGATTCTATCACCACATCGAGTCAATGATTTTTCGTTAAAACTATCAATTTTCATTCACGTGGAGGATTGTGGGAAAAATTGTAAATTTTGAAAACTTTGAGGCATATCCTCGATTGGTAAAGGTGGAGAGTTGAATCATAAAATTATGGTTTTATATTCTACTCTATGAGACCTTTACAATGGTATATCATATGCTCAAAATGGTTCAGTGATGAATGAGAAATAATGTTCAAAGTAAGCTACTTGGAAATATTTGTTGAGGAAAAGAAAAGCTTAAATCCCACATTGGTTAAATACCAAGTGTGAGATGTGTAAATATATATATGAGAACCCAGTTGAAGGGTGATTGAATGACTAAGCTTGAAACCCTACCTCGTGTGCAGGGGGTACAGATCCAAACCCATCGGGGTTAGGGCGCACCTGCACGACTTGAGTGATGCAAAATGTTTGGACCAGTCGGGCCCAAAATGGGCCTGCGGATATTTGAGCCCAACACGAAAATATTTTTTTCCCTCAGCAAATTACACAAAATCTTATTCAAAAAGGACATATACTGATCTTATTTGATTCCAATCAATTTTATTTTATTTTAATTAAATGGGTTTAATTGCTCCTTTAATGTAGATTTTGTATCTTTAATACATGGATATTTCCAAAATTCCTCTATATTGAATGCCTATAAAAGGCTAAGACTTCTTCAAAATTTTTTGCTGGAAAAATCTCTATCACACCGTGTTTACTTTTGTAACACCCCTTACCCGTGTTCAAAGCCGAAATAGAGTACGAGGCATTACTGGACTTACAACACAAGGATTTACACAATTCTAAGTCATAAATTTGCGTCCAATTTAAAACCATTCATATTCAATCATAAAGTCCCTAATACGAGCCTACGAGGCCCAAAACATGCTTTAAATGTAGTTCGGGAGTAAATCGAGAATTCAGGAAATTTTTACAAAAGTTGGAAAATTTTTACTAACTGTAGGGCTTACATGCCCGTGTGGTCCAAGGGACACGCCCATGTGACCCTGGGCCACACTAGTGCTTCAGGCCATGTTCAAATTAGGGTGCTCTCTAACTTGTGCCACACGGCCATGCCACACGCCCGTGTGCTAGGCCGTGTAGCACACATGGCTGGGACACACGCCTGTGTCTCTGCCCGTGTGCTCAATTCTGGACATTTTGTTTCTCAAAAGTAAGGTGCAGGGGACACACGGTCGGAACACATGCTCGTGGGGCAGACCGTATGTCTACCTGTGTGGACAAAATAAAGTCTATTTACCAAGCCATTTGCCACCCTTATTCACACATACATTTCACCAATTCGAAGGCACAAAACATTACACACTTAGGCAACCCAAAACATCCACAATTATGGCCAACACTTGCCAATAAAATATCAACATCAATCATACTCACAACATTTATTAAACCACAATTGACTACTTTCAAGATACCTATTTGTACACTACTTTATCATCTCATCAATAGACCACATTGCCAAACATTTCACATTCATGACATAAATCACCTTTCCATGATTCACCAAAGACATTGGTACATATATCAATATACTTAGGCTTACAACCATGTTAGCCTAAAAAAAAGCCAATTTACATGGCCAAATATCAAAACAAGCCTTTGACGTTTACAAGCCAATACATGGGCTAAAATCATGATGGCACATATAACAAAATGACCAAGTCCCTATACATGCCACATACTTAGAATGTTAAGCTCATCAATACCCAAAATAATCGTTTGATAGTGTGATGCGAACTCCGACGATCTTCGATTCCGAGCTGGCTTGGTAACACTATAAGGTAGAGGAAAGAAAATGGGGTAAGCTATATAGCTTAGTAAGTTCATATGCAAATAATACAAAACATTATTCATACATTTGACATATAAATAACTTAACAAATATTAACATAAATGTCATTAAACTTCATAAACACAACTTACTCAATCACGTTCTTACCAACAACTCATCATATGAATAACATAACATATATCCACATAAATGTCATAAAACTTAATGAGCATAATTTATTCAATCACATCCTTACCAATAGTTCATCATATACCGAATCCATTTTTTTGAGTTTTTCATACATACCTATACCAACTCATAATATTATCACGTACTTTCTCATCTTTGACATACCCATTGAACACTCGAAATATTAACAGATACTCAGAAATCTTTCTCATAAGTTTCATATATGTAGCTAAAGCTACCTCATATCTCATAATACATATAGGCTCGCTTTCGAGCTATTCACGGGCCTGATCACACAAGCTGTCAGTCAAGATGTAGCTAAACAGTGCTGCTCACACAAGCTGTCAGGTATCCACAACACATGCCAGACTACCCAGCCACTGGTAGGATATACAAGACCAGCACCCGGATCACATAATCGCATATACACATGGGTTCCTAGTGACATGTCAATTATATCCTATTCTATTTCTAAGGTTCAACCAGGATTTCTCATTTGTCAAATACGTCCAAAGAGTCAATCACAATTCATACAATATTAAAGCATTCAAAACATAAATATAACAATGCATTATTTACATACGAACTTACCTCGATACAAAAATAGCGGAAATGGAACTAATCGTCAAACACTTTGGGTTTCCCTCGATCTAGACCCGAACTTCATTTTTCTTAATCTATAATACAAAATTCATCTCATTTAATCATCACATTATTCATTTCAGCCCAAAAGTCACATTATGGAAAATTACATTTTACCCCTAAACTTTTGACATTTTACACTTTAGTCCCTAGGCTCGTAAAATGATTTTCATTCAATTTCATCACACCTAAGCCTAGCTAAAACTATTTCTTGTTCATAACAGCCCACATTTTTCATTTATTCACATTTTCTACTCATTTTATAGACTTTTACGAATAAGTCATTTTTGACATTTTTACCTAAAATCACTAAGCAAAAGTCGTTTAACAAACAACAAACATGCATTTTCAACCATCAAACATCAAAATACACAAATATCTAACATGGGTAAAATTTTAAACTTCACCTTTCTTTGAAATTAGTCCTTCTAGCTAAATTAGGTGCTCAAGCGTCAAAATTCCTGAACAAAAATTTCACGAAATTATTCCATGTAACACCCCTAACCCGTATCCGTTGCCGGAATAGGGTTAAGAGGCATTAGAGATCAAAACATAACATTTAACTTTTATTGTTCATACATCATTAAATCATAATCAAACAATGTCACTAAGTCCCTAAATAAGGTCTACGAGGCCTTAAACATGCATTAGAAAGGGGTCGGGACTAAACCGAGCTCATATTAAATTTTCCAAAAACTTAACATTTTTCAAAGCTATAAAGGTCACAAGCCCGTGTGGGTAGGCCGTGTGCCTCACATGGCCTCAGACACACCCGTGTGTCCAAGCCGTGGTGAAATAGGTATACTTACTGACTTATCCACACGCCCAAAGACACGCCCGTGTGCTTAACCCGTCGTGGACACTGACTTATTTCACATGGCTAGTCACACACCTATGTGTCCAGCCCGTGTACGAGTCTGACTTGTTTCAATTTACAAACTTAAGAGACACAGTCGAGCCACACGCTCGTGTGCTCAATCGTGTGGGCAAATATAGGCCATTTACAACGCCAATTTGCCACCTACACTTTGGGTCACACCTACAAACATCAAACCCTTCCAAAATCATACCTCAAATGCATCCAAAACATACCAAAACATGTTCATTTAACCTCTTAATATCCTCATTTATCTCCCTATACAAATTCAACTCAACATACTATCACCAAGTATGAATTACACATTCAAAAAGCTGTAATGTATGCTTTATTTAATCCATACCATTTCATAGCATGAACTTACTACTTCCGTATCACCAAAATATATCAAAAAGACCATTCACATAGAACACACATACACTTATTAACAATCCTTTACACATACCCAAAGCATATGCCAAAATCATTAAACTATCAAGCCATATTACATGACATGATTTATACACTTCAAAGCATATCATAATCAATAGCCTATACATGCCATATACCAAATTTACAACTTCCAAAAGTACCAAAATAGATAGCCGATAGTATGATTGAGACGCTGACGATCCTCTGATCTGAGCTACCTTTAATGACACTATAAAACAGAGAAACACTTCACACAGTAAGCTTAAAATCTTAGTAAGTTCGTCATATAATACAAATATCTCAACAATTCAAATTCAATATACAAAAATTACCAACACCTAGTTAAATTCATTTCATTTACTCAATTCTCATCCACAACAATTCATCACTTTCACACATAACTATATGTTCAATGGACAAGCATTTACCAAGATGCTTAATCTAACTTATTCCACAATTCATTCACATAACTATCCATTTAACTCAACACAACTCTATCAAGCACATAGGTTACATACGTACCTGTACCATCACGCATTCAACAACAACATTTTCAATTTAATGCTCTGAGCCATTACTCATTCAATTCTCTTTAACATTCGATGAATTCGCACACTCAGTGCCAAATAATTGGCTAAAGCCACAATATTATCTCACACTTAGTGCCAATTTCTTAGCCAAAGCTTTAATATCATCGCACACTTAGTGCCTTTATGTTAAACAGAATTTAACTCGGTACCGCACACACAGTGCCAATCAATATAAACAGTGCTTTCTTTATTTCGTACACATAGTGCCATTCACCATTGAATCGAATCTATTTACGCACACTAAGTGCTACATTTCTCAAATCCACATATAACATTACTAATTCATCAACCACATATTCATTCATTACATAACACATGAACATGATTTAAATAACAAAACAAATCGATCAATCGAGCACTTTGTCTTTGCTTCGAGCTCGATCCAAATCTCTCTTTTCTTGATCTATATAATATTAAATTCAACTCATTCAATCACCAATTCATTCAATTTAATCCAAACACACATATCTAGGGCATTTTACCAAATACCCTCACATTTTCACATTTCTACATTTAAGTCCCTATTTCATAAAATCATCAAATACACATAATTTCACTTTATACAAGCTTAGCCGAATCTTCCCTTAGCTCGTAAAAGCCCACATATTTCATTTATTTCACATTTTAGTCCTCTAATTTTTCATTTTCACAATTTAGCCCAAAATAGTCAAATTCATCAAAAATTCAAAGACCAAATATGTTAATCTATCACATATCTTCCATATTTCATCATCAACTATCACAAAGCTCAAGCATTCATCAATGGCACCATCAAATTCTAAAATCAAAACATGGGCTTAGTAGTATGCTAAGGAATGATCACAAAAATGTAGAAATAATCAAAAATCGATCAAAAATCATACCTCAATTAGGCAAGCTTAGTGGCGAACCCTAAAACTCTTTTTCTTTTATTTTTCCTTAGTAATTTCAGCAAGAACAACATGAATGAAGCATTATTTTTCCTTAGTTTAATTAATCAATAACTTATTTATCATTTTACCATTTTATCCCTTAATTTAAACATTAAAATTCCACTAATATAAGCCCATTTTTGCCCATCCCCACTATCAAGGGTCAAATTACAGCATAAGGACTTCTCATTTAATAAGCCATGATAATTAAACACCTTTAACAACTAGCACAAAGCTTTTGCATTTTATGCGATTAAGTCCTTTTTCACAATTCAACACACAGTCGATAAAATTTTCACACAGAACTTTCACACATGCTTATTCACATAATGTAGACACTAAAAATAATACTAAATTTTTTTGACCTCAGATTTGTGGTCTGAAAACCACTATTCTGACTAGGGTCTAAACCAGGCCGTTACAACTCTCCCCCTTAGGGATTTTTGTCCCTGAAAATCTTACCAGTAAATAAATTTGGATATTGTTCTCTCATATCATCTTCAGGCTCCCACGTAGCCTCTTTGATAAACCATAATTTATACATATTTTTACCCCTTGCTTGGCTTATTTTTGGATAAATTTTCATTAGAATTGACGAATTCGATGCTCCTAATCCTTTAATTTCATGTTTTACACTTAGGAGAGCTTAGGGAGTCAAAAAGAATGAGAAATGGGACAAAAAGGGACAAAATGGGCCTACCTCAAAAATTAATGCGGCCTGGGCTTTTTCCCACGGGAAGACCACACAGCTGTGTGTTACGAGCAGAATCGAACACGGCCTGGACTATAGCACATGGGTAGACCACACGGCCGTGTGTGGCGAGCAGATTCAAGTACGGCCTAAGCTATCGAACACGGGCGTGTCACACGGGCATGTCCCTGTCGATCCCAAGTCTAATTCCATGTGGAAAAGACCACTTGTGGGCCAAAAGAGGTGTTCCAAAGCATATATAAACACCCTAGGGGAGGACCTAAAAGGACATTGAGAGTAGAAGGTAGAGAATACTCAAAGACAGCTGTCGGAAGCAACTTGGAAGAGGATCTCATCAAGTTGAGGATCTCCTATCAATTTCTCTTAAAGTTTTTGGGTTTTCTTATGTTTTTTTTTTGTTTTCCTTATTTTAAGATGTTTTCATCTATTAGTATGAACTAAATCCCTTAAATACCTAAGGGGATGAAACCTAATACGGATATTATTATTATTTGTTTTATAAAATAAATACTTGTTCTTATTCTTAATTGTGAGTTCTTATTCTTGTTTTGATAATTCAGGTTATTGATTCAAGTCGAATGTGCTGATTCAGAGGAGCAAAAGTCCCTGTTTAAGAGTAGATCAACACAATTAAGCAGAGTTGATTGCAACCTTAGAAATAGGACGACATAAAGCTGTCGGGTTAGAGTCAAATCTAATAAGGGAATCCATAGATCGAGTTAATGCGACAATAGGGGTTTTAATTAGAAATAAATTTTAAGTTATCAACCTAGAGTCAGTTGTTTTTAGTATTGAAAGAGATATTAACATAAATTAGGGATTTCTACGGATTAGGTCAAGTGAATAAATCATATGAATCAAAAGTAATAAGTGAAGTCTAGGTAGATTTTTCCTTGGGTATTGCCTCTCTCATATAGTTGTCTAAAAAGTATTTTCCCAATTCATTCTTTGTCGTGCTTTTAATTAATTTTAGTTTAAAAGAAATCACTCCAATTCTTAGGCTAGATAATAGAAAGATAGTAATTACTAGTACTCTTGGTCCTTGTGGATACGATATTTTCGGTCTTACCATAACTATACTATTAAACGATAGGTACGCTTGCCTTTATTGTGATCATAGTTAGTTAGAGACACATCAAGTTTTTGGCGCCGTTACCGGGGACTAAGATATTAGGAAAAGGAAATTTTTATTACTTTAGCCATTTTTTATTTTTATTTGCAATTTATTATTTTATTCTACTTTTCTAATTTTTCTTTTATTTACTTCTGGCAGGTATTTCTAGTTTATGACTAGAAGGAACAATAAATTTTTATTACTTTAGCCATTTTTTTATTTTTATTTGCAATTTATTATTTTATTCTACCTTTGTAATTTTTCTTTTATATGCTTTTGGGAGGTATTTCTAGTTTATGACTAGAAGGAACCCTTTAAGATGCTTACTTTTTGATAGTGAGATAAAAAGTACCGCTCACAAAAATCGTAGGGAGATAAGGTGAAGTTTACAATACATAGAGGAAGAGCAAGAGGAAAATACAGTTACTACCGATGAGATGGCTGATAATAATCCGCTACCCCCGGTGGTTGCCAAAAATCCTACTCCTCGTATGATTATGCTAAGCCTAATTTAACTGGGGCTGAATCGAGTATTATTAGACCTGCTATTGATGCAAATAATTTTGAATTGAAACCTAACACTATTCAAATGATTCAACAGTTTGTTCAGTTTGATGGTTTGCAGGACGAAGACCCAAGTACTCATTTAGCAAATTTTCTAGAATTTTGTGATACTTTCAAAATAAATGGCATTTTTGACGATGCCATTCACCTTCGGTTATTCCCTTTTTTGTTGAGAAACAAAGCTAAACAGTGGTTGAACTCGTTACCACGAGGATCAATCACTACATGGGAACAAATGACCGAAAAGTTTTTACTTAAATATTTTTCGCCGGCTAAAACAACTAAGTTGAGGAATGATATCTCTTCTTTTGTGCAGATGAATTTAGAAACACTTTACGATGCCTGGGAGAGATACAAGGATCTATTGAGAAGATGCCCTCGCCATGGGTTACCTTTGTGGCTACATGTTCAAACCTTTTACAATGGTGTGAACCCCTCAACAAGGCAATTGATTGATGCAACCACCGTCGGTACATTAAATAACAAAACCCCGGAAGCGGCTTATGAGTTTATAGAGGAGATGTCACTGAATAACTATCAGTGGTAAGTCATGAGAACAAAGCCAACAAAAGCAGCCGGAGTTTTCAACCTAGACGCCGTCACCATGCAATCAAACCAAGTAGAGCTTTTAAGTAAAAAGATTGATGGTTTGTATGGTTCTTCGCAGGTATGTCCAGTGATGCAGTATGATACGAATGGACGAGGAATGGGTAATACAGTATATCCATCCTACAACCCTGGCATAGAGAATGAGCAGTTGAATTATATGGGTAATAACTCTAAACCTCCAAATAATCCTTACATTAATACATATAATACAGGTTGGAGGAACTACTCAAACTTCTCATGGGGTGGTCAAGGAAATCAAAGACCGCAACTTCCTCCAGTTTTTCAACCACCATACCAGCAAGATAAAAAGCCGAACCTTGAAGATATGTTAGCAAAATTTATTTCGGTGTCAGAAACTCATTTTCAAAATACTGAAGCAGTGTTGAAAAATCAGCAAGCATCGATTCAAGGGCTTGAGAATCAAATTGGACAGCTAGCTAAGTTAGTTTCCGAAAGACAACCATGTAGTTTACCTAGTTACACAGAACCTAACCCAAAAGAGCACGTGGAGGCAGCTACACTAAGAAATGGGAAGGTATTGGTTGAAGCTAAAAAGAAGATGCAAGAAACTGATAAGGCAAAGGGTGAGAAAGTAAATGAGAATACAACACCAGTACTTAAAGAGTATAAACCACCGATCCCATATCCGACAAAGTTGAAGAAAGACCACATGGACACACAATTCGGTAAATTTCTTAAAATTTTTAAACAATTACACATTAACTTACCTTTTGTTGAAGCTATTTCATAGATGCCGACATACGCAAAATTCTTAAAAGAGCTTTTAACAAATAAAAGGAAGTTTGAGGAGCTATCAACTGTGGAGCTTAACGAGGAATGTTTAGCCATTCTCCAAAATAAGCTACCAACCAAATTGAAGGATCTAGTGTAGCACCCCATACCCGAATCCGAGGCTAGGACCGGATAAGAGACATTTTATGGTTGAAATTTCTTAAACATGTACTTACGAGCAGTAAAAATTTTGTTCTGAATTAAAAAATTCTTTTTCTTAGCCAGGTCATACGTTTCATGGGCCTACGAGGCCTCAGACTTACATCCTGTAACTTTTAGAACTCATCTAGAAACTTTGTCTCGAAACAGGGGTCGCAAGCCCATGTGACTTGGGACATGCCAGTGTACCATTATTACATGCCCGTGTCTACCACCCGTGGTCGACACTAACTAAACACACTCGGCCTTGACACGCCCGTGGACTCAGACCGTGTGCTATACCCTGATATATTGACTTGTTCACACGGCTTGGGGCACACGCCCGTGTTCAAACCGTGTCTCACCCACGGTCTACGTAATGACCGTGGATTTTGCCCGTGGTCCATCCTAATTTAAATCACTAAGGTGCAGAATGCATACGGCCTGAGACACACCTGCAGTGTTCACCCAGATGGGCACATGAAGGCTATTTTCCAAGCCAATTACCACAATCATTTGCATACATTCATTCATCATCACATAACTTTACATAGCATCAATATAACTCTTGAAATAAGGACATCTAATCATAAAAGAGATAAAGCCTTCATCCCATGCACTAGGGAGAACTATTCCCAATACAATTACAAACGACTTAAGCCTTCATCTATGGCTATACACAACCAAACTCTAAGTTCTCTTCTGCCAACACAATTTGGCTACATCAATTAGAACTTAATCAACTTTAAAAGAATCCCTATACATGCCATGACTCAAAAGAACTTGAAACACCATACCAGGAGTCTACTCAATAGTGTGAAGACATCTCCCGCAGCCTCCAACCTGAGCTAGTGAAAATAACCAATAAGAGATGGGAAAAGAATAGGAGTAAGCAATATGCTTAGTAAGTTCATCAATATATAACTGACAATTTCTAATATTCATTGAATATCTATGACTATAAGGTATTATAATGAATTTTCTCTTAAACTCATGGTTACTTACTCAACCACTTTTGAAGCTTATTATTTCTATCTCTTACCACATTCTTACCATGCCACAAGCCAATTGCTCATTTAATTGGCATACATTCCTACATTGATCACCACATGATCATATAAAACAACATATCAAGCATCTTCAATGAGTCACTCATACTGCTAATTTCTAAGTGGTTTCGCACTTATCCCACTATTGAATCTCTATTAGGGTGGTATCTCACACAACCCACCAATCATTTATACTTATGGTGATTTCGCACTTAGCTCACCAATTATTTATAAGCGATGGTATCGCACACACCCATCGATTACTAATTAATCAAGTGGTAACACACATAGCCCACCGATGATGATATAATTGATGGTATCACACTAGCCCATCATTAACATCAATAAGGTGATATCGCACATAGCTCACCATTATTTTACATTCATGGATAGTAATCCACATGTATATCTCTATTTCAAATGTTCAACAAAGAACATCCTCACTCATTTCTATTTTTACTTAACTTTCTACGATTCTCGTTCGCATTCACACGATGCATTAATAAATCTTTCTCATACAACTAAGGTGTATCAATTACACATAACCCACTAGAGGTTCATCATATACTGAAATAATCTCAAATTTTTAAATAACACTATTGAATCTCAAACACATAGTGTCACATTGACATCATACCCTAATAGGGTCTTACTTACATTAACATATCGATGCCATGTCCCTGACATGGTCTTATACAAATTCTTACACCGAGGTCATATTTTGATATGGTCTTACACGTATTAACATATCGATGCCATGTCCCTGACATGGTCTTATACGAATTCTCACATCGTTTCCATGTCCTTGACATGGTCTTATTTAATATCTCTCACCGAGGCCATATTCCAATATGTCTTACACGGAACCTTAACTATCATCATTTCATACTATTTACATTTCCCATTACTCTTAGATTCAATTCTCTTAACATCTCATCAAAAGATAATTCATGAATTCATAGAGTAATTATACATTCCATACAACATTAGAATATTAAATTAACTCATACGTAATTGTAACATTTGCACTTGAACTTGCCTCGATGACGAAAAGGCTAAAAAGGACTTTTTGCCCACATTTCTCTTTTCACCCATTTTAGGTCTGAAACTCGTTTTCTTTGATCTAGAAAAATGGAATTTAGTGACTTAATCACTTATAAATCATAATTCACCATAAACTACTCTTTAGTCAAAAATGACTATTTTACCCATACACTTTGGCAAAATTATGATTTTGCCCCTAGGCTCGTAAATAAATTTTCATCACATTTTCTTATTAAACAAGCCTAGATGATCTTTTAATCCTCTTACAACTATCCACAATTCTAACTATTTCATCCCTTAATGAACAATTTACAACTTTTTCTTTTTAGCCCAAATTAGGTGTTTTCATAACAACACATTTCACAAAAGTTGTTTTTCATCATCCTATCATTCATTTTCTTCTATAAAAACTCATCAAAAAACATAAAATCTATCATGGTAAGTCCCTATACTTTCAACCATGCTACAAATTAGTCCCCCCATTAGCTATCTTAAGCTTTGGGGACTCCAAAAATACAATTTTCATCAAAAATAAACATCAAATGGACTTACTTGAATGGAGTAAAGCTTGCTGAAATTTTAGGCTTTCAAACCCCTCCCATGGTTGATATTTTCGGTTGGAGAAGAAAGATAAATAAAAAGATGATAACTTTTGCTTATATCATCTTATTTTATTTATTTTTCCAACTAATATCACTAACTATTCATCATAATAAATGATCTTGTCCCCTTTGTGTTTTATGACCGGTCAACCCACTTAAACAAGGTCAAATTGTAAATTTGGGACCTCCAATTAATAATCCATAGCTATTTGGCACCTCGAGGAAATAAAATAGAACTTTCGCACTTTATGCGATTTAGTCTTTTTTTTCACAATTTAGGTAGAAATCGCTAAAATTAAGGCACCAAAATTTTCATGCATCCTTATAAACATGTTATAACACATAACGTAACATGAAAATAATTTTCTCTAACCTCGAATTAGTGATTTTGAGATCACTATTCTGACTAGCCCCTAAATCGGGTTGTTACAATTCTCCCCCTTTAGGGATTTTCGTCCCCGAAAATCTTATCAGGAGGAGTTGCTACCAACATTCTTAAAATGTTTCCATAAGCTCTTCAAAATCACAAATCGACTTATTCTCAAGTTTTTCTTGTCAACAACCCTTTAAGCTATCATACACAAGGTCGAAGCATCACTTGCGACCGAGGTATTTCTTCCTCCAGAGCGTATACTCAGTAATTCGCTAATTTAGAACTCTGTACACGTCCAAATGATTTTTCAGATCTTTACCGTTTGATTTACTACAATTCGATTGGCATTCCCCTTCTTGGGAATTTTGTCAGGCCGAATTTGAAATCAATAAGGTTTTATCTCACTTCCTCACCAAAGCATTCACCAACTTTAATACTCTTGACTTGTACGCTTTAAAAACTCAGCTTTTAGTGGTCAACTACTTCTGGCCATAAACTCAATCATATGGTGAAATGTATTCTAGTGTCAAAACATTTATGCACATAACTGTACTTCCTTATTTTTGCATTAGTAATTATGCTACTACTAAATCTTATACGAAAGCTTCTGTATAAGTTTTGGATTCATCATCATTCAAATTCTATCTAGATGAAGCGTCAACAATGAAAATCTTATCCAGCATGGATCTTTCATCCAGACATCTGTACTATTTCTATTATCTGTGAAGTATTACAATGACTATACCCACCATTATAATAGCTCCAGTAGTTTCCACTAATTCATCTTCAAAATCTTTTGCAGCATAAGATACTCTCGCTCATCAAAATTCAGGAAATACACATTGACTTTTCCATGGATCATTTCATAACATCTAACTCGCAACACAGACACAAAAGTGATCGTATCTGGATCACCAACCTGTCAACTCTTTTTCTCGATTCAGACTGAACTCAGTACTAGAACATTCAATTAATAGTTCCTTCTATATCTTTCAACCCAATCACCATGGTTTGAACATTTCGATGAGCATATCTTTATAACATGTTCCCTACTCACGTACACACAGAATTTTATTCTCCTTACTAATTCGTGTGTAAATATACACAAAGCTTGAATCATATTTCAATACATTAATCTGCTCTTTTCTCCATACTGAGAACATATTTTAAGCACACTCTCATCTGAGTTTCTCTTACTATGCTAATCTAAAACCTTTACCCTCGTCACATCTCACGACAGTAGAGACATCTCGATTGAATTCATTAACTCTATTCGGCTTGCCTCAAAACCCATCGCACAACATGAAACTTGTGATTTCACTTCTTATACTAGAATCATTCCCAACTTCCTCCTCAAAGTACCCGAATAGGGTTACGAGGAAATAAAGAAATGTCGATTCCAATTAACTAAATCGACAATCGTTTAGTCTGATTTTTCAGTCAGCTAACTTTCTCACACAATCACAATTTCGTGAAAAGAGCAACCACATCACCCTTGAAGGGAAACAAATATTAATACATAATACTAAAGGAGATCATTATAACCCATCCATGGCATTAACCAGCCATGCACAAGCCACAGGCTTCAAGCCAACTTACTCATACTTGCCCTTATATAACACGTTCCGTGCCACATATCGTAATCGTCTCTTCGTGATTCATTCACGAGTACTTGCATTCACTCATTTACATAACTTTAGTACTGATTTCATTTCTACTTTTAACTCATCTACTTATCCCATTGATCATTAGGGATAGTCAAAGACACATATTCATCGTCATTCATGTAAGTACGAAACTAATGCCACATCCCCGAGGTGGTCTTATATGGAGTCACCTCTAGCTGTCAATGCCATATCCCAGATAAGGTCTTATACGGGATCTCAACTCGGTGCTGAGGCCATGTCTCAGGCATGGTCTTATATAGGACCTGTAACATCCCCAAACCCGGCCCACGAGCCTTGACCGAATCTGGTTACGTCACTGCGGAAAAATGTTGAAAAAAATCTTTGTCTTTAGAATAAAACTTGAAAATTTTGTTAACTTTTGAAAAATGTGTCCATTATAAATTATTTACTAATATAAGCTCGTTATAAAATATGTGAATTAAAACTTTTATGATAATTTATTATATTATAAATCATGTGAAGAAAATATTTCTAAGTATAGTATAAACTACAATAATCATAAATAGAACACTTTAAATAAAAGTGGTCCTTATTACAACCAATATTAAACAAAACACTTAGTATTAAAATTTCTTAAAATAATTAAATAAATCTCCTTCGCATGGGCCACCTTGCATCCTCACCGACCCGGTCCGATCAACAAGTCACTGCGATGTTGGATAAATAATTGGTGAGTCACACGGACTCAAGTGTAATTAAACCAGCGATATCCACCCACATGTTAGCCACAAATCAACCCAAATTATCAAATGCAACATAAAAATATAATCATTTAGACATTACCACAAACTGGCTTGGCCCACAATCAAATCATATTCAAGCACTGGCTAGGCCCTTTCTCATTAATTCACGACATCGGCTTGGCCCATTTCCACGTATGTTCCCAAAACATACCTATCCACATGTCATATTGGGCTTGGCCCATTTCCATATCATTTCATAACAAAACAATGCAACATGAAACCCAACCCAATCCTAAGGTCCATCCGCTACACACCCCTTAACCAAATTTACCACACACTGGGGACTATCGAGTCACCCTCTCCTTTTATCTCCAAAAGGCAACCAAGCCATCCACGATGTAGCACGTAGCTAACATCAAACCACGATGGAGCACACAAGAATCCATCAAGCCACGATATGGCATAAGCCGATATCATCAAGGTAACCACGCGAACTAAATCGCAAAAGATCCACAACGCGACCTCGGCCGGCGCCAATCCACGATGTAGCACAAAGTCGACATCAACCACGCATCAAGTACACCGCACCTTCTTTCAAAACCCACCCATGCACATGTAACATAAAATGATGACAAGATGGTGCATGTACATATTAAACATAATCATAGGCATACTCACATAATAATATCAGTGATCACATATTTACAACTTTGCTACTAACCTGATCATCTTCATACCCCCTTCCAGGGTATCAATTTCACATTTACTGCACTTGTTAGAAAACATATAAAACAGGCAAATATCACGCAAATCCCGGAAACAATGGCTAACTACACACTTATAACCTGAAGCTCAATACCCTCGATCCCGACGCTATCGTTTAGCGAGACTACCGTTATTTGCTTATCGTTTTCTGTCGTACGCCCACACCCCGGTGGCCAATCTCGTACAGCAGAAACCGATCTCTTTTTGAACTTCGGGATGGGAGTTTTCCCTTTCTCCTCTTGACTGGCACTCGCATCCATCGACACTTAATCAGAATCACACCATTAATCAACAAGTCATAATCCACTATTATTGAATTTTAGATCACCTAATAACATCCTTACCGAAATACTGAGATCCCGAAGCGCTACTTAATGCTTCCACCAACGCTGACTAAACCACTCCAAAGAAAGTCTCCTGCGTTAGGCTCTTCTCCCCTACAATCGGCCTTAGCATCAAATACTTAACAACCTTAGTCTTAATCGAATACCAAATACATAACTTACCAAGATAAACCCTTACCACCAATTACCAAGTCGACTGCTAGCAACTGAGGCTTGACTGAATACCTCAAAATCCTAGAGTACCTTCAACAACGATTGCAACGAAAACCCGAAGAGATCTATGCTAATATTCGGCCAAGGTACTACCACATTGAAGAAAGAAAATTCGGCACAAGGGTGGGGTGTAGATTCGGCTAACAAAAGAAACCCAATGGAAAGGAGATAAGAGTTTCGGCCAAAAATTATTTTAAGAAGAGGAGAGAAAGGTATGGGGAGACAATATGAAATGGTTTCGGCTTAGGAAAAATAGAGAGAACCAAGTAAGAAAATCGGCTAGGTGACCTTGAAGATTCGGCCAAAGTGCATAGGTGAAGAGAAGGGATATTTTAGTGTTGGTAGAGTATGGAAGACAAATGGATGAAGGCTTAAGAGGGGACTAGGATTCGGCAACCAAAGAAATGGGGAACAAATTTCGGCAGGGAGCACAAATGGTGAAAAGAAAAACAACAAAGATGAGCACCTCCCCTTATTTATAGAATTCGGCTACTCCCCCACCTAAAGAACCCAAGTTCTGGCCACTTCTTCAAAATTATTCAAAATAATTTAAACACTCAATTGCCTATTTTTCCTCCTTGCCACTTGATAGAGATTAATAAAATAAAATCCATAAAAATATACAATATTATCCCTATTATCTCAAAACAATAAAAAGATAAAGCTGATGACTACTCCTCATCCAGCCGAATTTAAATGCAAAGCTATCTTAATCTTCATCCTAAGTGCCGTCCATCACCTACCAAGTCACGCAAAAAGAGAATAAAATTAAAACTCCAAATGCCACTCACATGGTTCGAACTTAGAACCTTCTCTGCACCCTTCTCCTCCAACGCCTGTGCCACTCGGCCACTTTGCTTTTATGCCATAAAGCCCCAACATTTAATTTTAAACCCTTCCTACTCCAGCCCATAACCGCATATAAAAGAAAACACGCCCAAAATGTCAGCTGCAAGCCCTCAAACCGCGACCTCCCATCCCTCCAATACTAAGTAGCGCATGAATGCCACTCGCTAATTGGACTTTCATGTCCATCTACATGAACATTTATTTATAAGCATACCAGGTCGAGTCCCTAATCAACAAAAAGATAAAACAAAATTGTGCGTTAGCGACTCAACCTTGCCCCCTTTAGGCGCCACCTTCCCAAGCCCCAAGCAACGCCTTCATGCCACTTTGCCAACTCCTTTCTTATGTCCTAATTTCCACCAATTTATTTTAAAGCCTACTTGCCCTAATTCCCTTTTACACTAAAATCTAAAATTTTCTAAAGTCTTCCCTTTACCCGAGCATTCTTAAAACCTCTAAAACACCTCCAAACACACCCAAAAGCCTACCAACACCGAATTATACTTAAATTACCTAGCCCCTAAACCAGGTGTTACAATTCTACCCTCCTTAAAATAATTTCGTCCTCGAAATTACTTATTACCGAATAATCATAACTCACTATTCTACTTCTCATTGCAAGACTCGATCTTAGTCTATCATACTCCCAGACACGCCTCTTTAAGTTCTCTCTCAAGATCCAGATCATACAAGAAAGAGCTAACTTAAAAACAAGGAAAGCAATTAAAGAATATTCCAAAACAAAGGAGCTTACCCGCTATCACATCCTTGGTTGACTTTGACTAGAACCATTCCTTCCATGGCTCGAACCACGACCCCTCGTCGCTCGAGGACAATTCTTAACCAGATGTGCCTTAGATCCACACCGAAAGCATTCTTTATTATTTTCCCAACATTCTCCTGAATGAATTCTCCCACACTTAGCACAGGAATGATTCCCATCCATTGGTACAAGTGCACTTACAGGGTTCTCGGTCCTTGGTCTTTTCTGGGCATTACCAAACGATGCTGATGGTCTAACATTTCTCTTATTCTCGTTCCTATTCTTCTCTCGGTTTTCTCTTATAGTCTTCTTAACCTCTTCAGCGATCCGAGCTTTCTCCACTAAAATGGCAAAGTCCCTTTCTCTCGCATGCGAGCGATCAACTCCATAACTCATCTCGTAGCCCATCTTCAAATCGAACACTCCTTTCGTGTCGGTAGCCACGATTCCTTTGGCGTCTTGACTTAGTCGCACAAACTCGACTTCATATTCCGCTCCGACTTATTCCTTGCACTAGATTTAGAACGCTTTCCTTTGCGAGTCCAAATAACGGCTCTTACATACTTCCTTCAAACTTGGCCTTAAAGAAGTCCCAATCCAATCGATCCGCGGGACACCTTGCTCGACAAAGAGCCACCAACGATAAGCTTCGTCGCTAAGCAACAAACAACACCCTTCACTTTTCTTCATCGGTACAATCCAAATCGTCCATGATTCTTTCAATCGCTTCTAGCCAATACTCCGCCACGTTTGGAGCTACTCCGACACTCCTCTAAAGATCTCGGCTCCGCTCGATCTAAGCCTTTCCGACATCGACTTCGAGTTCCGTTTCTCTACTAACTCCCGCTACTCGCTCTAGCACTCGCAACATGGCCCGCGATCTGCGTCATCTTCTCCGTTTGATCTTGCTCTTCCGCTGCCACTTTGGCGGCGGTACTTTCACTTCGACCCATGGCGGACCTATCGGTTCGATGTCGCCATTCTACCTCTCAAGGTCCCTAGAACTCATCTCTATCGTCTTGATTTATCTGATTAAGAAGTTTTATGCATTAGTAATTGTTCCAATATTTAACCACGAGCAAATTTTATGAGATGAAAGATATTTAGAAGTAGTTCTTTCGATCACACAAAGTTTCAGTTCGAGTTTACTACTCTAGTTCAAGAATCACATTCGTTCCTCGCTACATTCATTCATCATCAAACACATTCATTCCTCAGCAGAGGCACATTCAGTGGTATCTACCACCCACATTCACTATTCGGACATTTCTGCCCGTTTCTACCCCAGGGGTATTTCCGTCATTTTGTCCTACAGGGACATTTCCGTAATAAACCAGAGAAATTTTAAAACTTTAATAAACCAGAACATTTTGAAATTTCCACATCGGGAGGGTATTTTCGAGAATTTGTCAAATTAGAGATACAGCAGAATTTTGGAAACTAGGGGTATTTTAGTAATTTTGTCAACCAGGGTAATTTTGTAAATTTCAAGAGTCGGGGTATTATTTTGAAATACAAAAATTGGGTACTTTTGCAAAGTGAGAGAATTTTATTAAAATTGGGATTAACTCAGAAATTTTGAAAGTCAGGGGCATTTTAGTAATTTTTAACACAGGGGTATTTTAGTAAATTTTCCCAAATTGGGGTATATTGATATTTTGAAAACTAGAGATTTTAATATTTCGCAATGTAAAAATCATTTTAACCCAAAAGTTGAGGGTATGTGGTAATTTTATAATACAGGGGCATTTTTGTAATTTTGCCGCTAGGGGCATTTTGGTAATTTTGGGTAAATCGAGAAAAACACTTTTTTTTTTCAAAACCAGATTTAGGGTTTACAAACCAAAAAGGGTAAATTTGAAAATTTTAAAACCAAGAATTTTAAAACAGCAAGGCTAATCCCTTTCGGGTTTTAATAATTGGTTCAGCCTGTGAACAAGTCCTCTTGGTTAAGGTGAACCGTAGCTACGCACCAGGTAGGATTCAAGTGGAGAGGAGGTGAGTCACGCGGACTGCTTAAATACCAAGCTCCCACTGAATACCACTCCTAGACATGCGCACACAGGTTGCCACACCTTAACACGGCGACTTGCTTCACAGGTGGGTTTAATAATCCTTAAGTCTTATGCATATGTTTGAGTATACTAGCCTTAGGGTTCAATAGCCCTATCATTCTATTCCACGAGCCCAACTAAGCCCATAACAGTTCATAATAGTAAAGCACTTCAAAAGTCCGAAGTACTTACCTGGTGGACTCGGTAGGAGGTACAGTGCCATGCCGAAAAACTCAAATAAAAGCCCATATTTTGAAAAGCCCATTTGAAAATGTTTTGGGCCCAAAACCCTCAAAGCCGAGTTTTGAACCTGCTCGATACCAATCAGTAACATCCCAAACCCGCCCACGAGCCTTGACCGAATCTGTTACGCCATCATGGAAAAATGTTGAAAAAATCTTTGTCTTTAGAATAAAACTTGAAAATTTTGTTAACTTTTGAAAAATGTGTCCATTATAAATTATTTACTAATATAAGCTCGTTATAAAATATGTGAATTAAAACTTTTATGATAATTTATTATATTATAAATCATGTGAAGAAAATATTTCTAAGTATAGTATAAACTACAATAATCATAAATAGAACACTTTAAATAAAAGTGGCCCTTATTACAACCAATATTAAACAAAACACTTAGTATTAAAATTTCTTAAAAATAATTAAATAAATCTCCTTCTGCATGGGCCACCTTGCATCCTCACCGACCCGGTCCGATCAACAAGTCACCTGCGATGTTGGATAAATAATTGGGTGAGTCACACGGACTCAGTGTGTAATTAAACCACTGATATCCACCCACATGTTAGCCACAAATCAACCCAAATTATCAAATGCAACATAAAAATATAATCATTTAGACATTACCACAATCTGGGCTTGGCCCACAATCAAATCATATTCAAGCACTGGGCTAGGCCCTTTTCTCATTAATTCATCGACATCGGGCTTGGCCCATTTCCACGTATGTTCCCAAAACATACCTATCCACATGTCATATTGGGCTTGGCCCATTTCCATATCATTTCATAACAAAACAATGCAACATGAAACCCAACCCAATCCTAAGGTCCATCCGCTACACACCCCCTTAACCAGCCTACCACACACCAGGGGACTATCGAGTCACCCTCTCCTTTTATCTCCAAAAAGGCAACCAGTGCCATCCACGATGTAGCACGTAGCTAACATCAAACCACGATGGAGCACACAGCAATCCATCAAGCCACGATATGGCATAAGCCGATATCAGTCAAGGTAACCACGCGAACTAAATCGCAAAGATCCACAACGCGACCTCAGTCAGCGCCAATCCACGATGTAGCACAAAGTCGACATCAACCACGCACTCAAGTACACCTGCACCTTCTTTCAAAACCCACCCATGCACATGTAACATAAAATGATGACAAGATGGTGCATGTACATATTAAACATAATCATAGGCATACTCACATAATAATATCAGTGATCACATATTTACAACTTTGCTACTAACCTGATCATCTTCATACCCCTTCCGTGGTATCAATTTCACATTTATCGCACTTGTTAGAAAACATATAAAACAGCAAATATCACGCAAATCCGGAAACAATGGCTAACTACACACTTATAACACAAGCTCAATACCTCGATCCCGACGCTATCGTTTAGCGAGACTACAGTTATTTGCTTATCGTTTTACGTCAGACGCCCACACCCCGGTGGCCAATCTCGCATGCAGTGAACCGATCTCTTTTGAACTTCGGGATGGGAGTTTTCCTTTCTCCTCTTGACCGCACTCGCATCCATCGACACTTAATCGTAATCACACCATTAATCAACAAGTCATAATCCACTATTATTGAATTTTAGATCACCTAATAACATCCTTACCAAATCTCGAGATCCCGGCGCTACTTAATGCTTCCACCAACGCCGACTAAACCACTCCAAAGAAAGTCTCTGCGTTAGGCTCTTCTCCCTACAATCGGCCTTAGCATCAAATACTTAACAACCTTAGTCTTAATCGAATACCAAATACATAACTTACCAAGATAAACCCTTACCACCACTTACCAAGTCGATTACTAGCAACCGAGGCTTGATCAATACCTCAAAATCCTAGAGTACCTTCAACAACGATTGCAACGAAAACCCGAAGAGATCTATGCTAATATTCGGCCAAGGTACTACCACATTGAAGAAAGAAAATTCGGCACAAGGGTGGGGTGTAGATTCGGCTAACAAAAGAAACCCAATGGAAAGGAGATAAGAGTTTGACCAAAAATTATTTTAAGAAGAGGAGAGAAAGGTATGGGAGACAATATGAAATGGTTTGACTTAGGAAAAATAGAGAGAACCAAGTAAGAAAATCGGCTAGGTGACCTTGAAGATTCTACCAAAGTGCATAGGTGAAGAGAAGGGATATTTTAGTGTTGGTAGAGTATGGAAGACAAATGGATGAAGGCTTAAGAGGGACTAGGATTCTACAACCAAAGAAATGGGGAACAAATTTCTAGGGAGCACAAATGGTGAAAAGAAAACAACAAAGATGAGCACCTCCCCTTATTTATAGAATTCGGCTACTCCCCCACCTAAAGAACCCAAGTTCTGGCCACTTCTTCAAAATTATTCAAAATAATTTAAACACTCAATTGCCTATTTTTCCTCCTTGCCACTTGATAGAGATTAATAAAATAAAATCCATAAAAATATACAATATTATCCCTATTATCTCAAAACAATAAAAAGATAAAGCTGATGACTACTCCTCATCCAGCCGAATTTAAATGCAAAGCTATCTTAATCTTCATCCTAAGTGCCGTCCATCACCTACCAAGTCACTGCAAAAGAGAATAAAATTAAAACTCCAAATGCCACTCACATGGTTCGAACTTAGAACCTTCTCACGCCCTTCTCCTCCAACGCCTGTGCCACTCGGCCACTTTGCTTTTTATGCCATAAAGCCCCAACATTTAATTTTAAACCCTTCCTACTCCAGCCCATAACCGCATATAAAAGAAAACACGCCCAAAATGTCACTGCAAGCCCTCAAACCGCTGACCTCCCATCCCTCCAATACTTAAGTAGCGCATGAATGCCACTCGCCAATTGGACTTTCATGTCCATCTACTTGAACATTTATTTATAAGCATACCAAGTAGAGTCCCTAATCAACATAAAGATAAAACAAAATTGTTTGCCTTAGCACTCGAACCTTGCCCCCCTTTAGGCGCCACCTTCCCAAGCCCCAAGCAACGCCTTCATGCCACTTTGCCAACTCCTTTCTTATGTCCTAATTTCCACCAATTTATTTTAAAGCCTACTTGCCCTAATTCCCTTTTACACTAAAATCTAAAATTTTCTAAAGTCTTCCCCTTTTACCCGAGCATTCTTAAAACCTCTAAAACACCTCCAAACACACCCAAAAGCCTACCAACACCTGAATTATACTTAAATTACCTAGCCCCTAAACCAGGGTGTTACAGGACCTTATCTTTTTCATATCTCAATGATAGCCTTTTTATTATAGTCCCCTAGGACTTCAACCTCATGTTCAACAACAAATACTCTATTTAGTAGAGTATCATGTATCAACGTGATACAAAGCATTCTCAATTATGCTAACATAATTATTGCATTAATTAAAATGAAAACTTACTCAACTTAACTCTCATAACATCTCATCACAATTCAACAGTGGTAAGGGGGTGAGGTCGTAGTGCCCCATAACTTAACTCTCGTGGCCACATACATATGATTTAACATTCATCATCAATGAAATATCATCACAGTCACACAACTCAATCCAAATGAGTTTTCACGTTTTTCATGCTACAATTATTTCTATCACTCATACTTTCAAACAGTGACTTTACTTACTCAAGTTCTACATTAATATCTACTTAAGTACTCAACATTTGACTCTACTTTCTCTTACTATTGCTTATCAATTTAGAGAATGTCTTACAAGTTTTTGAATATGTCGTTTACCTGAGTGCCATAGTCCAACTATGGTCTTACTCGTATCACACGTCATAGCCCAGCTATTTCCTTATATGTCATCACGATGCCATATCCTCGCTACAGTCTTACACGAAATCTCATATCAATACCAATGCCATATCCCTGATACAGTCTTATATGGAACTCATGTCGATACCAATGCCATATCCCAGATATGGTTTTATACAGGATCTTGTAACTTGATGTTGATGCCATAACCCAGATATGGTCTTATACGAGATCTTTCTTTTGTGCCGAAGCCATGTCCCAGACATGGTCTTATACGGAATCACTATTCGATGCCGACACCATATCCCAGATATGGTCTTACACGAGATCACGTATCGTCACCAATGCCATGTCCCAGACATGGTCTTATATGGGATCACATGTACCGCCATGGTCCAACCATGGTCTTATTCATCATTTTATCACTAAACGGCTGTAATGATCTCCTGCAGTCTACTTAGTTAAGCTCCTCAATTTAACTCCCAGGCTATAATGTGTGTGACTTCATAACAATCATAAAACAATACATTATACATTCTCTACTTTGACATTCACATGTGAGATTTAACCATGTGGACATATTTATCATAAACAATGGCATCATTGATTTCAAATGCTTACTTACTCTTACTTCTTCTCACATACATCATGGTACTTGCAAGTTTTATGCTTGTAAGGTAAACAAGGTACCTGTATTATTTGATCACATAGATCAACATACTTTGCTATGATAAGCATAATCTCCATATCATCATTCATAACATGAATAATACTTCTTAGTCAACTTTATCTAGCACGATATGATATCAACTTTACTAAATTAACTTTCTTGCTATCTCATTTAAGCTTTACTCTTTTGCTCGCTGAATTACTATGAATAACCGAGGATACTGAATCTCATTTCTCATATATCTTGATGCCAATGCTATATCCTTGATATATCTTATATGGGATTTCTATCTCATGATAGCTTTTCAATGCCAAGACTTGTCTTGGACTTACATGATAACTTACTTGACTGTCGATGCCATGCCTTGGCTTGGTCTTATACGGACTTTCTTATCTCATATGATAGATCGAGTATCTTAAGTAATTCAACTTCAATCAGGACTTTCTCTTGATTGATCTCATTGATTTCTTTGTTTAACATAGCATTAAACAATCTTATGGAATTAAGATATATTCTACATCATAGTAAGCAATTCAATGATATTAATCATAAAGCTTAGAAATCATACAAACTTACTGAAATTAGCTCGGTTGGGAATCATCTCTATCTTAAAAAAACAATTTTGTTAGAGCCGGGAGACATCACACTATCATGGTCCACATATGGCATGTATAGCTAGACTCTTACTCACGCTACGTTAGTCCTAGAACCGACTAAACCATAGCTTTAATACCACTAAACTTAACACCCCATACCCAAATTCGAGGCTAGGACCGGATATGAGACATTACTATGCTTGAACTTTCGTAAACATGTACTTACGAGCTGTAAAAATTTTGTTCTGAATTAAAAACTTCTTTTTCTTTGTCAGGTCATACATTTCATCGGCCTACGAGGCCTCAGACTTACGTCCTGTAACTTTCAGAACTCATCTAGAAACTTTCTCTCAAAAAAGGGGTTGCACGCCCATGTGACTTGGGACACGCCCGTGTACCGTTATTACATGCCCGTGCCTACCACCCATGGTCGACACTGACTGAACACACACAGCCTTGACACGCCCGTGGACTCAGACCGTGTGCTATAACCTGATATACTGACTTGTTCACACGGCTTGGGGCACACGCCCGTATTTTAACTGTGTCTCACACACGGTCTACACAAACGACCGTGGATTTTGCCTGTGGTCTATCCTAATTTAAAACACTAAGGTGCAAGGTACGTACGGCCTAGACACACGCCCGTGTGCCTACTCGTGTGGGCACATGAAGGCTATTTTCCAAGCCAATTACCACTCTCATTTGCATTCATTCATTCATCATCACATAACTTCACATAGCATCAATATAACTCTTGAAATAAGGACATCTAATCATAAAAGAGATAAAGTCTTAATCCCATGCACTAGGGAGAACTATTCCCAATACAATTACAAACGACTTAAGCCTTCATCTATGGCTATACACAACCAAACTCTAAGTTTTCTTAGGCCAACACAATTTGGCTACATCAATTAGAACTTAATCAACTTTAAAAGAATCCATATACATGCCATGACTTAAAAGAACTTGAAACACCAAACCAGGAGTCTACTCAATAGTGTGAAAACATCTCTCGCGGCCTCCAACTTGATCTAGTTAAAATAACCTATAAGAGATGGGAAAAGAAAAGGAGTAAGCAATATGCTTAGTAAGTTCATCTATATAATGACAATTTCTAATATTCATTGAATATCCATGACTGCAAGGTATTATAATGAATTTTCTCTTAAACTCATGGTTACTTACTCAACCACTTTTGAAGCTTACTCATTCTATCTCTTACCACATTCTTACCATGCCACAAGCCAATTGCTCATTTAATTAGCATACATTCCTGCACTGATCACCACATGATCATATAAAAGAACATATCAAGAATTTTCAATGAGTCGCTCATACTATTAATTTCTCAGTGGTTCCGCCCTTATCCCATTATTGAATCTCTATTAGGGTGGTATCTCACACAGCCCACCAATCATTTATACTTATGGTGATTTCACATTTAGCTCACCAATTATTTATAAGTAATGGTATCACACACAGCCCATCGATTACTAATTAATTTGGTGGTAACGCACATAGCCCACTGATAACGATATAATTGATGGTATCACACTTAGCCCATCATTAACATCAATAAGGTGATATCGCACATAGCTCACCGTTATTTTACATTCATGGATAGTAATCCACATGTATATCTCTATTTTAAATGTTCAATCGAGAACATCCTCACACGTTTCTATTTTTACTTAACTTTCTACGATTCTCGTTCGCATTCACACAATGCATTAATAAATCTATCTCATATAACTAAGGTGTATCGATTACACATAATCCACTAGAGGTTCATCATATACTGAAATCATCTCGAATTGTTAAATAACACTATTGAATATCATACACATAGTGTCAAATTGACATCATACCCTAATAGGGTCTTACTTATATTAACATATCGATGCCATGTCCCTAACATGGTCTTATACGAATTCTTACACCGAGGCCATATTCTGATATGGTCTTACACGTATTAACATATCGATGCCATGTCCCTGACATGGTCTTAAACAAATTCTCACATCGTTGCCATGTCCTTGACATGGTCTTATTTAATATCTCTCACCGAGGCCATATTCCAATATGGTCTTACGCGGAACCTTAACTATCATCATTTCATACTATTTACATTTCCCATTACTCTTAGATTCAATTCTCTTGACATCTCATCAAAAGATAATTCATGCATTCACAGAGTAATTATACATTCCATATAGCATTAGAATATTAAATTAACTCATGCGTAATTGCAAGAACTTACCTCGATGACGAAAAGGCTGAAAAGGACTTTTTGCCCACATTTCTCTTTTCACCCGTTCTCGATCCGAAACTCGTTTTCTTTGATCTAGAATAATGGAATTTAGTGATTTATTCACTTATAAATCATAAATCACCATGAACTACACTTTAGGCAAAAATGACTATTTTGCCCCTACACTTTGGCAAAATTACGATTTTGCCCTAGGCTCGTACATAAATTTTCATCATATTTTCTTATTAAACAAGCCTAGCTGATCTTTTAATCCTCTTGCAACTATCCACAATTCCAACTATTTCATGCCTTAATGAACAATTTACAACTTTTGCATTTTAGCCCAAATTAGGTGTTTTCATAACAACACCTTTCACAAAAGTTGTTCGTCATCATCCTATCTTTCATTTTATTCCATAAAAACTCATCAAAAACCATAAAATCTATCATGGTAAGTCTCTATACTTTCAACCATGTTGCAAATTAGTCCCCCCATTAGCTATCTTAAGCTTTGGGGACTCCAAAAATACAATTTTAATAAAAAATAAACATCAAACGGACTTACTTGAATGGAGTAAAGCTTACTAAAATTTTAAGCTTTCAAACCCCTCCCATGGCTGACATTTTTGGTTGGATAAGAAAGATAAATAAAAAGATGATAACTTTTGCTTATATCATCTTATTTTATTTATTTTTCCAACTAATATCACCAACTATTCATCATAATAAATGCTCTTATCCCCTTTGTGTTTTATGATCGGTCAACCCACTTAAAAAAGGTCAAATTTTACATTTAGGACCTCCAATTAATAATTCATAGCTATTTGGCACCTCTAGGAAATAAAATAGAACTTTCGTACTTTATGCGATTTAGTCCTTTTTTCACAATTTAGCTAGAAATCACTAAAATTAAGGCATCAAATTTTCATGCATCCTTATAAACATGTTATAACACATAACTTAATGTGAAAATAATTTTCTATAACCTTGAATTAGTGATTCCGAGATCACTATTTAATTGGTAGTTTAAATATTGAGAAAGCATTAGCTGATTTAGGTGCCAGTATTAATTTAATGCCTTATAAAATGTTCAAACAACTCGGTCTTGGGGAACCAAAATCACTAGAATGAGTATTCAATTAGTTGATAGATCTATTAAATATCCTAGGGGAATTATTGAAGATGTTTTGGTAAAAGTTGATAAATTCATATTCCCTGTTGATTTTGTTGTGCTTGACATGGATGAGGACGTTGAGGTGCCTTTAATTTTAGGACGCCCATTTTTAGCTACTGTTGGGGCTGTTATTGATGTAGGTGATGGTAAACTTGTGCTCAGGGTAGGTGACTGGAAATTATTTTTAAAATTTATGATGCTATGCAATACTCTAGAGAGCAATATGATTCCTGTTATTTTATCGACGCTATTGATCATTTTATTTAAGATTCTTTTCAGGAAACCATACACGAAAACATATTGGAATTGTGTCTTACCCAAGGTGAGGAGGTATATGACGATATCAATGAGATGGGGGAGATACAAATAGAGTTAAATTCTAAAACTTCTTCCCCAAGATAAAAGAAGTATGAGGGCATTGAAATAAATGACGAACTAAAACAAAAACCCTCTATTGAAGAGCCTTCTAAATTGGAATTGAAACAGTTACCAAATCACTTAGAGTATGCATTCCTAGGAGATAATTCTACACTACCGGTAATTATTTATTCAGATTTGGAACCCAATGAGAAAGATGAGTTACTAAGGTACTAAAGGAGCATAAAAGAGTCATAGCTTGGAAAATTTTTGACATTAAAGGGATAAACCCATCGTTTTGCACCCACAAAATTTTAATGGAAGATAAATATAAACCATGTGTGCAACCTCAAAGAAAATTAAATCCCAACATGAAGGAAGTTGTTAAAGCTGAGGTAATTAAACATCTAGATGCTAGAGTTATTTATCCTATTTTTGACAGTACTTGGGTAAGTCCTATGTAGGTTGTTCCAAAAAAGGGAGGCATGACTGTTATAGCCAACGAGAAGAATGAATTGATTCCAACAAGAACAATCACATGATGGAGAGTTTGCATTGACTATAAGAAGTTGAACGATGCCACGAGAAAAGATCACTTTTCCTTACCCTTCATTGATCAGATGTTAGAAAGATTATCTGGGCATATGTACTATTGCTTCCTAGATGGACTCTCTGGCTACTTCCAAATCCCAATAGCTCTTGAGGATCAAGAAAAGACAACATTTACATGTCCATATGGTACGTTTGCTTATCGTAGAAGGCCTTTTGGATTATGTAATGCTCGTGCTACTTTTCAGTACTGCATCTAGCCATCTTTGAAGAACTTGTGGAAGATATTATGGAGGTGTTTATGGATGACTTTTCGATATTCGGTAATTCTTTCCACCTTTTCCTTAAAAATTTAAAACAAACTTTAATGAGATGTGAGGAAACGAACCTTGTGCTTAATTGGGAAAAGTGTCACTTTATGGTTCGAGAGGGGATTGTGTTAGGTCAAAAAATTTCTAGTAAAGGGATTGAGGTTGATAAAGGAAAAATTGAAACCATAGAAAAATTACCTCCTCCTAGTTCAGTTAAGGCTATTAGAAGCTTTTTAGGACATGCTGGGTTTTATAAAAGATTTATTAAGGATTTTTCTAAAATAGCTAAGCCATTAACAAAATTACTAGAAAAAGATGTGTCTTTCAATTTTAATCAGGAATGTTTAGATGCATTTAATACCCTCAAAAATAAATTAATAAATGCTCCAATAATAATTGCACCTGAGTGGAATCTGCCCTTTGAACTAATGTGTGATGCGAGTGATTTTGCAATAGGTGCGGTTTTGGGACAGCGAAGAGACAAGCATTTTCAGCCGATTTATTACGCTAGCAAAATAGTGACGGCCGCACAAGAAAATTATACCACCACAGAAAAAGAATTGCTAGCTGTGGTTTTTGCATTTGATAAATTTAGTCAATATTTGATATTATCTAAAGTTTTCATTTACACTAACCATTCAGTTCTTCGTTATCTTTTAACTAAATTTGATGCAAAACCTCGACTCATAAGATGGATTTTACTCCTATAGGAATTTGATTTGGAAATTCAGGATAATAAAGGAGCTGAAAATCTTGCGGCAGACCATCTTTCTAGGCTTGAAAAATCCACATATCAAAGAACTCGACGAGAATGAGATAAATGACTCGTTTCTTGAAGAACAACTCTTTGCTATATCCGACTCTGAGGTACCTTGGTTTGTAGATATTGCAAATTATTTAGCTACTAGCATCCTACCAAAAAGGGTTACACATCATCAAAAGAAGCGATTCTTTGCTGATGTGAAAAAGTATTTTTGGGAGGACCCTTTTATTTTTCGTATATGTGCAGATCAAGTAATTCAGAGATGTGTTACAAAGGTAGAAGCGAGTAAAATCCTAGAACATTGCCATTCAGGACCAACAAGAAGACATTACAGTGGGACTAGGACAGCACATAAAATGCTCGAATCAGGTTTTTATTGGCCCACTCTATTCAAGGACGCTTTATGGGCCTATAGAACTACTTTTAAAACTCCCATAGGAACATCCCCATATAGACTTGTCTACGGGAAGAGTTTTCATCTACCATTTGAATTAGAGTACAAAGCATTTTAGGATATAAAATTTCTAAATTATGACCTTAAACTTACAGGTGAGAAAAGATTAATGCTGTTGAACGAGCTAGATGACTGGTGAGCTAATGCCTACGAGAACTCACGTTTATATAAGGAAGCAACAAAGTGATGCCATGATGCTCGTTTGAAGCAACCGAAGTGATTTGAAGTTGGATATCTTGTTCTACTATACAATTTGAGAAAGCTGAATCAAGATGGTCTGGTCCATTTGTAATCAAAACCATTTTTCCCTATGACACAATTGAGGTAACTCATCCAACTTATGGCACATTCAAGGTAAACGATCAACGACTTAAACTATATAATGGTGAAGATTTTAGGGATATGAGAGAGGAGTTTCAACTCCGTGAACCTTCATATAGATATGAAAACAAGGTAAGTCTAGCTTAAGACTTTAAACAAGCGCTTCTCGGGAGGCAACCCCAACACTAACCTCGATAATGTCCGTATTTTTTATTTTTAGCACCTAACTAAAAACTAACCAAATTAATAAAGCGCAGGTTTCCCTACCGCACGAACGTGGTTGTAGCCGTGTGGACACCATGACTACGTACACTGGCGTGGCAGAGACCGTGCGGGAATAGGATGAAAATTTCCCCAAAACACGGGCTGCGATAAAATGCCATGGCCATGCGAGGCGTGGTCGACACTAACTAAAGAACACGACATGCGATAACCCCACACGGGCATGCCTTAAAATCGTGGGCGACACTGAGTAAATGAGACAGGCAGGCAACACGCCCGTGCCTATAGGCCGTGTATGATACTGATTAATTAACACGGGCGTGTGCACCTATACACGGGTGTGGTAGAAATGAACAAAGCATCACACGGCCATGCGATTTAGCCGTGTGACCCAACACGCTCAGGGAACACGGGCGTGGGCCAAGACTCAGACACGCCCTAAACCAAAATTGACGAAACACACGGGCTAAAAAAAGGGCACACAGGCGTGGGACACGACCATGTGCCCCAATCTCTATTTAAACCCCGACCACTGTTCATCTCTTACCAAATTTTCCCCTAACAAACCCTAGCCACTCTCACCCAAAACATCCTCTCCTTCTCCCGTATTCCAGCCACCGCCGACTCTTCCTCCTCCTCCTTTTGCTTCCTCCTTTCTACTATTTCCCTTATTTTTCCTTTCCCTTTCTTCTTTCCCCTTTATTCTCCACACACACCAGCCCCGCAGTCCACGCCCGTGCATGACCACCATGCCCATGAACCACCGCCATGTCCATGGACCCCCTTTCAGCACCTCCATAGGTTCACTCTTCTCCAATATTGTTGTTTATTTCTTTCATTTTTATTTAATTAATTAATCTTATTATGTGTTCTCATTATCATTTTAATTACATTTTAAATTTCTATTTCAAATTCTTTAGTTCTTTTAATGGTGAATTTAGTTTGATTTTATTCTATTACTAAGTTTAATGATTAGCTTGATACTACATCTTAGTGATCTTGTTAATTTACTTAATGTTATTTTAGTTTATTCTATTGCTAATACTTTCATACCGTCTAATGTTAACATTACTTGATAATCTAATTCATTACTATAGGATTATACTATTTAGAACTACTAGGATAGTACATTTTTGGCTGGCAATGATACTTGATTCATTGAAAATCTTGTGCATTTTCAGGTATACAATGACACCCCCATGCGAAAAAAGACCGCTATCCCTGTTTTGAAAAACCAGAATGGACCCGGAGCCACCTCCGCGAGTGTATCCACTGAAGTGTGCCACCCTTTTCTACAGTTTCCCTTGGGACCCTAAGAGGAACTTTTTCAGACACTTCACTTACGACCCCTCGACGTAGGGAGATGCATTGATTGGGCCGCCTTGGAGCAGGTCCAACTAGCCGACGCAGACTGGGCCCTACTAACTACCGACCCATGGGGACACTTTTTCAAGATTGTCGAACCGGCATATCTAGAGCTCACTTTGGAGCTCTATTCCACATCCCACCTCCAGACGGTTATGTCAAATTTTGACTATCTAGGGACAGTCCACTTTTTCTCTAGAGGCCTCGTACGAGAGATGAGTATCCCAGAGTTTGGGGTCGCTTTGGGACTCTACATCGAGGAATTTATGGAGGACAACAACTTTGAGGACCTCCATCACCACATCCACTACTCCCCTTCGTCCTGTTGGAGAGACTTAGTCCCCGCCTCGGCCACCAATTACCCCAGTCGCTCCAAGGCGTTAGCTCTCACATCGTCTTTGAGGTACTTACACGCCATCTTGGCTCATGCTTTGACAGGTAGACGAGAGAGCACCGGCGTCGTCAACACTCACGATGCTTACTTTTTATGGTGCACGGCATAAGGGCACTTTTTTACTTAGCTTACTTCATTGCCCTCGCCATTCGGCATCAGATGGAGTGACATAGGAGAGGAATCATCTCCATTGGTCCCTATGTGACGCACCTAGCTCGCCACTTTGGACTCCTTAACACCGCAGCCCAGTCCTCCTCGCTCACACTTATCGGGCAGATGTCCCCATAGGGCATCCAGACGATGCTTCATATGAGGATGATTGAGCGTCGCTGTGGGTTTGATCCTCCTCAGTTCCCGTTATCGCGAGCCACTGATTAGGATGACCCAGAGGACATTACTGATGATTCCCTCTCCATCATGAGGAGCCACCGTCTGCGCCACCACCACCTCACTGATAGTTCATGCGGCTGCTTCACTGACTAAAATCTTTGAGTGACTCACTCGTTTCAAGCAATACTGTACTCAACAATTTAACGATAACACTCGATGATTCGACGGCATCGAGGTGACGCTGCAACAGATTTGTTAGCATTTTCACATATCGCCACCATCCCCACCTTGCGATCCATCTGATGATGAGGACCTTTGAGTCCATTTATTTTTTTCGTTTTCTTTATTTTAATTGTTAAACTATTTCTCTTTATGTTTCTTGTCTTTAAATTATATTAGTATATTTTGATTTCTTTTTATCTTTGGCTGTTTATTATCGAGTAACCATAATGAAATACATTAATAAAACCCCTTAAAACTTTACTGATGACTCTGCAGTTTTAAAAGGTTCAAGGTGCTACTAAGGGACAAACAAACTACCAGAGTATTCTCCCCCACCTTTACCTCTGCCTAGTTCATCATATCATTGGCTCTATTTCTACAATTTTCACTCCCTAAGGATTTCATCCATAATTCAGGAAGTCTCACTTCTCTCCCTACCTTATGATATTCTTACTATATTGTCATTATTTATCTTTGTACATTAAGGACAATGTACATTTTAAGTGTGGGGAAGTTAATTATAGTATTATTAGAAAATCCCTGAATTATGTCTTGTTCTTAAGTAATTTTCTCATATTACTATGAAACTTCTATTGACTTATGATTTTCATTGACATGTTTTGGATTAAGTCATAGGTAATTGTGCATTGATGGTTTAAACTTTGAGATATTAGAGAATCAAGCATGATAAGTCTATTTTCAGAATTAAAAATTTTTAGGTTATTTCCCTAAATTTAAATACTACTTCGAAGTTTGAAATTTGCAAGGTTGAAATAAAAAAACCATATTTTTTGTGAGATCTTGAGCTTTTAGAGCAAATATTTTTCTTGCTCGCTTTGTTAATTATGAGTGTGTCAATATTGAATTGTTATTCTAGAAGTTGCTTCAATTATGCATGTTGAGACAACACTTTTGATTTGATATACTGAGATGATAAAGGCACCTAGGATTTAACCCACTTACTTCATAAAAAGCCTACCCTCATATTTGACCCCTAGTGAACCCTTTACAGCCTAATAAATCGTTTCTTGGCTCACCTATTAATATTAATCCAAAACCCAATTTTTGCTTCCCCTATTTTCTTAACTCCCCTTCCATCGAGATTTGATTTGATCAATTACCTAACTATTTTCTTCAGTTATTAAATTCGACTTGTTCTTATTCTTAAAAAAAGTTGGAAATATATTCATTATTAGTTCTATGTTATTCGAGCTTAAGCAGTTGATTTTTACATTTTGAGAAGAAGCTCATGTTTTTATGTTTTCAATTGATGTAATTATTCAGTATTAGTTTATTTTTCTAGTTAGGTGAATTGTCAATTCAATCTCGATTTTAACCTTTTTTCGACCTTTATCCACACCTTTAACCCAAGCCCCATTACAACCCTTTTAAAGACCTTTTGATTGGTGTATCATCTCATTTTATAGTGGTGGAGATTTGATTTTCATGCAAGCCTATGGTAATAACTTTTCATGTTTGACTTTTGAGTGCTTAATCTTGAACTTTAAACACTTTGAGTGATTTGAATGAATCTTTAGTGAGGATGTTAATTCTTGTCAGTTTTGAATTAAAGGTTATTATTTAGGTAAGGGGAAACACCTTTGTTTTTTTGCTATAAAAATTTGTGACTTAAATTGTTTGAATCTTTAGGACTCTTTTAGTTAAATTATCAATGTATGAATTATCTGTGAATTATGATAAGACATTAGTGGTGAGAATTATGAATTAAGGAAGTTTAATTTTAATTGTGAGTTGAAGATTTTGCTTGAGGAAAAGCAAACGCTTAAGTGTGAGGATATTTGATAAACCATAATTTATACATATTTTTACCCCATGCTTGGCTTATTTTTGGATGAATTTTCATTAGAATTCATGAATTCGATGCTTTTAATCTTTTAATTTCATGGTTTACACTTAGGAGAGCTTAGGGAGTTGAAAAGAACGAGAAACGGGCCAAAAAGGGACAAAATTGGCCTACCTCAGAAATCAACACGGCCTGGAATTTCACCCACGAGAAGACCACATGGCTGTGTGTTACGAGCAGAATCCAACACTGCCTGGACTATAGCACACGGGCAGACCACAAGGCCGTGTGTGGCGGGCAGATTCAAGCACGACCTAAGCTATCGAACACGGCGTGTCCCTACCAATCCCAAGTCTAATTCCATTCGAAAAAGACCACTTGTGGGCCAAGAGAGGTGTTCTACAGCCTATATAAACACCCTAGGGGAGGACCTAAAAAGACACGGAGAGTAGAAGGCAAAGAATACTTGAAGACAACAGTCGGAAGCAGCTTGGAAGAGGATCTCATCAAGACTGAGGATCTCCTATCAATTTCTCTTGAAGTTTTTGGGTTTTCTTATGTTTTTTTTTTTTCATTATTTTAAGATGTTTCCCTCTATTAGTATGAACTAAATCCTTTATATACCTGAGGGGATGAAACCTAAGACGAATCTTATTATTATTTGATTTATAAGATAAATACTTGTTCTTATTCTTAATTGTGAGTTCTTATTCTTGTTTTGATAATTCAGGTTATTGATTCAAGTCGAATATGTTTATTCAAAGGAGCAAAAGTCCCTGTTTAAGAGTAGATCAACATAATTAAGCGGAGTTGATTACAACCCTAGAAATATGGTGGCATAAATTTGCCGGATTAGAATCAAATCTAATAAAGGAATCCATAGATCGAGTTAATGCAACAATAGGGGTTTTAATAGAAATAAATTTCAATTAATCAACCTAGAGTCAGTTGTTTTTAGTCTTGAATGAGATACTAACATAAATCAGGGATTTCTATGGATTAAGTCAAGTGAATAAATCATATGAATCAAAAATAATAAGTGAAATCTAGGTGGATTCTTCTTTGGGTATTGCCTCTTTCATATAGTTGTCTAAAAAGTATTTTCCCAATTCATTCTCTGTCGTGCTTTTAATTAATTTTAGTTTAAAAGAAATCATTCCAATTCTTAGGCTAGATAATAGAAAGATAGTAATTACTAGTACTCTTGATCCTTGTGGATACGATATTTCCGGCCTTACCATAACTACACTAGTAAACGATAGGTGTGCTTGCCTTTATTGTGATCATAGTTAGTTAGAGACACATCACTCTTCAACTCCGTATTTTTGCCACAACACTTTTACTAAAAAAAATTTCTTATTTCTCAACTCTTTGATCTCGCGTGCCAGAATTTGAATCGGTTCTTCGTTATACGATAAATCAGACTGAATCTCAACTTTAGTAGGGGCAATCACATGTGATGGATCAGATCTGTATTGTCTAAGCATCGATACGTGAAACACATTATGAATATTCTCTGGCTTAGATGGCAACAACAATTTATAAGCAACCGGTCCGACACGTTCAATAATCTCATACAGCCCAATGAACCTCAGACTCAATTTGCCTTTTCTGTCGAAACGAACTAATTTCTTCCACGGAGACACTTTCAAAAACAATTTGTCACCGATCTTAAATTCAACATCTTTCTGTTCCAAATCTGCATAAAACTTTTAACGATTTGACGCTGCTTTCAAGCTGTCACGAATCACTTTCACTTTCTGCTCAGTTTCTTTAATCAAATCAACCCCGTGAATCTTATTTTCACTAAGATCAGTCCAATATAATGGAGTTCTACATTTACGACCGTAAAGAGCCTTATATGGTGCCATTTTAATACTTGATTGAAAACTATTATTATACGCAAATTCAATCAATGGCAAATGTTTTTCCTATGTACTTTCAAACTCAAGAATACAACATCTCAACATATCCTTGAGAATCTGAATGATCCACTCGAATTGACCATTCGTTTGCGGATGAAATGCAGTATTGAAATGTAGCTTCGTACCTAAAGCCTCTTGCAGTTTCTTCCAAAACCGTGAAGTGAATTTGGAATCTCTGTCAGATACAATGGATAATGGTACCCTGTATAGTCTCACAATTTCAGAAATATACAATTCAGATAACTTATCAAGCGAATAATCTATTCTCACCAGAATAAAATGAGCTGATTTCGTTAATCTGTCAACTATCACCCAGATTGCATCTTTCTTTCTCGGAGACAAAGGCAATCCCAACACAAAGTCCTTCGTGATTCTCTACCATCTCCATTCAGGAATCATTATCGATTGTAATAAACCAGATGGAACCTAATGTTCAGCCTTGACTTGCTGACAAACTAAACATCTCGAAACAAACTCTGAAATATCTCGTTTCATACCATACCACTAATAAAATTGTCTCAGATCATTATACATTTTAGTACTTCCTAGATGAACAAACATACGACTATTGCGAGCTTCGTTTAAAATCAACTGAATTTACTATGAATTTCTCGGTATACAAATCCAATCTTGGAATCTCAAACAACCGTCATTATCAACTCGAAATCCTAAATTAGAATTCAAACCACACTGATCTCTTTTTGTCATCATCTCAACATCACATTTCTGGGCATCACAAATCGACGGATGAACATTGGTCTTACTTTCAACTCAGCCAAAACTGAACCATCCTTACACAGATCCATTTGAGCTCTCATTGCTCATAAGGCACATTAAGACTTTTGACTCAAAGCATCAGCAACAACATTAGCTTTCCCCAGATGATAATCAATTACTAATTTATAGTCTTTTAGCAATTCTAACCATCTTCGCTGTCGCAAATTCAATTCTTTCAAATTCATCAGACATTTCAAGCTCTTGTGATAAGTATAAATGTGACATTTCTCACCAAATAAATAATGATGCCAAATATTCAATGTAAATACAATAGCTACTAATTCAAGATCGTGCGTCAGGTAGTTCTTTTCATACGATTTTAATTGTCTCGAAGCATATGCTATAACTTTGCCTTCTTGCACAAACACACAGCCCAAACCATTCAATGATGCATCACTGTAAACTATGAATTCTTTACTCGATTTAGGTTGAACTAACACTGGTGCTTTGATAAACTGTAAAAGTAACATATTTTAACCCCATATTTATTATGATTTTGGATGTTTTAGCCCTTGATTTATGTAAAAAGGTGCTTTTAATCCTTTCTTTTTATGTTTATACTCAAGAAAGCACCCACGGACGAAAAGAACAAGAAACGGGCTTAAAAAGGGCCAATTTGGGTCGTAAAGGAAATCGACACGGCTTAGACTTCAAGCCACACGGTCGTGCCTCAACAATTAACTAAGACACGACCATGCCATGATTTACACGACAGTGCCCCAATCGACAGAATCGAGACACGGTCTGAAAATGATTTACACGGGCGGTACCATGGCCGTGCCCCTTCTACAGGAGGGAGCAATTCCACTTGGATTTAGATACTTTGAGCCAAAAAAACACTTTCCAAATCTTATTCAAATACCGAGTAAGAAGAAGACTTAAATGAGGACACTTAGGGGCCAAGTAAAGCATTCTAAAGTCTATATAAACACCCTAAGTGTATCATGAAAGGGGGCCGTGAGCTAGGCCAAGGAGACGAGTCGGAAAGGTTAAACTTGTGGGAATGAATCGAAGATAGCCAGTGGATCCGTCTCAAGAAGTCGGAATTCTACTCAAGACTATGAATTTCTCTTTCAATTCCTCTAGAGGGTTTTAGGGATTCCTTATGTTTTGTTTTATCTTTTCTCTTGAGATGTTTTCTTTATTTGTATGAACTAAACCCTTTAGATACCTCAAGGAGATGAAACCTAGATGAATCTTGTTATTGATTTCTGAATTATATGATAAATACTTAGTTTGTTCTTAATTATGCATGCTTAATCCAAATCTGATGTGCTTAGGTGGAGGAGGAATAGACCCTGCTTAAGAGAAGATCTAGCATAATTAAGCGAGTTGATCGCACGCCTAGAGATAGGGTAACAAGATTTTGCCGGATTAAGGTGAAACCTAATATGGGAGTCCATAGATCGATTTACTACTATTCTAGGGGGTTATTATAAGAGAATGAGAGTTCCACTAATTAACCTAGGGTTAGACGTTATTCACCTCGAGAGAGGGTTTAATATACTTTAGGGAGTCTTACGGATCAAACTAAGTGAATAAATCGCAAGATTCAGTGTTACATAACAACTGAAGTCTAAGTGGATTCTTCCTGAAGGTATCGTCGTAATCAATTAAGTTTTCTTCAAGTTATTTCCCAATTCGTTCTTTTTGTATTTGCGTCTTTAGCTTAGTAGTCGTTAAACTAGATTAAATCAACCAATCACTCTATATTTTAGGCTAAATAATGAAAAGAAAGTTAGTATTAGTACTTTTAGTTCCTTTGGGTTTGACAATCCGGTCTTGTCTAAGCTATACTACTGTTCGATAGGTACGCTTCCCTTAAGTCACTGTCAGAGTTAGTTTCCAGGTTCGATCATTCTCTTTATAAATTTTAAAGCTCTGATTTCAGCGATCAAGTTTTTGGCGCCGTTGCTGGGGAACTAAAATATTAAGAAAGCTCTATTTTTATTACTTTAGCTATTTTTTCCACATTAATTTTAGTTTTATTTCACGTAATTTATTTATTATTTTTACTAAATTTTACTTTCTTTCTTTTCTTAGTAGGTACCTCTAGTTTATAACTAGAAGGAACCCGACAGGGCCTCTAGAATACGATAGTGATATTGAGTCTACCGCAAGAAGGAAACGCAGAGAAATAAGGCAAGCCCTAAATTACCAACAAGGCAAATCCAATCTTACTGAAGGGATGGACGAGAATAACCCACCACGAGATGTGGAAGAAAACAATGCTCTGCGTACTATGTATGATTATGCTAAAACTCATTTAACAGGAGCTAAATCTAGTATTGTTAGGCCTGCTATAGCTGCTAATAATTTTGAATTAAAGCCTAACACAATACAAATGATTCAACAATTTGTTCAATTTGATGGTTTGCAAGACGAAGACCCGAACACTCATATAGCTAATTTTTAGAGTTTTGTGATACTTTCAAAATAAATGGCATTTCTGATGATGCCATTCGTCTTCGGTTATTTCCCTTTTCGTTAAGAAATAAAGCCAAACAGTGGTTGTACTCGTTACCACGAGGGTCAATTACTACATGGGACCAAATGACCAAAAAAATTTTATTAAAATATTTTCTACAGGCCAAAACGGCCAAATTACGGAATGATATCTCTTCTTTTGTGCAGATGAATTTAGAGAAATTATACGACGCATAGGAGAGATATAAGGATCTCTTGAGAAGGTATCCACACCATGGTCTACCCTTGTGGTTACAAGTCCAAACTTTCTATAATGGTGTAAATCCCTCAACGAGACAACTAATCGATTCAGCTGCCGGTGGAACCCTGAACAACAGAACTCCTGAAGTAGCCTACGAGTTCATTGAAGAGATGTCACTGAATAACTATCAGTGGCAAGTTACAAGGACAAAATCGACAAAATCAGCCAAAGTTTACAACCTCGATGAAGTGACCATGCTATCAACACAGGTAGAGATGATGAATAAAAAGCTTGATAGTTTGTGTTCTTCGAAGGAACATCCAGTCATGCAGTGTAACACAATTGGAACTGTGGCGAATCCTGAGTACCCACCATACCAATCAGACTCAGAAAGCGAACAGATGAATTATGTAGGTAATAATTTCAGATCCAATAATAATCCTTATAGTAATACTTACAATCTAGGTTGGAGGAACCACCCCAATTTTTCATGGGGAGGTCAAGGAAATCAAGGAAATCAAAGACAACAACCTCTTCAAAACTTCAAAATCAGCCATATCCACAAGAGAAGAAGCCAAACCTCAAGAGATGCTTACAAAATTCATGGCAACCACAGAAAATCATTTTAAAATCACTGAAAGAACACTTAAAGATCAACAAGCATCAATTGGAAAACTTACTGAATCGGTCGAGGAGTTCACAAAGTCGATTGGACTACTCACCAAGATGATCGATGAAATCTGGTGAGATTTTTCTAAAGAAATGCAGTGTAAAAGTCATTACACTAAAAAGTGGAAAGGAATTAGTTGAACCAAAGAAACAATTCCCACATGAAGATAGCAAATCAAGAAATGAGGGAATTGAGAATGTAAATCCAGTACGCAAAGAAAGTAGGCCACCAATTCCTTATCCAGCAAAATTAAAAAAAGGAACGGTTAGATGCCCAATACGGTAAGTTTCTTGAACTTTTTAAACAAATACATATTAACTTACCTTTTGTTGAAGCTATTTCACAGATGCCGAAGTATGCAAAATTCTTAAAGGAACTCCTGACAAATAAAAAGAATCTTGAATAAGTATCGACGGTCGAACTTAATGAAGAATACTCAGCCATCCTCCAAAACAAGTTACCAACCAAATTAAAAGACCCAGAAAATCTTATTATTCCTTGTTTAATTGGTAGCTTAAATATTAAGGAAGCATTAGCTGATCTAGGTGCCAGCATTAATCTGATGCCTTACAAAATGTTTAGACAATTAGAAATTGGGTAACCAAAACCCACTAGGATGAGTATTCAGTTAGTCGATAGATCCATTAAATATCCTAGAGGAGTTATCGAAGATGTTTTGGTAAAAATTGATAAATTTATTTTCCCCGTTGATTTTGTTGTGTTAGACATAGAAGAAGACATAAATGTTCCTTTAATTCTAGGGCGTCCTTTTTTAGCCACTACTAGAGCCATTATTGATGTAGGTGATGGTAAACTTGCATTAAGGATAGGCGATGAAGAAATTATTTTTCAAATCTATGATGCCATGCGATATTCTAAGGAGCAAGATAATTCTTGTTACTTTGTTCATACTACTGATCATATCACTAAAAATTCATTACAGGAATTCATAAATGACGACACGATGGAACTGTGCATGACTCAAGAAGAGGGGGGAGAAGATGAAGGCGATGGGATGAATTTGAGTACATCGTCATTCAGGCAAATAAAAGAAGAAAGCATTGAAAACAATGACAAAATACAACAAAAATCCTCCATTGATGAGCCACCCAGACTGGAATTGAAACAGTTACCAAACCACTTAGATATGCATTCCTCGGGGACAATTCTACACTACCGATAATCATCTCTTCAGAATTAGAACCCCAAGAAAAAGAGGAGTTGATAAAGGTACTAAGAGAACATAAAAAAGCCATATCTTGGAAAATCTCTGATATCAAGGGAATAAGCCCCTCATTTTGCACCCATAAAATTTTAATGGAAAAAGAATACAAGCCGTGTGTGTAGCCACAGAGACGGCTAAACCCCAACATGAAAGAAGTAGTCAAAGTCGAGGTAATTAAACTTCTAGATACAAGAATAATTTATCTCATTTCTGACAGCACTTGGTAAGTCCTGTGCAGGTAGTTCCAAATAAAGAAGGTATGACAGTGGTGGCCAATTAGAAGAATGAATTAATCCCCAGAAGAACAGTTACAGGAAAGAGATTCTGTATAGACTGTAGAAAACTCAATGATGCCACTAGAAAAGATCACTTCCCTTTACCCTTCATAGATCAAATGTTAGAAAGACTATCCGGGAAAATGTACTATTGTTTCTTGGACGGACTCTCCGGCTACTTCCAAATCCCTATAGCTCCTGAAGATCAAGAAAAGGCAACATTTACATGCCCATATGATACGTTTGCTTATCATAGAATGCCTTTTGGATTATGTAATACTCCTGCTACCTTTCAGTGTTGCATGTTGGCAATCTTTGACGAACTAGTGGAAGATATCGTGGAGGTATTTATGGTTGATTTCTTGGTATTCGGTAATTCTTTCCATCTTTGTCTTAAAAATTTAAAACGAGTTCTAATGAGATGTGAGGAAATAAACCTTGTTTTGAATTCGAAAAAATGTCACTTTAAGGTTAGAGAAGGGATTGTATTAGGACATAAGATCTCTAGTAAAGGGATTGAGGTAGATAAAGCAAAGATCGAAACCATAGAAAAATTACCTCCCCCTAGTTCAGTTAAGGCTATTAGAAGTTTTTTAGGACATGCAGGGTTCTATAGAAGATTTATTAAAGATTTTTCTAAAATAGCTAAGCCCTTGACAAAACTACTAGAAAAAGATGTTCCTTTCAATTCCAATCAGAAATGTTTAGGTGCGTTTAATGTCCTTAAGGATAAATTGATAAATGCTCCGATTATAATTGCACCTGATTGGAATTTACCCTTTGAACTAATGTGTGATGCAAGTGATTTTGCAGTAGGTGCAGTTTTGGGACAACAAAGAGACAAGCATTTTCAGCCAATTTACTACGCTAGCAGAACATTTACACTAGCACAAGAGAACTATACCACTACAGAGAAAGAATTGCTACCTGTAGTCTTTGCTTTTGATAAATTTAGACAGTATCTAATAATGTCTAAAGTTGTCGTGTATACTGACCATTCAGCTCTCCGTTATCTTTTACCCAAACCTGATGCAAAACCTCGACTCATACGATGTATTTTACTTTTATACGAGTTTGATTTGGAAATACAAGATAAGAAGGGAGCTGAAAATCTTGCGGCAGATCACCTCTCCAGACTTGAGAATCCACATATCGAAGAACTCGATGAAACTGAGATAAATGACTCGTTTCCCGAAGAGCAACTCTTTTCTATAAACATTCTGAGGTACCATGGTTTGCAGACATTGTAAATTATTTAGCAGCTAACATCTTGCCAAATAGACTAACACATCACCAAAAGAAGCGATTCTTTACTGATGTGAAAAACTATTTCTGGGAAGATCCTTTTCTTTTCCGCATATGTGCTGATCAGGTTATTCGAAGATGCGTTACAAAGATAGAAGCAAGCAAAATCTTGGAACATTGCCATTCAGGACCCTCAGGAGGACACTACAGTGGCATTAAGACCGCACACAAAATACTCGAATCAGTTTTTTATTGGCCTACTCTATTTAAAAATGCCAACACATATGTTACCTCGTGTGAAAAATGCCAAAGAACAGGTAATATTTCTAAACGTGATGAAATGTCTCAAACATATATGCTATCATGTGAATTATTTGATGTATGGGGTATTGATTTTATGGGACTATTCCCTAGTTCATTTGGAAATAAATACATCCTAGTGGCAGTTGATTACATGTCAAAATGGGTAGAAGCGGAAGCTTTACCCACCAATGATGCTAGGGTAGTAGTTAAATTTCTTAAAAAACTGTTTTCTCGATTTGGGACAGCTATAGCTATCATTAGTGATAGGGGCACTCATTTCTGTAATACTCAATTTGAAAATTTTCTAAAAAAATATGGAGTACACCACAGGACAGCTACCCTATATCACCCTCAAACGAGTGGGCAAGTTGAAGTAGCAAACCGAGAACTTAAGTGCATCCTAGAAAAAACAGTCGAATCAAATTGAAAAGATTGGGCATTAAAAGTAGATGATGCCCTACGGGCCTATAGAAAAACTTTTAAAACACCTCTAGGGACATCCCATACAAACTTGTATACGGGAAAAGCTATCATCTACCTTTTGAGTTAGAAAACAAAGCTTTTTGGGCCATAAAGTTTTTAAATTTTGATTTTAGAATTGCAGGAAAGAAAAGAATGATGCAGATGAACAAGCTAGACGAATAGAGAGCAGAGGCCTACGAGAACTCGAAACTATACAAAGAGGCAACAAAGCTACGCCATGATTCTCGTCTAAAGAAGTCAAAACAATTCGAAGTAGGGGACTTGGTGCTACTATACAACTCAAGGCTCAAATTATTTCCTGGGAAGTTGAAATCAAGATGGTGAGGCCCATTCATGTTCAAAACAATTTTTCCATATGGTACAGTCGAGGTAACTCACCCCACCAAGGGCACATTCAGGGTAAATGGTCACCGACTTAAAATTTATAATGGTGCAGATTTTGAAAATATGAGAGAGGAGTTTTTTGCTCCATGAACCTTCTTTTAGAATCGAAAACAGGGAAAGTCGAGCTTAAGACTATAAACGAGTGCTTCTCGGGAGGCAACCCGAGCACTAATCTATTAACATTTTTTTTACTTTTTAGTATCTGGCTTCATATTAATTAACCCAATGAAGTGTAAGTTGGGTCACACGGCCTTACACAAGGGAGTGCCCGTGGTCGTGCGAAAGACAGGGGAAAGCTAGGGGCGTGCCAGTAGCCGTGTACGAACAAATGAAATTATTTTATCGAACACAAGAAAGACACGCCTGTTATAAACAATCGTGTCTAAATACTGACATTCTAAGCACGGGCAGGACATGACTGTGCCCCACTACCATAGGAACATACTAGCTTATCAAACACGGGCTAGACACGCCCGTGCTAAACGAACATGTTTAAATACTAGCATTCTAAGCACGGGTAGGACACGACCGTGCCCAATCACCATAAGAACATACTGGCTTATCAAACATGGGCTAGACACGCCCGTTCTAAACGATCGTGCTCAAAAAACCAGTAGCGCCCAAAATCACGAAAAACACGGGCACTTGAAAAAAGCAGCACGGCTGTTTCCTTGACCATTGTTCTTCCATAAAAACAAAATATGACCCACCTCAGTATCGACTAGCCATCGAAGAGGCAGAGCCAGAGGACATTACTGATGATGTCCCACAACCATTCCAAGAGGCACCGATCTCGAGCCAGCGGCCATCCCATGCAACACCATCATTGGCGGATATCTCTGCACGCCTCGACCAGTTCGAGTAGTATTTCATCGACGACACTCGACGTTTTGATGGGATAGAGGCCACCCTCCAATAAATATGCCAGCACCTCTATATCTCATCCCCAACACCACCACCAGATTCAGTCGATGAGGAGGACCTTTGAGTCCTTTTATCTAGATTTTCGTTTATTTATTTTTACTTTATTTTTCTTGTTATTTTAATATTTGATTTGTCTCACGTTTGAACATTCTCCTCATACATTACTTTTATTATGATTATCATCCACATCTAACCTTTGAGTATTTCTAATATTTATTTAATTACACCTTCAAGATTCCTCATTGATACATTAAGCAATATCAAACACATCACTAGGAGCACTACACTACTATACAAGTTATCCGCCACCAAAAATGCCAACTCCCGGAATCATCCACAATTCAGGAAGTGTTACTTCTCCCCTTCTCTTTTTATTACATAATTGTTTACCTATCTTTGTACATTGAGGGCAATGCATATCTTAAATGTGGGGGGGGTAAAAGTACCTAACTTTTTCTATTATTCTAAATTCCTAAATTTTAGTCTTGTTCCTAAGAAATTTTCTCATATTATCAATTAGGGTGAAATTTCTAATGATTTATGATTTTTATTGATATGTTTTTGAGTAAGTCATTGATAATTGTGCATTGATGATTTATACTTGAAGAATACTAGAGAATCGAGCATGATAAGTCTATTTTTCAAAAAAAAATCTCTTAGGTTGTTAAACTAAATTTGAATATTACCTTGAAGTTTGAAATTCATAGGTTGATGTCAAATACCCATAATTTGTGTGAGATTTTGAGCCTTATAGAGCATATATTCTTTTTCATGCTCACTTTATTGATTATGAATGTTTCAACACTAAATTGTTATTCTAGAACTTGCCTTGATTATACATGTCGAGACCACATTAATGATTTGATATACAAAGATGATAAAGGCACCTAGGTTTTAACCCATTCACTCCACTAAAAAGCTTACCTACATAATTAACCCCTAGTGAACCCCGTTGATCTTAACAACCCTTTTTATTGAATTACCCGCTTAATATTAACCCAAAGCCATTTGTATTTATTATCACCATTCTTTTTTTACTACCCTTCTATCGAGAATTGAATTGACCAGTTACCGAATTAGTTTATTTCAGTTGATAAAGTTCTTTCTTTATTATGAATTTACTTATTTTGTTCTTAAAAAAAACCAAAAGTATATTCAAGTAGTAGATTAAAGGAGCTTATGCGTTTAAATTCCAATTGTTGAAGAAGAGCTCGTATTAGAAGTATTATCAATAGTGGTATTACTAGTTTCAAAGCAATCATTTAGTTTCTAGTTCATTATTCTTAGTAGGTAATTTATCAGGTCAATCTCAATTTTTAACCTTCTAATCCAGCCTTTATCCATACCTTTAACCTAAGCCCCGTTACAACCCTATCAAAGACCTTTTGATTTGTGTATCATCTCATATTACAGTGGTGGAGATTTGATTTTCAGGCAAGCCTATGGGATTAACTTTTCAGGTTCGACTTATGAGTGCTTTCTCTTGAACCTTAAACACTTCAAGTGCTTTGAGTGAATCTTTAGTGAGGATGCCAATCCTTGTCGGTTTTGAATTAAAGGTAATTATTTAGATAAGGGGAGACGCCTATGTTTTTATGCTACAAATTTATGACTTAGAATTGTTTGAATCTTTAGGAGTTTTTGAGCTAAGTTATCCATGTATGAATTATCTATGAATTATGATGAGGCATTATTGATAGGAATTATCTATGAATTGTATGTTGAGAATTTTGCTTGAGGACAAGCAAAAGCTTAAGTGTGGGGGTATTTGATAGACCGTAAAAGTAACATATTTTAACCCTATATTTAGTATGCTTTTGGATGATTTAGCCCTTGATTTATGTAAAAAGGTGCTTTTAATCCTTTCTTTTCATGTTTATACTCGGAAAGCGACCATGCATTTAAAAGAACAAGAAACGGGCTTAAAACGGGCCAATTTAGGCCGAAAAGGAAATCGACATGGCCTAGACTTCAAGCCACACGGCCGTGCCTCAAAATTTAACTAAGACACGGCCATGCCATGATTTACACAGTCGTGCTCCAATCGACAGAATCGAGACACGGCCTGAAAATGATTTACACGTGCATGTACCATGGCCGTGCCCCTACCGCGGGAGAGAGCAATTCCACTCGGATTTGGATACTTTGAGCCAAAGAAACACTTTCCAATTCTTATTCAAATACCGAGTAAGAATCAGACTTCAATGAAGACACTTAGGGGCCAAGTAAAGGATTCTAAAGTCTATATAAACACCCTAAGTGTATCCTTAAAGGGGGCGGTGAGCTAGGCCAAGGAGTCGAGCTGGAAAGGTCAGACTTGTGGGAATCACTCGAAAATAGCTAGTGGATCCATCTCAAGAAGCCGAAATTCTACTCAAGACAGCAGATTTCTCCTTCAATTCCTCTAGAGGGTTTTAGGGATTCCTAATGTTTTGTTTTATCTTTTCTCTTGAGATGTTTTCTTTATTTTATGAACTAAACCCTTCAGATACTTGAAGGAGATGAAACCTAGATGAATCTTGTTATTGATTTCTGAATTATATGATAAATACATAGTTTGTTCTTAATTATGCATGCTTAATCCAAATCCGATGTGCTTAGGTGGAGGAGGAATAGACCCTGCTTAAGAGTAGATCTAGCATAATTAAGCGGAGTTGATCGCACACCTAGAGATAGGGTGACGAGATTTTGCCGGATTAGGGTGAAACCTAATATGGGAGTCCATAGATCAATTTACTACTATTTTAGGGGGTTATTATAAGAGAACGAGAGTTCCACTAATGAACCTAGGGTTAGACATTATTCGCCTCGAGAGAGGATTTAATATACGTTAGGGAGTCTTACGAATCAAACTAAATGAATAAATCGTATGATTCAGTGTTAAATAACAACTGAAGTCTAGGTGGATTCTTTCTGAAGGTATCATCGTAATCAATTAAGTTTTCTTCAAGTTATTTACCAATTCATTCTTTTTGTCTTTGAGTCTTTAGCTTTGTTGTAATTAAACGAGATTAAATCAACCAATCACTCCATATTTTAGGCTAAATAATAAAAAGAAAGTTAGTATTGGTACTTTTAGTTCCTTTGGGTTAGACAATCCGGTCTTGCCTAAGCTATACTACTGTTCGATAGGTACACTTGCCTTAAATCGTTGTCAGAGTTAGTTTCTAGGTTCGATCATTCTCTTTATAAATTTTAAAGCTCTGATTTCAGCAATCATGCTTCAGTCAACAATACTTTCAACTGTTCAAAACTCTGCTGGCACTTTTCTGATGACTCAAATTTAACATCTTTGTATTGTGATTTCGTCAATGGAGTCGCAATCATCGAGAATCCTTTCACAAATAGTCTATAATATCCCGCTAATCCCAAAAAACTATGAACTTCAAACACATTTCTCGGAGGTTTCCAATCTAAAATTGTTAAAATATTGCTCGGATCAACTCGTATTCCCGCAGCTGACACTATATGTCCCAGAAAACCAACCTCACGCAACCAGATCTCACATTTGCTAAACTTTGTATACAATTGCTTCTCACGCATGGTCCGTAATACGATTCTCAAATGCTCGGCGTGTTGCGCCTCATCACAAGAATAAATCAAAATATCATCAATAAACACGACGACAAATCGATCCAAATACGGTTTGAATATTCGATTCATTAAATCCATAAATACTACAGGAGTATTCATCAGTCCAAAAGGCATAACTAAAAATTCATAATGTCCGTACCTCATTCTGAAAGCAATTTTTGACACATCAGAGTCTTTAACTTGTAGTTGATAGTAGCCCGATCTCAAATCTATCTTAAAAAACACTATAGCTCCTTTCAACTGATCAAACAAATCATCAATACGTGGCAAAGGATGTTTATTCTTTATAGTCACCTTGTTGAGTTGTCTGTAGTCAATGCACATTCTCATGGTTCCATCTTTCTTTTTCACAAACAACACAGGGGCACCCTAGGACGAGAAACTTGGTCGAGCAATTCCTCTTTCGGTCAACTCTTGCAATTGCAACTTCAACTCTTTTAATTCTTTCGGTGCCATTCCATACAGAGCTATTGAGATAGGAGTCGTCCCCAGCACTAAATCAATACCAAACTCGACTTCTCGTATCGGAGGTAATCCCGGTAGTTCTTCAGGAAATACATTAGGGAATTCACAAACTACAGGCACAGATTCAACTTTTTTTTCTGTCACTTTTGTATCTATCACATATGCAAGATAAGCTTCGCATCCCTTTTTCACATAATTCAAAACTTTCATTGAAGATATTGCAGCTGGTAGCCGATTTAAATCACTGCATTCAATTCAAACTATCTCACCATTCTGACTTCTCAAATCAATACTCTTCCATTTACAATTCACAATAGCATTATGCAAAGTTAGCCAATCCATACTCAAAATTATATCGAATTCATCAAAGGGTAGCAGCATCAGATTGCCAGAAAATAAATATCCTGAAACATCAACGGACAATTCTTACATACTTTATCAACCATGACACACTTGCCTAAGGGGTTCGATACTCTAATTACAAACTTAGTAGACTCAACAGGTAGAGTCTTTCTAGATAAAAAGTTCACACACACATATGAATGAGTAGATACTGGATCTATCAATGCAATCACATCAGTATCAAAAAGAGTAAAAGTACCAGTTATGATGTCTAGAGATGACGCTTCTTCACAAGCACAAATAGCGTAAGCTCAGGCAGGTACTCTCTCCTCAGATCTCACAACTGTATCCGTTGATCCTTTCTGGCTACCACTCACATTTTCGGTGTTTCTGGGTGGTCTACCCCTAACTGTCCTATTACGCGGTCTCACACTCTGAATATTATCTTTCTTAGCTAACTCTGGGCAATATCGAATAAAATGATCCCGTGATCCAAATTTATAGCAAGCTCTATTATTATACTTGCCCCAGCATTCTCTGATATGACGTCTCCCACATTGTCTACACTCAGGCTCATTACTTTCGACACTTCCAACGCTTGATACCATTGGAGTTTGAGCTTTAGAGCTCGTATTCTGTTTCATCGATCTTTACTCAAATGTCTGAATGAAACATTTGAATGATTGGTTGCATCTTTGAATCTCTTTGATGAAGAATGATATGACTTGCTCATTGACCCTTTTTCTTTCATATGCTTTCCTCTTTTCTTTACTACGCTCCTCGGCTTTGTAGGCTCTTTTAACCAATACTACGAATTCATTCAAATCAAGAATTCCAACCAAAAGTTTAATGTCTTCATTCAAACCTTCAATAAATCGTTTACACATAGTAGTTTCTGTTGAAACACATTCTCGCGCATACTGACTCAATCTCACAAATTCTCGTTCATATTCTGTAACAGACATACGGCATTGTTTCAGCTTAAGAAACTTTTTACGTTTCTGGTCTATAAACTGTTGACTAATTTATTTCTTTCGAAATTCAGCTTGAAAGAAATCCCAGGTGATTCTCTCTCTCGAAACCACAAATTTTATTATTTTCAACCAATGATATGTTGTATCTCTCAACAATGAAATAGCACATTTTAAGCACTAATCAGGAGTCAATGACATTTCATCAAACACTCGAATTGTATTCTTGAGGAAGCTCGCTCAGCATCATCATCAACTGTGGCCCTAAACTCTTCGGCCCCATACTTTCGAATTTTATCCATAGAAGGCTTACTCAAACGAATCGGGTCTGAAGCTTGTGGCACTATAGGAACTTGCGGGGTTGGAGGTTGTTGAGCAGCCGGATTCATTCTGTAACATCCCCAAACCCGGCCCACAAGTCCTGACCGGATCTGGTTCTGTCACTGCGGAAAAATGTTGAAAATCTTTGTCTTTAGAATAAAACTTGAAATTTTTTTCAACTTTTGGAGAGTGTGTCCATTAAAAATTACTTAGTAATATTATAAATATGTGAACTAAAACTTTATGATAATTTATTATATTATAAATCATTTGAAACTAAAAAAATATATCTAAGTATAATATAAACTTCAATAATCATAACTAGAACACTTTAAATAAAAGTGGCCCTTATTACATCAAATAAATACCCAAACCGATAAGATAAAATATTTAAATCAAATAAAACATCTCTCGCATAAAATGCTTCGCATGGCCACCTTTGTCTCCACTCCAACCCGGTCCGATCAACATGTCACCGCGATGTTGGATAAATAATTGGGTGAGTCATATAGACTCGATGTGTAATTAAACCACCGATATCCACCCACATGTTAACCACAAATCAACCCAATCAAATGCAACATGTAAATATAAGCAGACGTTGCCACGTTCGGCTTGGCCCACATTCAATCCACATTCAAATCTTCGGGCTAGCCCTTTTCTCATTAATCCATCGATTCATCGGTGGGCCCATTTCCACGTATGTTCTCAAAACATACCTATTCATATTTCATATTGGGCTTGGCCCATTTCCATATCATTTCACAACGAACCCATGCAATCATGATACCCAACCCAATCCTAAGATCCATCCGCTACACACCCCCTTATCCAGCCTACCACACACCAGGGGACTATCGAGTCACCCCCTCCTTTTATCTCCAAAAAGGCAACCAATGCCATCCACGATGTAGCGTATAGCTAACATCAAACCACGATGGGGCACACAGCCACCCACCAAGCCACGATATGGCATAAAGCCGATATCAATCAAGGTAACCACGCGAACTAAATCGCAAAGATCCACAACGCGACCTCAGTCAGCGCCAATCCACGATGTAGCACAAAGCTGACATCAACCACGTACTCGTAGTATACCCGTACCTTCTTTCAGAAACCCACCCATGCACATGTAACATAATATAATGCGGAGATGATGCATGTGCATGATATTCGCAATCATAGGCATACTCACATATTAAAAATCAATTATCACATATTAACCAATTTGCTACTAACTCGGTCATCATCATACCCCTTCAAGGGTATCAATTTCACATTCTTCGCACTTGTTAGCAAACATATTAAGCGTAAATATCACGCAAATCCCTAAACAATGGCTAACTATACACCTTATAACACAAGCTCTAAACCCTCGATCCCGACGCTATCGTTTAGCGAGACTACCGTTACACGCCTATCATTTTCATTGCCGCCCACACCCCGTGGCCAATCTCGTCAAATGAAACCGATCTCTTTGAACTTCGAGATGGGAGCTTTCCCTTTCTCCTCTTGACTGGCACTCGCATCCATCGACGATACTTAATCAGAACCATATGATTAATCAACAAAGTCATAATCTACTATTAACGAATCTAAGTCACTTACTACTCATCCTTACCGAAATAAATTGAAATCCGAAGGCTTCCTTTGCTTCATCGATTGCCCTATAAACCATAGTCACCATTCGGTCAACACCAAAACACAACCAATGGCCTAAGGCCGAATATCAAACCACTTACCCCTTTTAATTGAATCCCGAAACACCAATGGAATTGTCGAAAATCCCACCACCTTATCTGATGATCTAAACTCGAGAGAAACCCCTCTTAGCTCCTTGGCGCTGGCTACAAACAACACAAAACACAACATCATCCTGGCCCTAGAGACATTCGGCCACACCAAAACTAAGGCCAACCATTCGGTTTTGGCCACTACAGGAGGGGTACATAAATCGATTGATCACAAGAGTACACTTACCACCTACGTGCTTTGAAGAGATTCAAGGGGAGTTTGCCTCGATCACGAACAAAATAGACTCAATGGTGAACAAGGTTTGGCTTTAAGCTTGGTGAAATAAAAGAGAGGAATAGAGAGGCTCAAGGTTTGGGCTAGGCTTCCAAATGAAGATGAAGCATTCGGCCAACCCTAGATGGATGTAAAACCAAGGTTGAGAGGAAGGGAAGAGGTGTAGAAGAAAGTTGGAAGAGTTTCGGCAATGGTGCTCAAGGCTAGAGAGGTTTCGGCCCAGTCAAGAAAAGAACAAATAAGGTTGGAAGAATGGAAGTAATAGGAAGAGAATAGTGGAAGAAATTCGGCACAAGAGAGAGTGGGATGAGAGAATGCACTTTCGATTTTGGAGAGTAAAAGAGGAAAAAGAATTTCCAAAAGGGTGCTCTCCCTATTTAAAGCATTCGGCCACAATTCCCACGTGAAGAAGCCCATCATGCGGCCACCACCTATGGCCACTAATTCAATTTAATTTGAATTAAACAACTCCTTCACTATTTAATCCATATTTATCTCTTTACCAAATCAAAAACAATAACCCACTAACAGCCATTATCTCTAATTCTAGCTAAAATAATCCTCTAATTATCTAAAATAATAAAATAATCAAATGCTTATCACCTCCTACCAGCCGAATTCAAAAAGCTAAACAACTCCAATTAAATCTTATCCTCATCCATTCAAAAATAATTTGAATGGTTCCACTATTATCCCACCTATTAAAATAAAGATTAAAAAAAACAACCACTAGATAAAATAAAACCTTATCCTCACCTACCTAAGACTCCATGTGCCGTCCAATGCCTTCAAATCTGCCAAAAAGAATAAAAAAATTAATACTCCAAATGCCACTCACATGGTTCGAACCTGGAACCTTGCTGCTGCACACCTCTCCTCCAACGCCCAGGCCACTCGGCCACTTTGATTTTTATGCCATAAAGCCCCAACATTTAATTTTAAACCCTTCTTACTTCAAATTTCATCGCCAAATAACAAAAATAAAACGCCAAAATGTCACGCCCCCACTCGAACCAGTATTCTTTCTCCCTTCAACGCCTAAGTGGCGCATGAGAACCACTCCGCCAATTGGACTTTCATGTCCACTTACCTGGCCATTAATTAATAAGGCCTACCTAGCCCAGTCCCCTAATTAGCGCAAAACAAAAGTGCTGCCTTCACAGCTCGAACCCTTGCTCCCTTAGGCGTCCCTTCCAAAGCTCCAAGCAGCGCCTCAAGCCACTCCACCAAGTCGCTTCTTGCGTCCTAAACTTCCCCAAATTATTTTTAAGGCCTTCACGCCTATTTCCCTTTAGACCTTAAAAATCAAAAATTTTCCAAAGCCTTTCCCTTCCGTCCAAGCATTCTTAAACCTCTAAAACACATCCAAGCACACCCAAAAACCTTCCAACACCTAAATTATACTCAACTGCATAGCCCCTAAACCAGGGTGTTACAATTCTACCCTCCTTAAAATAATTTCGTCCTCAAAATTACTTTACTAACGAACGTTCGTACAACCTATCTTACCACCTTACGCTTATGTCACTCTGATCTTACTAAGACTATCATACCTTCCCAACACGCCTCTAAGTTCGCACTCAAAATTCAAAACACCTCTCTTAGCAACACGTAAAAGGCTAATTCGCAGGCAAGCAAAGCAATCAAAGCATGTACCAAAGCAAAGGAGCTTACCCGCTATCACATCCTTGGTTGACTCTGACTAGAACCATTCCTTCCATGGCTTGAACCACGACCCCTCGTTGCTCGAGGACAATTCTTAACCAGATGTGCCTTAGATCCACACCGAAAGCATTCTTTACTATTTCCCCAACACTCTCCTGTGTGAGGTCTTCCACACTGAGCACAAGGACGATTCCGATCCACTGGTACAAGTGCACTTACAGGGTTCTCGGTCCTTGGTATTTTCTGGGCATTACCCAATGATATTGATGGCCCAACATTTCTCTTCTTCTCGTTCCTATTCTTTTCCCGATTTTCTCTTATAGTCTTCTTAACCTCTTCAGCAATCCGAGCTTTCTCCACTAGCACCGTGAAGTCTCTCTCCCTTTGCGGAGCAATCAGCATTCGAAGTTCATCTCGCAATCCGTCCTCAAACCGGACGCACCTCTCATAATTAGTGGCCACAATTCCCTTAGCATACTTGCTTAACCGCACAAATTCTGCTTTGTACTCAGCTATCGACTTACTTCCTTGTACTAGATTTAGAAACGCTTTCCTCTGCGAGTCCAAATAACTGGCTCCTACGTACTTCCCTTCAAACTTGGCCTTAAAGAAATCCCAATCCAGTCGATCCGCCGGTACACCTTGTTTGACAGTGAGCCACCAACGATAAGCTTCGTCGCGAAGCAACGAAACAGCTACCCTTCAGCTTTTCTTCATTGGTGCAGTCCAAATCGTCCATGATTCTTTCAACTGCTTCTAGCCAATACTCCGCTACGTTAGGAGCTACTCCCGACACTCCTCTAAAGATCTCGGCTCCATTCGATCTAAGCCTTTTCAATACTGACTTAGAGTTCCATTTCCTCTACTAACTCCGCTACTCGCTCTAGCACTTCGCAACATGGCTCGCGATACTCGTCATCTTCTCCTCGTCGATCTTGCTCCTCCACGTCCATTCTTTGGCGGCACTTCACTTCGACCCATGGCGGACCCTATCGATTCGATCTTGCCATTCTACCTCTCTGCGTCCCTAGAACTCATCTCTATCGTCGTGATTTAATCTGATTAAGAAGTTTTATGCATTAGTAATTGTTCCACTATTTAACCGCGAGCATCTTTTATGAATGAAAGATTTTAGAAGTAGTTCTTTCGTTCACACAAGGGTTCAGTTCAAGTTTACTACTCTAATTCAGAGAATCACCTTCGTTCCTCGCTAGGGCCACATTCATTCATCAGCAGAGGCACATTCAGTGGTATCTACCACCCACATTCACTATTCGGGCATTTCTGCCCGTTTCTACCCCAGGGGTATTTTCGTCATTTTCTTACAGGGGTATTTCGATAATAAACCAAAGCGATTCCAAAACTGTAGTAAGTCAGGATTTTTTTTTTAAAATTCCCAAAATTGAAGAGTATTTTTTTGAAAATTTCGCAAATTGGAGATATAACAGGATTTTGAAAACCAGGGGTATTTTGGTGATTTTGTCAACTAGGGTAATTTTGTAAATTTCCAAAGTCAAGGCATTATTTTGAAATACAAAAATTTGGATACTTTTGCAAAGTGAGAGAATTTTATTAAAGTTGGGGTTATCTCAGAAATTTTGAAAGTCAGGGGCATTTTTGTAATTTTTAACACAGGGGTGTTTTCGTAAATTTTCCAAATCGAAGTATATTGATATTTTGGAAACTAGAGATTTTGGTATTTTGCAAAGTAAAATCATTTTAACAAAAGTTGAGGGTAGTCGGTAATTTTACAATCTGAGGGCATTTTTGTAATTTTATCGCTAGGGGCATTTTGGTAATTTTTGGTAAATCGAGAAAATGTTTTTCAAAACCAGATTTAGGGTTTACAAACCAAAGAGGTAAGTTTAAGAAATTTTTTTTTAAAAAAAAAATTTAGGGTTTTAAAACAATAAGGCTAATCCCTTCCGGGTTTTAATAATTGGTTTAGCCTATGAACAAGTCCTCTTGGTTAAGGTGAACCGTAGCTACGCACTGTAGGATTCTGCAAGAGGAGGTGAGTCACGAGGATTGCTTAAGTACCGTGCTCTTGGATCCAATCCTGAACATGCGCATTGCTGGTTGCCACACCTTAACTAAGCGACTTATTTCACGTGTTTGTTTATTAGGCACTTTAAATCTTATGCACGTGTTTGGGTAGACTAGTCCTAGGGTCCAATAGCCTATCATTCTATTCTACGAGCCCAAATAAACCCATCACAATTCATATAAATCATTTCAACAAATAGGGTACTTACCGGTGGACTTGAATTGAGGTACAAGGTGCCATGCCGAATAACTCGAGAAATATTTCATAAAACCCATATTTTGAAAAGTCCATTTTGAAAATGTTTTCGCCCAAAACCCTCAAAGCCGAAGTTTTGAACAGGCTCGATATTAAATCAGAACATCCCAAACCCGCCCACAAGTCCCGACCGGATCTGGATTACATCACTGGAAAAATATTGAAAATCTTTGTCTTTAGAATAAAACTTGAAAATTTTGTCAACTTTTGGAGAGTGTGTCAATTAAAATTACTTAGTGATATAAGCTCGTTATAAATATGTGAACTAAAACTTTATGATAATTTATTATATTATAAATCATTTGAAACTAAAAAAATATATCTAAGTATAATATAAACTTCAATAATCATAACTAGAACACTTTAAATAAAAGTGGCCCTTATTACATCAAATAAATACCCAAAGCCGATAAGATAAAATATTTAAATCAAATAAAACATCTCTTGCATAAAATCACATACGCATGGCCACCTTTGTCTCCACTCCAACCCGGTCCGATCAACATGTCACCTGCGATGTTGGATAAATAATTGGGTGAGTCATACAGACTCAGTGTGTAATTAAACCACTGATATCCACCCACATGTTAACCACAAATCAACCCAATCAAATGCAACATGTAAATATAAACAGACGTTGCCACGTTCTGGGCTTGGCCCACATTCAATCCACATTCAAGTACTGGGCTAGGCCCTTTTCTCATTAATCCACTGATTACTGGGCCTGTCCTATTTCCACGTATGTTCTCAAAACATACCTATTCATATTTCATATTGGGCTTGGCCCATTTCCATATCATTTCATAACGAACCCATGCAATCATGATACCCAACCCAATCCTAAGGTCCATCCGCTACACACCCCTTATCCAGCCTACCACACACCAGGGGACTATCGAGTCACCCTTTCCTTTTATCTCCAAAAAGGCAACCAATGCCATCCACGATGTAGCGTATAGCTAACATCAAACCACGATGGGGCACACAGCCACCCACCAAGCCACGATATGGCATAAAGCCGATATTAATCAAGGTAACCACGCGAACTAAATCGCAAAGATCCACAACGCGACCTCAGTCAGCGCCAATCCACGATGTAGCACAAAGTCGACATCAACCACGCATCGTAGTACACCGCACCTTCTTTGAAACCCACCCATGCACATGTAACATAATATAATGCGGAGATGATGCATGTGCATGATATTCGCAATCATAGGCATACTCACATATTAAAAATCAATTATCACATATTAACCAATTTGCTACTAACCTGGTCACCATCATACCCCCTTCAAGGGTATCAATTTCACATTTACTGCACTTGTTAGCAAACATATTAAGCAGGCAAATATCACGCAAATCCGGAAACAATGGCTAACCACACCTTATAACTGAAGCTCTAAACCCTCGATCCCGACGCTATCGTTTAGCGAGACTACCGTTATCGCCTATCGTTTTACATTGCACGCCCACACCGGTGGCCAATCTCGCATGACAGAAACCGATCTCTTTTGAACTTCGGGATGGGAGCTTTCCTTTCTCCTCTTGGCGCACTCGCATCCATCGGCGATACTTAATCGAAACCACACGATTAATCAACAAAGTCATAATCTACTATTAACGAATCTAAGTCACTTACTACTCATCCTTCATCAAATAAATTGAAATCCCGAAGGCTTCCTTTGCTTCATCGATTGCCCTATAAACCATAGTCACCATTCGGTCAACACCAAAACACAACCAATGGCCTAAGGTGAATATCAAACCACTTACCCTTTTAATTGAATCCAAAACACCAATGGAATTGCCAAAATCCCACCACGTTATCGATGATCTAAACTCGAGAGAAACCCTCTTAGCTCCTTGGCGGCGGCTACAAACAACACAAAACACAACATCATCCTGGCCCTAGGGACATTCGGCCACACCAAAACTAAGGCCAACCATTCAGTTTTGGCCACTACAGGAGGGGTACATAAATCGATTGATCACAAGAGTACACTTACCACCTACGTGCTTTGAAGAGATTCAAGGGGAGTTTGCCTCGATCACGAACAAAATAGACTCAATGGTGAACAAGGTTTGGCTTTAAGCTTGGTGAAATAAAAGAGAGGAATAGAGTGGCTCAAGGTTTGGGCTAGGCTTCCAAATGAAGATGAAGCATTCGGCCAACCCTAGATGGATGTAAAACCAAGGTTGAGAGGAAGGGAAGAGGTGTAGAAGAAAGTTGGAAGAGTTTCGGCAATGGTGCTCAAGGCTAGAGAGGTTTCGGCCCATTCAAGAAAAGAACAAATAAGGTTGGAAGAATGGAAGTAATAGGAAGAGAATAGTGGAAGAAATTCGGCACAAGAGAGAGTGGGATGAGAGAATGCACTTTCGGTTTTGGAGAGTAAAAGAGGAAAAAGAATTTCCAAAAGGGTGCTCTCCCTATTTAAAGCATTCGGCCACAATTCCCACGTGAAGAAGCCCATCATGCGGCCACCACCTATGGCCACTAATTCAATTTGATTTTAATTAAACAACTCTTTCACTATTTAATCCATATTTATCTCTTTACCAAATCAAAAACAATAACCCACTAACAGCCATTATCTCTAATTCCAACTAAAATAATCCTCTAATTATCTAAAATAAAAAAATAATCAAATGCTTATCACCTCCTACCAAATTAATTCAAAAGCTAAACAACTCCAATTAAATCTTATCCTCATCCATTCAAAACAATTTGAATGGTTCCACTATTATCCCACCTATTAAAATAAAGATTAAAAAAAACAACCACTAGATAAAATAAAACCTTATTCTCACCTACCTAAGACTCCATGTGCCGTCCAATGCCTTCAAATCTGCCAAAAAGAATTAAAAAAATTAATACTCCAAATGCCACTCACATGGTTCGAACCTGGAACCTTGCTGCTGCACACCTCTCCTCCAACGTCCAGGCTACTCAGCCACTTTGATTTTTATGCCATAAAGCCCCAACATTTAATTTTAAACCCTTCTTACTTTAGCCCATCGCCAAATAACAAAAATAAAAACGCCAAAATGCCGCTGCCCCCACTCGAACCAGCGCCCTTTCTCCCCTTTAGCGCCTAAGTGGCGCATGAGAGCCACTCCGCCAATTGGACTTTCATGTCCACCTACAGCCATTAATTAATAAGGCCTACCTAGCCCAGTCCCTAATTAGCAAGAAACAAAAGTCTTTGCCTTCACACTCGAACCCTTGCTCCCTTAGGCGCCCCTTCCAAAGCTCCAAGCGGCCGCCCAAGCCACTCCACCAAGTCGCTTCTTGCGTCCTAAACTTCCCCAAATTATTTTAAGGCCTTCCCGCCCTATTTCCCTTTAGACCCTAAAATCAAAAATTTTCCGAGCCTTTCCCTTTCGTCCAAGCATTCTTAAGTGGACAAGGACTCATGAAAGGGGGGAGTTGTCAATGCTTATAAATAGCATCGAATTGATGAGTGGAGGCGGTGATATTGTGCCGACGGGCACCGTGCTTTAGTAGCACATCGTGACTATATGTCACGGAGGTTTGAGTACCTCGCAGGTTTAGTACCTCAATAGCGACTTGTCCACGTGGTTAACACCAAGATATGGGATCGCCGCGGTGATTTGGTATCACCGATGGGTTGGCCCCATCACCCGATTTGTGTCTACTGGACACGGTGTTTTGGTAACACATTGTGACTATATGTCACCGGTGGTTTAGCACCACCGGTGGTTTGGTACCACAGCGGGTGAGTAAACGGGGCGTATGGTTGGCTAGGTTGGGTACACATTATTTTGCATATTAAATGTTATATTTTGTGTATGAAAATGTTTTAAAGCAGGGGAAGGGTTACATCTGAGTCTTGGTGACTCACCTTCTCCATTAATTTTTTTTAAGTGATGCTTAGATCGCGGACATGGGCCAGGAGGGACTTGGGGAGGCCATGCGGTGGATTTAAAACTAAATAGACTTTAATTTTAGTTATTTTAAATTTGGTTATTGGGTTGTTTATTTGGGTTGTAATAAGGCCTCATATTACTTTACTTTGGTTTTTTATGTTGGATATTTTATTTGTACTATGAAATTTGAATCACGCGTTTTATAAAATTAACACGAAAATGTTTTATCGCCATCGGGCATCCGAAAATTTGTGTAACAACTTGACTTAATTAAATGTTCAAATTGGACTAAGTATAATTTGACAAGATAACTTAAAATGAGCGATTTTCAACAAAACTTAAGTGGATTTAGAAAATGGGTTTCAAAAACTTCTTCTTAGTAACGACCCATATTAGGTCCTAACGATTGGGTAGGGTTTGAAGTTTATTACAAATTAGTATCGAGCCGAGTTCAAAACTTCATTTGTGGGGGCCCCAAGGCCCAAAAATGTTTTAGTAGGCCTTATTAATTGTTTTTGGGTTTTAAGCATGGCCCAAGTCTCAAACCGATCCGCCTGTAAGTACATCTAAACCTCATGTGAATTATATTACAGTAGAAGGGTAGGAAGCATGGAGCGTAGATAGACTTATAGAATTTGAACCCTAGGATTAGATTACTCAACACACAAGCTAAACATAAGACTTAAAGAACTAAACCAATCTATGACTTAGTCATTTGAGCTAGGGTGTGGTAACCCTCATGCGCATGTCTAGGATTGGGCAGGAAGAGCACAGTATTTAAGCGGTCAAGTGACTCACCACCTCTTCGCGGTATCCTACAGTGCGTGGCTTGGGTTCACCACGACTGGGGGCTCGATGGTGTGGTAACCCCAGTCGCATGTCTAGAAAGGTTGATGGGAGCTTGGTATTTAAGCGTCCAGCGTGACTCACCTCCTCTCCACACGAAACACCGCACAGTGCGTAGCTTAGGTTCACCACGACCAAGAAGGCTCGGTCATAGGCTAAACCCAATGACTAAAACCCGAAAGGAATTAGCCATGTTTTGAAAGGAGCGAAACAACAAAAACCTAATGTTTTCAAAATTTACGTAATAACTCTTTCAAATCGGAAAACATCATTTTACAACGTTTTCCTTGAAAAACTTGATTTGGAAAAATTACAAAAATGCCCTTGGGGGTAAAATTACTAAAATACCTCGGTTCATAAAATATCAAATCAATGATTTTGTCCAAAATTTTAACTATTCTATAAATATTCAACAACAGCCTTGAAAATTATCAATAAAATATGTGGTTTTGGAAAAATTACATACTTAACTTACAAAATTACCAAAATGCCCTAAGTACAAAAATTTTTGCAACATCACAGCGTTTAAGAAGGAAAATTCGCAAAGGGACCCTCGAGTTTTATAATGGTTAAAATACCCTTGTTTTACAAAATTACAAAATTACCACACGATTTTGACAAAATTACCAAAATACCACGGCTTCAAAGTGATGATGTATCTTTAAAATTTTACAACTTTTTTAATAATACCCTCTAGTTTTGGGAACTTCAAACAATACTCTACTAAAGTTTTAAATTTTCTGCTATTACGAAAATACCCACAGAGGAAAATGGCGAAAATACCCCGGGTTAGAAATGGTAGAAATGTCAGAAGAGTGAATAGGTATGGAAAGCATTAGGGAATGGATGCAAGAACTTCTTTGTGTGAACTAGGATAGAATACTGGAACCTTGTTTGCACGAAAGAATCCCTAATTAAAATTTCTTCATAAAATTTCTTCGCGAGTAATGAAGTGGAACAAACGCTAATACATAAAATTTCTCTTAATCAGTTAAAAGCGCAGATGATAGGATGAGTTCTAGAGGGCGTGGGCCTAGTGGGCCTTGTAGGGGTAGGATGATGATGTGCGAACCCGTCAGTCGGGACAAGGTTAAGCGATGTACCACCACACCACCACCTCCAACTTTTGGAGGAGGAGGCGGATCGGGGCGGGAGGAGGCGATGTCATGGCGGTATTCTGAGTCCTCGAATTGGTGGTGAATGGTGGAAATTTAGAGCTCGAAATCTGTTCCGGCGAATTGATCCAACGAGTGAGGTATTCAGGCGTGTCGGAGTGGCGCCAGTCTGTGATTGTATTGGTGGAATCTGGAAAGAATAATGGATGATCTTGACGGTAGAGGAGGAAAAGTGAAAGGCGGTGTCGCTTCTAAAGGATGAAGCATACCGGTGGTGGTGTGACGTTCGGGATGGAGCCGGTGATGATCATCGTGGGACTACTTTAAAGCGCCTTCGGAAGAAGTATGTGGGCACCGCTACTACCTTGTGGCGTAGAGGGAAGGCTTTTACGAGTTTAGTACAAGGAACTAAGTCCGTGGCCGAGTATGAGGCGGAATTTTCTGGTGATGGGTATGCGGAGGAATTGTAGCTCTTGAACACAGTATTTGTGTCCGCTTGAGGGCTCGGACTCAGATGACTTGAGGTTCTTGATTGCGCCATGACAAGTTCGTGAGTTTTCATCTCTGGTGGAAAAGGCTAAAAGTTCAAGGAGGTGTGAGGCGAATTATAGTAGGAATAATCGAAGAGAGGATTTGGGTCATTGGATCCGATTGGTAATGATCGGAAGAAGGCTAGGCAGAATGGGCCGTCGGCGACCAAGGCCGTAGCTACTAATCGAGGCCGACTCGGTGCAATCATTGTGGGAAGTCCCATTGGGGAGGTTGTTCGACCCATGATAGGGATGTTTTGAGTGTGGGTCTTTAGAACATCGGTCGAAGATTGTCCCCTAAGCGAGCTCGAAATCACCGGAGAGTTAGAGCCGTACTCGGGATCGAAATGTGGGACCTTGAGAGGGTCGTGGTAATGGCAGGTAGCAATGGTCCTAACAGAGGTCGAGGAACTTCGAGGCGGAGGTTCGAGCAACACTGAGGCTAGGCACTGCTTAGTCTATCTGCCAAGCGTCGCGAGGAGGGTGCCTTGCCGGATGTCATAACGACGATTTTGGTCTTCCTTATTATGCATTAATTGATGTGGGGTCTACACACTCATCACGTAGCTGATGGTGTGGTAGAGACTTTGAACCTAGACTCGAGGCTGCTTCTAGGGAGATGACCGTGAGTGAGTCCTTTAGGTCACTCTGTTGTGGTAGACAAACTTTTGGGGACGTACCCTAGAACTCCAAGGGTCGTATTGAAGTCGATCGATGGAACTACCATTCGGGAGTTCGATTTGATCCTGGAATGGATTGGTGGCTAAGTATCGGGCAAATTTAGATTGTGACTAAGCGTATGGTTCTTAAGACTACCGAGAATGGTGAAGTGGTTATGATAGGTGATAGAAGAATTACCTATCCAATGTGGTGTCTGCCTTGAAGGCGAAAAAGATGGTCAGAAAGGGTTGTAAGGCGTATTTGGTTCGAATTTGTGCTTTGGAAGCTAAGGTCGATGGTTGGAAAGGTCCGACGGTTGGGGAATTTCTTGATGTGTTCCTGAAGAACTTAGGTCTACCGGGCATCGGAAGTTGAATTGATATTGACTTGCTACGGGCAGCACTCGTGTCTATAGCACCTTACGAATGGCACCAAAGGAATTGGTGGGTGAAGGCTCGGTTCGGGAGCTCTTGGATAAGGGTTTATTCGACCTAGTATATCTCCGGGAGCGCTGTGTTGTTTGTCAAGAAGAAGGACGGTTCTATGCGAATGTGCATCGACTCGTCGATTAAACAAGTTAACGATCAAAAACAAGTACCCTTTGCCTCGGATCGATGACTTGTTTGACCAGATTGAAGAAGCGTCGGTGTTTTGAAGATAGACCTTAGGTCGGGTTACCATCAACTTAAGGTGAAGGGGTCGATGTTCACAAGGCGGCTTTTCGAACTCGGTATGGGCATTACGAGTTTCTAGTGATGCCATTCGGGTTGACCAATGCTGCCGTGGCGTTCATGGATCTCATGAGCCGAAGGTTTTTCAACGATACTTAGACCAATTAAATCGTGGTGTTCATCGACGACATATTGGTTTACTCAGAAGGACGGAGGAAGAGCATGACAAGCATTTACGATAGTTACGCAAGTGTTGAGGAAAAAGCGGTTGTATGCCAAATTGATGAAGTGCAATTTTGGCTAAGGGAGGTGGCTTTCTTAGGTCACGTAGGTGTCGGCGGAAGGATTAGTGGATCCCATAAGATTGAAGCGGTATTGGAGTGGAAACCGCCTAAGTCGGTGGCGAGATCTGAAGTTTTCTAGGTTTAGCGAGGTATTATCGGAGGTTTGTGGAAGGTTCTCTCGATCGCAATTGAATTGACTAAGTTACTAAGGAAAGGTGTTCCATTTGTATGGTGGAGAAACGAAAAGAAAGTTTGATAAGTGAGAAAGATTACGACGGAAGCTCGGTTTTAGTACAACCCGAGGCGGAAATTATTCACGATCTATTGTGATGCATCTCACCTTTGGTTTGGGGTGTGTGTTGATGCGAGGATGGAAAGGTAGTAGCCTATCGTCCGGATTTGAGACCGCATGAGGTTAACTATCCAACTCACGACACAGGTTAGCGCGATCGTCTTCGCCTTGAAGATATGGAGACATTATCTTTATGGGGAAAAGTCGGTAATTACGGACCACAAAAGTTTAAGGTATCTCGACACGAAGGATGAGATCGAATCGGACGTGCAGATGGATTGAGCTGTTGAAGGACTCACTATTCCATCGGTATCATCCGTAAGGCTAACGTGGTGGTGTGGCGTTGGCCGGAAGGTCGGCAGATTTGAGAGCAATGTTTGCTCGATTGAGCTGTGATGATGATGGAAGCCTTTTGGCGAGAACTTCATGTTAAGCCAACATGGATCGAGGAGATTAAGAACAAGCAGATAATGGATGAAGGGCTAAATATGAAGAGAATACAAGTTCGAATGGTGGTGTAGAGGGTATAGTGTATTGGTGACGGTGTGCTATGTTTTGAGGGGCGGCCTTGTATGCCAAAAGATATGGAGTTGAGCGGAAAATTCTCGGGATGCTTTTCGCCCAAGCATTCTTAAACCTCTAAAACACATCCAAGCACACCCAAAACCTTCCAACACCTAAATTATACTCAACTGCATAGCCCCTAAACCAGGGTGTTACACATTCGAACGAACTCTATAAACCACTCACTTATCATTTGGAAGAAAGCTTGCTTTGCTTCTCCCTCGTGACTACTAGAAATCGACCTAGATTCAGCCGGCGTTGTCTCTTGAGCGGGAGTAGGCGCATTACTCTCAACATCGTCAGCTACTGCTCGATCAGGATCCATTTTCTATATAAAAACACATTTTTAACTGTTAGGAATCGTCACACTATCATAGGCACATATATATCATGTATAACGAGACTCTCACACGTTACGTTAGTCCTAGAATTGACTAAACCGTAGCTCTAATATCAATAAAATGTAACACCCCTAACTTGTATCCGTTGTCGAAATAGGGTTAAGAGGCATTACAGATCAAAACATAACATTTAACCTTCATTGTTCGTACATCATTAAATCATAATCAAACAATGTCACTAAGTCCCTTACTAAAGTCTACGAGACCTTAAACACTCGTTGGAAAGGGGTCGGGACTGAACCGAGCTCATACAAAATTTTCCAAAAACTTAACATTTTTCAAAGATATAGAGGTCACACACCCGTGTGGGTAGGCACACGACCTCAGACACACCCGTGTGTCCAAGCCGTGGCAAAATAGGGGATACATACTGACTTATCCACACGACTGAAGACACGCACGTGTGCTTAACGCTTGCTGGATACTAAATTATTTCACACGGCCAGTCACACATCCGTGTGTCCAGCCCGTGTGCGAGTCTGACTTGTTTCAATTTACAAACTTAAGAGACACGGTCGAGTCGCACGGCCATGTGCTCAATTGTGTGGGCAAATATAGGCCATTTGCAAGGCCAATTTGCCACCTACACTTTGGGTCACACCTACAAGCATCAAACCCTTCCAAAATCATATCTCAAATGCATCCAAAACATACCAAAACATGCTCATTTAACCTCTTAACATCCTCATTTATCTCCTTATACAAATTCAACTCAACATACTATCACAAAGTATCAATTACACATTCAAACACACGTAATTTATGCTTTATTTAATCTATACCATTTCATAGCATGAACATACTATTTCCATATCACCGAAATATATCATAAAGACCATTCACATAGAACACACATACACTTATTAACAATCCTTTACACATACGTAAAGCATATTTCAAAATCATTAAACTATCAAGCCATATCACATGACAAGATTTATACACTTCAAAGCATATCATAATCACTAGCCTATACATGTCATATACCAAATTTAAAACTTCTAAAAGTACCAAAATAGATAGCCGATAGTGTGATTGAGTCACTGACGATCCCCTGATCCAAGCTAGCTTTAATGACACTGTAAAATAGAGAAACACTTCACACAGTAAGCTTAAAAGCTTAGCAAGTTTGTCATATAATACAAAAATCTCAACAATTCAAAGTCAATATACAAAAATTACAAACACCTAGTTAAATTCACTTCATTTACTCAATTCTCATCCACAAAAATTCATCACTTTCATACATAACTATAACACCACTAACCTGTAACCATCGTCGATTAGGGTTAAAGACATTACCGGACAAAATGAAACCTTTTACGGATGTTTCATAGTATTATTCAATGAATCAAATCAATGTGTACCTTAAATAGGTTTTTGAGACCTTAAACATGCTTTATAAAGGGCCGAGACTAAATCGAACACATACAAAAATTCTCAAAAATTTAAAAATTTTCTAAGTTATAGAGGTCACACACCTGTGTGGGCAGGCCATGTGCCTCCCACGGCCTCAAACATGCCCGTTTCTCTAAGTCGTGTCAAAATATGGCATACATACTGACTTGTCCACACGGCCATGGACACGCCCGTGTGCCTCACCTGTGGTCGATACTGACTTGCACCACACGGCCAGTCACACGCCCGTGTGTCCAGCCCATGGTCGAGTCTGACTTATTTTGAAATGCAATCACGAGGGACATGGTCGAGCCACACGCCCGTGTGCTCAATCGTTTGGGCAAGTATAGGCCATTTGCAAGGACAAATTGCCACCTACATTTTGGGTGATAAACCATAATATATACATATTTTAATCCCACATTTAGCAAAATTTTGGATGATTTATTCTCTGAATTGTGGAATTTGGTGCTCTAATCCTTTAATTTCATGTTTTATACTTAGGAGAGCATCGGAGGATGAAAAGAATGAGAAACGGGCCAAAATGGAGAAAATGGGCCAAAGTACGAAATGCACACGGCCTGGGCCTGAGACAAACGGGCGTGCCTCTTTAGCAGATCTGACCATAGCCTAGATTCGATTCACACGGTCGTGCCACACGGGCGTGCCCTATCGTAGCAAAGAAGAGTTTCATTTGGATTAGTGTACTTAGTGGCAAACAAAGACATTCTAAAAGCCTATATAAACACCCTAGAGGCCAACCTTCAAGGGGGTAGTTCAGCTAGGCCAAGGAGCCAAGCCAGAGAGGCCGAATTGTGGAATTCACTCGAAGAAAGCCAGTTGATCCATCCCAGAAGCCAAAATCACACTCAAGATTGATGATCTCTCTTTCAATTCCTTCAGGGGGTTTTAGGGTTTTCTTTATGATTTGTTATTTTTCTTCTGATATGTATTCTTTTATGATTATGAACTAAACCCCTCAAATACCTGAGGGGGATGAAACCTAAGACGGATCTTGTTATTGTTTCTGAACTATATGATAAATATTTGATTTGTTCTTAACTATGTGTTCTTAATTCTTTCTTTAATATTTTAGGATATTAATCCAAGTATTGATGTGCTTAGGCAGTGGAGCAAAAGTCCCTATTTAAGAGTAGATCTAGCATAGTTAAGCGGAGTTGATCGCAACCCTAGAAATAGGATGAAAAAAAATCTGTCGGATTAGGGTCAAACCTAATATCAGAGTCCACAGATCGAGTTAATGCAATTCTAGGGGTTTTAGTTAGAAAGAGATTTCAATTAATCAACCTAGGGCTAGACGTTAGTAGCCTCGAGAGAGGTATCAATATAAATTAGGGAATCCTATGGATCAACTCAAGTGAATAAATTGTCTGGTTCAGAGTTAGGTAACAAGTGAAGTCAAGGTGGATTCTTCCTCGGGTATTGTCTTAATCAATTGGTTTTCCCACAAGTATTTCCCCAATTCCTCCTCTGTGTCTTAGCATCTTTAGCTTAGTAGTTAGTTAATTTTAGATTAAACAACAATTCCCTTAATTCTTAGTCTAAAAAATAAGAAGAAAGTTAGTACTAGTACTTCTGGTTCCCTTGGGTTTGACAATTCGGTCTTGCCACTAAACTATGCTACTATTTGATAGGTGCGCTTGCCTCAATCGTGGTGATAGTTAGTTTCTAGGCTCGATCATTCATTATATAAATTTTATGACTTTTTCCACCACTATCAAGTTTTTGGCATTGTTGCCGTGGAACTGAAATATTAAGAACGCTCAATTTTTATTACTTTAGCCATATCTTATTTTTGCAATTAAATTTTATTTTTACTTTTCTAATTTTCTTTTTCTTTTTATCTTTTCCTAGCAGGTACCTCTAGTTTAGGACTAGAAGGAACTCGACAGGACCTTTAATTTACGACAGTGATGTTAAAGGTACTATTCACAGAAATCGTAGAGAAATAAGACGAAGCTTAAATTACATAGAAGAAAATCAAGAAGACGAAACTAATACCATCAAAGAGATGGTCGAGAATAATCTGCTACCTCCGGAGGCAACCGAAAATCATGCTCCTTGAACTATGTATGATTATGCTAAACCTAATTTAACAGGAACTGAGTCAAGTATTGTTAGACCTGCTATTGCTGCAAATAATTTTGAACTGAAACCTAAAACAATTCAGATGATACATCAATTTGTTCAGTTTGATGGTTTGCAGGATGACGATCCAAATAATCACTTGGCGATTTTCCAAGAATTTTGCAATACTTTAAAAAAAAATGGCATTTCTGATGATGCCATCCGTCTTCGGTTATTTCCCTTTTCTTTGAGGAATAAAGCTAAACAGTGGCTGAATTATCTTTCACGAGGATCAATCACTACATGGGAGTAAATGACCGAAAAAATTTTATTAAAATATTTTTCGCAGGTCAAAACGGCCAAATTAAGGAATGATATTTCTTCTTTTGTGTAGATAGATCTAGAAACAATATACGATGCATGGGAGAGATACAAAGATCTATTGAGAAGGTGCCCACACCATGGATTACCCTTGTGGCTACGGGTCCAAACTTTTTACAATGGTGTGAACCCCTCAACCAGGCAATTGATTGATTCAGCCGCTGACAGATCCCTGAATAACAGAACACCTGAGGTGGCCTACAAATTCATTGAAGAGATGTCACTGAATAACTATCAGTGGCAAGTTACGAGGACAAGGCCAACAAGAGCCGCCAGTGTTTTCAACCTCGACACAGTAACCATGCTATCAAACCAGATAGAACTTTTAACTAAGAAAATTGATGGCTTATGTGGTTCTTCGCAGGTACATCCAACTATACAGTATGATATGAATGGATGAGGGATGAGCAATACATAATATCCACCTTACAACTCGAGTGCTGAAAATGAGCAAGTTCACTATATGGGTAACAATTTTAAATCTCACAATAACCCTTATAGTAATACTTATAATCTAGGTTGGAAGAACCACCCTAATTTCTCATGGGGTGGTCAAGGAGATCAGAGACAACAACCCCCTCCAAATTTCCAACAACAGCCCTACCCGCCGAAAAAAAAGCTGAGCCTTGAAGAGATGCTGACAAAATTCATAGCGGTGTTAGAAACACGTTTCCAAAACACTGGAACAACACTTAAAAATTAACAAGCATCGATTCAAGGGATCGAGAACCAGTTAGGGCAACTCACTAAGCTGACCTCTAAACGACCACAAGGTAGCTTGCCAAGTAACACTGAGACTAACCCAAAGGAGCAATTTCAAGCCTTAACAGCTCATGACAGTGAAGGGTTAGTGGAATCTGAATCTGAGCCAAGGCAAGAACCTGTGGTAAGTGAAGGTAAAGTTGAGGAAAGCCAAGAAAAACCAGAACCGGTAATTAAAGAGTACCAACCTCGAATACCATACCCCAATGCGATGAAGAAAGACAATACAGATGAATAGCTCGGTAAGTTTCTTAAACTTTTAAATAAATTATATATTAACTTACCATTTCTTGAAGCTCTTTCGTAGATGCCAGATTCAAGGAATTTTTTAAAAGAGCTTTTAACAAACAAGCAGAAGTTAGACTAGGAATCGGATGTGGAACTAAACGTAGTGTGCTTAGTAATGTTGTAAAACATACTACCACGAAAATTAAAAGATCCAGGGAGTTTTACAATTCCATGCTTAATTGGTAGTTTGTCTGTTAATAATGCTTTAGCTGATTTAGGGGCAAGTATCAATGTTATACCTTATAAAATGTTTAAACAGCTAGGTCTAAGGAAACCCAAGCAAACTAGGATGAGCATTCAATTAGCTAATAAAACTATTGGAATTCTAGGGGTATACTTGAGGATGTGCTAGTCAAAATCGACAAATTCATATTCCCAGTAGACTTTGTTGTTTTAAATATGGATGAGGACAGTACTGTTCCTTTAATTTTAGGAAGGCCCTTTTTAGCAACTGCCAGATCTAAAATTGATGTTGGTACAGGTGAACTCACAATTCGTGTAGGTGATGAAATGACCACTCTTCAAGCTCTTGACTCGGCTAAGACATCGAGCAATAAAGGTGAGAACGTAAATTCAATCAATAACCAAATGGTTCAACCTTCCTTATAAGAAACGCCACAAAATTACACAACTGAGTCAGATCATAGACCTTGTGCAAATAAAGAAGAAATTTATGAGGAACGAAGGCTTCAGATTGATGAACTAGACGAGTGGAAGGCACATTTCAAGGAGGAATCAAAGCCACACGAAGCAAAGCCGAGGGAATCTCCAGACAAGCTTATAGGAACAACAAATCACTTCAAAATAGGAGATTAGGTATTGTTGGATAAGAAGGACCCTTGAATCACCAGTTCAGACCTTAAAACGAACGAAGAAATCCCTTTCACGGTACTGAATATCTTCCTATACGGAATAGTCAAGGTAAGTAATCCTATATTCGACACTTTTAAGGTAAACACCACTCGACTTAAAATGTATATTGATAACTGAATTGATAGATGAGAAAGGATTTTCACCTCCTCAAACCACCATAATTATACAAATGAGAGGTAAGTCTAGCTTAAGACTTTAAACGAGCTCTTCTTGAGAGGCAACCCGAGCACTAACTTCACTAATGTCATATTTTCAATTTTTAGCACCTAACTACAAACTAACCAATTTAATAAAGCGTAGGTTTCTCTCTCTACACGACCTTGCACATAGGCGTGGCCATCGTCGTGTGGACAACACGACTAGGTACAGGGGCATGGCAGAGATTGTGCAGAAACAAGAAGAAAATTTTCTCCAAGACGCAGGCTCCGATTAACGCCACGGCCGTGGTCGACATTATCAATTTTTTTCACATATCGCCGCCACGACAACCTCGAGATCACTCTGATGATGAGAAACCTTTGAGTCCTTTTATTTTCTTTATTTTTATTTCTATTTTTATTATTATTATTGTTTTTATTTTAGTTCATTTTCCTTTATTATTAAACTCTTTAAATTTTTAAGTATAATTTGATTTCTTTTATCACTGACTATTTAACTCTCGAGTATCTCTAACAACAACCATTAAATAGTACTCCATAAATATTTAACTGATGACTTCCCAGTTTAAAAAGGTTCAATGTGCCACTCCAAGAATGAACACATCACTAGAGTATTCACCACCACATTCACGTATGCCTAAGTCATCATCATTAATCATCCTCCAAGGATTTCATCTAAAATTCAGGAAGTTTCACTTCTCTCCCTAACTTATGATTTTCTTACTAATCATTATCTATCCTTATACATTGAGGGCAATGTACATCTTAAGTGTGGGGGTGAATTTAATGCCTAACTTTTTAAATTCTTGAATTATATCTTGTTCCTAAGTGAATTTTCTCATGTTACGATTAGAGTGAAATTTCCTTTGATTTATGATTTTTATTGATATGTTTTGAATTAAGTCATAGTTAATTTTGCATTAATGATTTAAACTCTAAGATACTAGAGAATCAAGCATGATAAGTTTAGTTTTTAGAATTAAAATTTTTTTAGGTTGTTTACGTAAATTTGAATATTACCTTGAAGTTTGAAATTTGCAAGATTGTCATCAAAAACCATAATTTTTGTGAGATTTTGAGCCTTTTAGAGTATATATTTTTTTCGTGCTCACTTTATTGATTATGAATGTGTCAACATTGATTTGTTATTCTAGAATTTGCTTCGATTATACATGTCAAGACCACATCATTGATTTGATATACAGAGATGATAAAGCCACTTAGGATTTAACCCACTCACTCCACTAAAAGCCTACCCTCACAATTAACCCCTAGTGAACCCCTTTGATCCTAACAACCCTTTTATTGATTCACCCACTAATATTAACCTAAAACCCATCTTGTATTTGCTATCACCATTTCTCTTGACTACCCTTCTATCGAGATTTGATTTGATCAGTTGCCTAATTATTTTATTTCAGTAGTTAAATTCATCTTATATTATGTATTTACTTGATATGTGTTAAAAAATAATAATAATCGAAGTTTATTCATTATTAGTTCTGTGATTAAGTGAGCTTATACGTTTAAATTCAACATCTTGAAGAAGAAGATCGTATTATTAGTTTTCAATTGATGTAATTATTCAGGACTAGTTCATTTTTCTAGTTAGGTAAATTGACAATTCAATCTCGATTCTAACCCTTTAATTTAGCCTTTATCCACACCTTTAACCTAAGCCCCGTTATAACCCTTTTTTAAAAACCTTTTGATCTGTGTATCATTTCATTTTATAGTGGTGGAGATTTGATTTTCAGGCAAGCCTATGGGATTAACTTTTCATGTTCGACTTTTGAGAGCTTAATTTTGAACCTTAAACACTTTGAGTAATTTGAATGAATCTTTAGTGAGGATGTCAACTCTTGTCGATTTTGAATTAAAGGTAATTATTTAGATAAGGGGAAACACATATATTTTTCGTGCTACAAACTTGTAACTTTGATTGTTTGAATCTTTAGGACTCTTTTAGTTAAATTATCCATGTAGAAATTACCTTTGAATTATGATGAAACATTATCGATGAATATTATGAATTAAGTAAGTTCGTTTTAATAGTGAGTTGAGAATTTTGCTTAAAGACAAGCAAATTCTTAAGTGTGGGGGTATTTGATAAACCGTAATATATGCATATTTTAATCACACATATAGCACACTTTTGGATGATTTATTCCTTGAATTGTGGAATTTGGTGCTCCTAATCCTTTAATATCATGTTTTATACTTAGGAGAGCACCGGAGGATGAAAAGAACGACAAACGGGCCAAAACAGAGAAAATGGGCCAAAGTACAAAATGCACACGGCCTGGGTCCAAGACACACGGCCGTGCCTCTTTAGCAGATCCGACCATGGTCTGGATTCGATTCACACGGCCGTGCCACACGAGCGTGCCCCTGCCGCAGGAAAGAAGAGTTTCATTCAGATTAGGGTACTTAGAGGCAAAAAAAGACATTCCAAAAGCCTATATAAATACCCTAGAGGCCAACCTTCAAGGGGGCGGTTCAGCTAGGCCAAAGAGCCAAGCTGGAGAGGCCGAATTGTGGGATTCACTCGAAGAAAGCCAGTTGATCCATCCCAGAAGCCGGAATCACACTCAAAACTGAGGATCTCTCCTTCAATTCCTTCAAGGGGTTTTAGGGTTTTCTTTATGATTTGTTATTTTTTTCTGAGATGTATTCTTTTATGATTATGAACTAAACCCCTCAAATACCTGAGGGGGATGAAACCTAAGATGGATCTTGTTATTATTTTCTGAACTATATGACAAATATTTGATTTGTTCTTAACTATGTGTTCTTAATTCTTACTTTAATATTTTAGGATATTGATTCAAGTATTGATGTGCTTAGGCAGTGGAGCAAAAGTCCCTGTTTAAGAGTAGATCTAGCCTAGTTAAGTGGAGTTGATCGCAACCCTAGAAATAGGATGATGAAAATCTATCGGATTAGGGTCAAACCTCATATCTAAGTCCATAGAACGAGTTAATGTAATTCTAGGTGTTTTCATTAGAAAAAGATTTCAATTAATCAACCTAGGGTTAGACTTTAGTAGCCTCGAGAAAGGTATCAATATAAATTAGGGAATCCTATGGATCAAGTCAAGTGAATAAATCGTCTGGTTCAGAGTCAGGTAACAAGTGAAGTCTAGGTGGATTCTTCCTCGGGTATTGTCTTAATCAATTGGTTTTCCCACAAGTATTTCCCCAATTCCTCCTCTGTGTCTTAGCATCTTTAGCTTAGTAGTTAGTTAATTTTAGATTAAACAACAATTCCCTTAATTCTTAGGCTAAATAATAAGAAGAAAGTTAGTATTTGTACTTTTGGTTCCCTTGGGTTCGACAATCTGATCTTGCCACTAATCTATACTACTGTTCGATAGGTGTGTTTCCCTCAATCGTGGTGATAGTTAGTTTCTAGGCTCGATCATTCATTATATAAATTTTAAGACTTTTTCCACCACCATCATTGGGTCATCCCTATAAGCACATACAAGAATTATTCCAAACGCAATTGGAAACCAAAAATAGACCAAATGGTCATCCTTTTCAACTTATTTAAGTACAGTTCATCATAGCATATTATATGCCATTTAGCTCAACTAAATACCAAGTATATTCAAACATGATTCATCCATAACTTACCAAAATATTAAGACATTATCTCATCAATGATATTCCAACTTTGCATTAGTTTACTTTGGCCATTTCACTAGCCATTAAACCATACCAAAACCAAACATCATAATCATGACTACTAATTCATATCACAATCATTTATCTAGCCATATCACATGGCTATGTACATATCTCAAACATAATTCAAAGTGACTAGCCTATACATGCTATAATTTAGTATATACACTTCAAAAGGTACCAAAATAAGATTGGGTAGTGTGATGACCATCCTCGACAGCCCCCGAGCCTTTCGTAGCTTTAACGATCTATAAAACAAAGCAAACACACACTCAAAGTAAGCTTTCAAAAGCTTAGTAAGCCATTTACAAATAAACTTAACATATAATTCACATAATCATATCAATTCAAGATCATTAATATTTCCCAATTACAAATTAATACTCTTCTTTGGCTCACTTGTTTAGCCATATCTTACCAATAATTCATATCTCAAAGTTTCTCAATAGAACATAACATATTCATACACATATCACATCTAACTCTCTGAATCTTTGCATATTTCTCAATTGTACACAACCACATATACTTACCTTTCATACACATATCTAGTGTACGATTCAAACATACTTGAATTGAGTTCACATTTCACATAGTTTTCTGGGAATTTCCCGTTGAACCGTTTGGAATTAGATAGGGTACTTAGAATACTTGGAATTGTCGTACAATGCCAGCATCCCAGACGTGGTCTTACAGGTACTCAAATATCGATGCCACTGTCCCAGACAGGGTCTTACACGAAATTAGATATGATGTCAATGTCCTAGACATGGTCTTACATGTAAATCTCAAATCGATGCCAACATCCCAGACGTGGTCCTACACGATATCACATATCAGACACCTATGTCATGACATATGTAATCCTATCTATTCCTAGGTTCGTACGGGACTTCTCGGACACTGATTCATTGTCGATACATCCTCGAATTTCATGTACATAATGTCTCGAGCATATTCATCGCAATCTAAATTTCATAAATTCATAAATAACTCAATTTAAATGCATTTATTTGTATATCGACTTACCTCATATTCAGAATATACAAGCAATTTCGACTACTCGTTCGCTTTAGATTTCCCTCGATCTCATTCTGTTTTCTTCGATTCTTGATCTATACATATTCAAATTTAACCCATTTATTCACCAAATCATTCAATTCCATCCAAATACACATATTTAGGGTAATTTACAATTTAGCCATCATATTTTTACATTTTGACATTTTAGTCCTTATTTCATAAAATCACAAAATACACAAAATTTCATTTTACTCATGTTTGGCCGAATATGACCCATGCTCATACAATTCCACACATTTCATTTATTTAACAATTTAGTCATTCAAAATATTATTTTCTCAATTAAGTCCAAATTACTCAAAATCACCAAAAACTCAGAGACAAACTATGTTAATCTAACACATATCTTTCATAATTCATCTTCAAACATCACAAAATTCATGTGTTCATCAATGGCATATTTCAAAATCTTCATCAATTCACAAAATTGAAGCATGGGTTTTGAAGTATACAAAGCAACAATTACAAAAAAAGTAGAAATTATCAAAAACCGAACAAATTACATACCTCAATTGAGCTTAGTAATGGCTGAACATTCAAAGACTTTAAACCTATTTTTATTTTCTTGTTTTCGGTGGAAAAACCTATGAAATGGCCATTTTTTTAACATTGTTTTTATTATATTAACTTTAATAATAAATTTCCAATTTCACCCTTAATGAATTAATAAGAAAACTATATATTATAAGTCCATAACCGTCCATGCATATATTCAATGGCATAATTGCAACATAAAACCTCTATATTAAAAGAACAACCACTATTCGGCCTTTTAAAGGATTTCCACTAAATTTTCATTTTACGCGATTTAATCCTTTTCTCATATTAAACATGTAAATGACCAAATTAAATCACGAAACTTACACACATGCTTAATCACATATCATAGGCACAGAAAATAATATTAAAATATTTTTTTTTGACTCAGATTTGTGGTCTTGAAATTGCTATTATGACTAGGGTCTAAACCAGACTATTACAATTCTCCCCCTTAGTGATTTTTGTCCCCGAAAATCTTACCGTTGAATAGATTCAGATATTGTTGTCTCATTACATCTTCGAGCTCCCACGTAGCCTCTTCCACTCCGTGTCGATGCCATAGTACTTTTACTAACGAAATTTTCTTATTTCGCAATTCTTTCACTTCACGAGCTAAGATACGGATCGGCTCTTTCTCATAAGTTATATTGGATCGGGTTTCAATCTCAGATGGAGTAATCACATGTGATGGATCGGATCTATATCGATGAAGCATTGACACATGAAATACATTATGAATCTTTTCTAACTCAGGTGGCAGCAACAATCTGTATGCTACGGGTCCAATACGTTCAACAATTTCATACGGCCCAATGAACCTCAGACTCAATTTACCTTTACGTCCGAATCGGAGTAATTTCTTCCATGGAGATACTTTTAAAAACACTTTATCACTGATTTCAAATTCAACATCTTTTCGTTTCAAATCTGCATAGGATTTTTGACTATCTGACGCTGCTTTCAAACTATCACGGATCACTTTTACTTTCTGTTCAGTGTCTTTTATCAAATTGACCCTGTGTATCTTATTTTCACTGAGCTCATGTAACACCCCTAACTCGTATTCGTCGTCGGACTAGGGTTACGAGGAATTACTAAACATAACACAATTTAGTACATGCATTCAATCCTTTTCATACTTCATAAATTAATCACATCAATATACTTATTCTATTCAAATTTTGAACTTTACATATTATATATTATCTCCATACATGCGCATTTTAAGAATCAACACATACCATTTCATTCATAGAACATTTTAAAACATTATCAATAGGTCAAATATATTCAACTACGTAACTAATTCATACGCAATTCACTAAAACCTCTTTAATCATTTTTGAACATTAAAACATATCATAGCATCTATTTCACATGCATGAAACCAAACCAACCATTTATTTATCCTTTTTTTTTGTTCATCTCATAACCGTATACACAAACACATTATAACTAAATTTCTAAAGTAACCCATAAAGCCAAATATGCATGAAATATTACATATCCAATAACCTAACTTAATGAACATTCCATTAATAATATACTTAGCATCTCACGGCATTTGTACATTTAATCATATCCCAATATATATATCGAACATAAATCCAAACAATTTTATCATAGGCTGATTTCAATTCATATGCATACAAAACCAACCGAATCAATTTATACCATGAATCACATTTAACACATAATTCAACCATGACTAGACTTGTTATATGGCTTACTCTTTACCCAAATACACATCAATTTACAATTTCAATAATCAAACCAAACCACATTAATTTAAACCAATTTCGAACACCATATAAAATATAATTATGACAACATAAATCTAATTTTCAACCCACATTCAACTTCACTCGTCCATACCTGAACATTACAAGCACAATCACAATCAAATTGATATAGACTCATTTATCAAGTTAGCCATTTTCGCATGGCATTTATATACATATCATTCATAATGAGCTCAAAAGGTATCATATCCTATGCATGCCATAAACTTTAAATTCAACTTCAAAAAGTACCAAAAATATTGATGATAGTGTGATGAGCTTCACCGACGATCCCCAAGCACGTAACGATCACCCAAAGAAAAATATAAATCACAAGAGCAACTAAGAACACCAAGTAAGCTTTTTACAACTTAGTAAGTTATAAGCAAATTAAGTAAATCTATCAATTATTCTCTTAATTATGATTTTTAAAAAAATTATAGTCAAGAATTTGTCAACTGTCCATTTACTCATACAACCACAAAACATTACTTATTTCTCAAATTCAAAGTCGAATCCAATATGAAAATTACATTCTCATGCCTTATCCACATATTAAAGTCCAAGCTATTCAAGCATACATCTTATACAAAATTTCCACATAGCCGGATCACTTTTGGTATTACATATAATGATTAATATGATTCTATAAACATTTCTCCATATCAAATTATTCCACTCAAACTATACATTCAAGAAGAAACATTCCATCCAATCCACAATTAATCACATATATTTGATTTCAAATAATAACATCTCATAGTTTCAAAACTTACCAAATTCAATCTTTGAACTTAAAATTAACTCACAGACTTAGTGCTTATTAACCGATTCCGCACACTTAGTGCTTGGTAATTAAATTCACACACATAGTGCTTATTAACCGATTTCCCACACTTAGTGCTCGGTAATTAAATTCGCACACATAGTGCTTATTAACCAATTTCGCACACCTAGTGCTCGGTAATTCAATTCGCACACTTAGTGCATTTCTCAAACTTGCTACTCATTTATATATGTACACATAAAACTTAAACCTCAACCACATATATACGAATTAACTTATTTCATCTCCATAATCAACATCACATTCGGGTGTACCATTGGCATATAAGCATACCTCACATTCGGCCATATTATACATATATATATAGATATCACATTCGGCTATATCAATAATATATATACATACTTCCATTAAATTTATGTACACCACTATGAATAAATCCAATTCAACTTAATTGCTTAAAAACTTACCTCGAGTATCGGCGAACTGTGTTTCTTGACTATTCGACTAACTTCCCTTTTCCCCGATCCAATCCCGATCCTTTTTGTTCTTGATCTAATTAATTTCAAATTTAGCTAAATCAAATATAATTCCATTGAATTTGGTCCAAAAACACATAAATGGTCAAATTATCATTTTGCCCCTGATATTTTACATTTATCACAATTTAGTCCAAATAGCATAAAACACAAAATATTCAAAATTTGACTCCACCCTAGTTTGGCCGAATTTCACTAAGGACCCTAGTAGCCCATTTCTTTCATTTGTTTCAAATTTTGACCCCTCAATTTATAAATTTCACAAATTAATCCTATTTTGGCATTTTTACCAAAAATGCCTTAATTAAACTTAACAATCTAACAACCTACATTTATTTTCCATCACTAAACACCAATTTCATCAAGATCTCAACAATGGCATTTCATGAATACATCATCAAATTCGAAAATTCAAACTTGGGCTATCTAGTATTCAAAGCAACGATCTCAAAAACGTAAAAATTATCAAAAATCGAACTCAATTACATACCTTAATCAATCATGCAAGCAGTGAAAATGTCAAAGCTTAAACTTCTTTTCTTTCTCGTAGTTTCGGCCAACAAAAATAAAAAAAATGAACACTTTCATCTTTTATCCAATATAATATATTATCATATATTATAATATACCATAATGTCATAAAATAAAATAAACAAATTCAAATCACTATTACATGCATTTTGGCCTGCCACTATGTTCATTTATGGCTAAATTACCCTATCAACACTTCAATTTATAAAACCATCATCAATTTGGTACTTACACCTTTAACTACCAAATTTTCTTTTTATGCAATTAAGCCCTTTTTCACAATTAAGCACCAAAACGATCACATTTTTATACGAAAATTTCACACACACAAATTCACACATAATGAACATAGAGAGTAATATTTAAATATTTTTTTGACTCGAATTAGTGGTCCCAAAACCACCGTTCCAATTAGGGTCAAAATCGGGCTGTTACAGCTCAGTCAAATACAGAGGTGTTCGACATTTGCGTCCGTACAAAGCCTCATAATGTGTCATTTTGATACTCGACTGAAAGCTATTATTGTATGCAAACTCAATCAGTGGTAAATACTGTCCCCACATACCGTTAAACTCAAGAATGCAACATCTCAACATATCCTCGAGAATCTGAATAATCCGTTCAGACGGACCATCAGTCTGTGGGTGAAAAGCAGTACTAAAATGCAATTTAGTACCCAAAGCTTCTTGCAGTTTCTTCCAGAATCATGAAGTAAAGCTCAGATCTCTATCAGACACAATAGACAATGGCACCCCATACAATCTCACAATATCATAAATGTAAAGCTCAGCTAACTTATCAAGTGAATAATCAAATCGTACCAAAATAAAATGGGCAGATTTCATCAATCGATCAACGATGACCCAAATTGCATCTTTCTTTCTCAGAGTCGAAGGTAACCCTGAAACAAAATCCATTGACACTCTGTCCCATTTCCATTCGGGAATCATTATCAGTTGTAGCAAACCAGATGGAACCTAATGTTCAGCTTTAACTTGCTGACACACTAAACATTTCGAGACAAAATAAAAAATATCTCTTTTCATTCCAAACCACCAATAGTGTTGCTTCAAATCATAGTACATCTTTGTACTTCCCGGATGAATTGATAGGCAACTATTATGAGCTTCATTCAAAATTAACTATAACAACTCTAAATTTCTCAGAACACAAATTTGATCTCGAAATCTCAAACAATTATCATCATCGATTCTAAATTTACAACCAAAGTTTGAATTACACTGAGCTCGTTTCTTTATCATTTCATTATCAACTTTCTTAGCATCGTATATTTGTTGAACAAATAAAGGTCTTACTTTCAATTCAGCTATTATCAAACCATCATCAGATATAACCATATGTGCATTCATTGCATGCAAAGTAAATAATGATTTTCAACTTAAGGTATCAGCAACAACATTTTCCTTACCCGGATGATAGTCTATCACAAGGTCGTAATCTTTCAACAGCTCTAACCATCTTCTCTGTCGTAGATTCAAGTCTTTTTGAGTCATCAAATACTTCAAACTTTTATGATCTGAAAACACATGACATTTCTCACCAAAAAGATAATGGCGTCAAATCTTTGATGCAAACACAATTGCAACTAGCTCAAGATCATGTGTCGGATAGTTCTTTTCATGTGACTTCAATTGTCTCGAGGCATAAGCTATAACTTTGCCTTCCAGCATCAAAACACATCCCAGACCACTTAACGAAGCATCACTAAAAATCATGAATTCTTTACCCGATTTTGGTTGTACCAAACTGGAGCTTCAGTCAACAATGTTTTCAACTGATCAAAGCTTTTCTGACATTTATCAAACCATTCAAATCTCAAATCTTTCTGAAGTAATCTAGTCAATGGAGTAGCTATAATTGAAAAGCCTTTTATGAGCCGTCGATAATAACCAGTGAGTCCCAAAAAACTACAAATTTCAAACACATTCTTCGGAGGTTTCCATTCCAGAATAGCAGAAATCTTGTTCGGATCAACTCGTATTCTAGAGGCTGATACAATATATCCCAGGAAACCAACTTCTCGTAACTTGAATTCACATTTACTAAACTTTGCATACAATTTCTTATCTCACAGTTTGCAACACAATTCTCATATGTTCGGTATGCTCAATCTCATCGCGTGAATAAATCAAAATGCCATCAATGAATACAACAACAAATCGATTTAAGTACGGTCTAAAAATTCTGTTAATCAGATCCATAAAAATAGCAGGAGCATTCATTAGTCTGAAAGGCATAACTAAAAACTCATAATTCTCGTACCTCGTTCTGAAAGTAATTTTTTGCACATTAGAGTCTTTAACTCGAAACTGATAGTAGCCTGATCTCAGATCTATCTTTGAAAACACAGTAGTTCCTTTTAGCTGATCAAACAAATCATCAATTCTGGACAAAGGATATTTATTCTTTATAGTCACTTTGTTTAACTGACGATAATCAATGCACATTCTCATCGTGCCATCTTTCTTCTTCACAAACAGAACAGGAGCACACCAAGGTGAAAAACTCAGTCGTGCAAACCCTCTGTCAGTCAACTCTTGCAACTAAGATTTCAACTCTTTCAACTCTATTGGTGCCATTCTATACGGAGCTATCGATATAAGGGTCATTCCCGGCAATAGATCAATACCAAATTCAACTTCACGTATCGGAGGTAATCCCGGTAATTTTTCAGGAAATACATCTGGGAACTCACAAACAACTGGAACTGATTCAACTTTCTTTTCAGATACTTTTGAGCCAATTACATAAGCAAAATAAGCTTCGTAACCCTTTTCCACATAACTCTGAGCTTTCATCACTGATATCACAGTCGGTAATCCATTCAAATCATTAGATTCAATCCGCAATATTTCATCATTCTGACATCCCAAATCAATAATTTTTCTTTTGCAGTTCACAACAGCATCATGTAATGTTAACCATTCCATACCCAGAATTATATCGAACTCATCAAAAGGTAATAGCATCAGTTCAGCCGAAAAGTAAGCATCTCGAAACATCAACAGACAGTTCTTACATACTTTGTCAACTAGGACACTTTTACCTAAGGGGTTTGATACTCTAATAACAAATTCAGTAGACTCTGTGGGAAAAGTCTTATTGGATACTAAGTTTATGCATATATACAAATGAGTAGAACCTGGGTCTATCAATGCAATCATAAGAGTATCATAAAGAGTAAATGTACCCGTTATAACATCTGGAGATGAAGCTTCCTCACGGGCTCGGATAGCATAAGCTCTAGCTGGCGCTCTAGTTTTAGATCTCACAACTGAGTCTTTCATAGCTCTCTGACTACTACTGACATTTCTTGTATTTTGATAAGGTCTACCTCTAGGTGAAACATTATCAGATTTCAAATTTTGAACAATCTCTTGCTCAACGGACTCTGGGTAGTCTCGGATGAAATGGTCTAAAAATCCACATCTGAAACAGGCTCAGTCGTTCAACCTACAACTTTCTAGATGTCTTTTACCATAATGTTTACATTCTGATCATTCGGATTAGACATTTCCCACACTAGCCATCGATGTAGCTGGAGCTTTGGAATTCAACTATGATCTAGCTCGATATCTATTCGAATGTCCCACACTAGCTTTAGAATGGCTATGTTCGTCTTTAAATTTCTTTGAAGCAGACCGAAATATTTTACTCGAAAATCTCTGTTTTGCATCTCTAGCTTCAGAATCAACTTTTCTTTTATATTTCCCGAGTACCTCAGCTGTGCATGCTCGATCAACAAGCACGACGAACTCTTTTGTTTCCATAATCCCAACTAGCGAACGGATATCTTCATTTATGTCGTCTTCAAACTGTTTACACATTATTGCCTCGATTGAAACACATTCTCTAGCATATTGACTTAATCTTACGAAATATCGTTCATACTCGATGACAGACATGTGACCCTATTTCAACTCCAAAAATTCTTTTCATTTCTGATCAATAAATCTCTGACTGATGTATTTCTTTCAGAACTCAGACTGAAAAAAATCCCATGTAACCCGTTCTTTTAGAACAATAAAAATCAAGGTCTTCCACCATTGATAAGCTACGTCTCGTAGCAAAGAAACAACACATTTTATGCATTCTTCAGGACTCAACGACATTTCATCGAATACACAGATTGTGTTCTCTAGCCAAAACTCAGCTTTCTGAGCATTATCATCACTAGTGGCCCTGAACTCTTTGGCTCTATATTTACAGATTTTATCGACTGAAGGTTTATTCAACAGATTTAAATTCATAACCGGAGGTATAGTAGAAGTCTGAGGGGGATTAGGCAGAGGAAGAGGTTGTGAAATAGCCAGATTAGTCCTTATATATTGAGTGAACCACTCGTTCATCATTTGGAAGAAGGCTTGTTTAGCCTCTTCCTCTTGACAGCTAGTAGCCGATCTCAAACCAGATGGCGTTGTCCCTTGAGCAGCAGCAGGTGCGTTACTTTCAACATCGTCAGCTACGGCTCTTTTGGGATCCATTACTATACGAAAAACACATTCTACATATCAGGCTTCATCACACAATCACATTTCATAAATATGGCATGTATAGCTAGACTCTCACACGCTACATTAGTCCTGGAATAGACTAAATCATAGCTCTGGTACCAATTAAATGTAACACCCCTAAATCATAACCCTCGCAGGTCTAGGGTTAAAGGCATTACCGAACAAAATGAAACCTTTTACAGATGTTTCATAGTATTATTCAATGAATCAAATCAATGTGTCCCTTAAATAGGTCATCGAGACCTTAAACATGCTTTAGAAAGGGGCTGGGACTAAACCAAACACATACAAAAATTCTCAAAAATTTAAAAATTTTCTATGTTACAGAGGTCACACGCCTGCGTGGCAGGCCGTGTGCCTCCCATGGCCTCATACATGCCCATGTCTCTAAGCCGTGTCAAAATAGGGCATACATACTGACTTGTCCACACGGCTGTGGACATGCCCGTGTGCCTCACCCGTGGTCGCTACTGACTTGCACCACACGGCCAATCACACACCCGTGTGTCCAACCTGTGGTCAAGTCTGACTTATTTTGAAATGCAACCACGTGGGACACGGTCCAGCCACACGCCCGTGTGCTCAACCGTGTGGGAAAATATAAGCCATTTGCAAGGCCAAACTGCCACCCACACTTTAGGTTATCCCTACAAGCACATACAAGCATTATTCCAAACACAATTGGCAACCAAAAACATACCAAATGGTCATCATTTTCAACTTATTTAAATACACTTCATCATAGCATCTTATATGCCATTTACCTCAACTAAATACCAAGTATATTCAAACATGATTCATCCATAACTTACAACAATATTAAGACATTATCTCATCAATGATATTCCAACTTTGCATCAATAAACTTACCATTACTTTGGCCATTTCACTACCATCAAACCATACCAAAACAAAACATCATATATCATGACTACTAATTCATATCACAATCATTTATCTAGCCATATCACATGGCATAATTTAGTATATACACTTCAAAAGGTACCAAAATAAGATTGGGTAGTGTGATGACGATCCTTGATGGTCCCCGAGCCTTTTGTAGCTTTAACATTCTATAAAACAAAGCAAACACACATACAAAGTAAGCTTTCAAAAGCTTAGTAAGCCATATACAAATAAACTTAACATACAATTCACATAATCATATCAATTCAAGATCATTAATATTTCCCAATTACAAATTCATACTCTTCTTTGGCTCATTTGTTTAGCCATATATTACCAATAATTCATATCTCAAAGTTTCTCAATAGAACATAACATATTCATACACATATCACATCTAACTCTTTGAATCTTTACATATTTCTCACTTGTACACAACCACATATACTTACCTTTCATACACATATATAGTGTACGATTCAAGCATACCTAAATTGAGTTCACATTTCACATTTTAAGATCTGAGATTTAGGGGTCTCACATTTTACTTCGTATCTATGTGCTAGTATGCTCTATATGCTTGTCTGAGTGTGTTTGGGGGCTTCGGGGAACCTTTGGGTTAAGTCTTAGCTTTAGTGGAATTTTTGGTTTGAAGCCTTTTAGGAAGAGCTAGTGGGGCTAGACCTTAAGGGATTAAAAGTGGTGATTAAGGACACAACAAGTGAAGTGGTGGAGTGGCAAGGAGACGCCATCTGGTGTACAGGGGAGTTGCGTCAAAGGGGAGTTCCAAGGGGGAGGAGGTTAGAGTAACATGGACAGCATTTTGGGAGTTGTATTTTGTGTCAATGGGGGAGGTGTTGGACGGCAATCAAACTCTGGAAGGATGAGGGAAGACTTGGTCATGATATTCAAACAAGTGGCAGAGAGATTTTGAGGGAGTTTGAATAATTCAAACTAAATCGAATGAGTGGAGAAGAGTGGTTGTAGGAGAAAATTTAGGAGGAGGCATGTTGGGTGTTAGCCAAAATTTTGAGTGGTATAGGGGAGTGGGTATATTCGGTTTTCGGAGTGGCTTAGTGTGCTGAATTTTTGTGTAGCTTGCATTTTCTTTCTTCTCCCTTCTTGAACCGAAACTATCTTGTGTTCTCTTTTTCCTCATTTGCACATAAAGCTGAAATTGCTAGCCTACATTTTGGAGTTCCACATCCAACCAAAACATAAACCTCTATTATGTTTCCTCTTTAATTTTTTTTTCTTTTGAAGCCGAATCATCCATTACTCATTCTTTCTTTTTTGTACATCTTATCTTTACTACTTGATATTCATAGTCGAAAGTCACTTCTCATTTTCTCCCTAGGAATCGTTTGTTCTTAAAGCACTAAAAGCCGAAGTTCATACCCCATTTCTTTTCTCTTGCCCGAATCACTAATCTTGGACACACCTTCTCTTTGATTTCTTTTCTGTCTTGGCTGAATTCTCTATACTCTCTTCTTTCGATTTTTACCTCTTTTCACCAAGACAGAGTCAACCTTCATTTTTGTCCCTTAAGGTTCTCGATCGGTTTCTAGTAATAGTGATTTTGTGTCTGCTATTGTAGCCATCGTGAAGGGCATTAGGGATCAGTAGGGTTCGTCTATTCAAGGTAAGTTGGGGTACACTTTTGTTTGGAATCATGTGGATTAATTACACATTGAGTCTGGTGACTCACCCTGTTTTTCAAACCAATGCAGGTAATTCATAACTCAATGGACCGGGCTGGAGGGGATTCGAGGTGGCCATGCAGAAGCTGTTTTCACTAAATTTACATATGCTTTAAACTGTTGGATATTAATTGGGTTATTTTCTATGATGTAATAAGGCCATTTTAACTATTTTGAGATATCATGGATTTAAGTCAGATTTGTTAATAGACAATCTATTAAAAAATGATTTCAAAACATTTGCAACCTGAAAATCAAATTGGAGTTTTCAAAATTTGGATTACTTATAAATAACTTATTTTCCCAAAATTTCATTCTATTAACGATTTGAACTCTATACAACCCGGAAGTTTTTATTCCTCAGCAAACTACTACTTTCAATCGACAAACCCCTTTTAGTGGAGTATTTATTTTTAGGGGAAGTAAGAGAATTATTATTATTTTCATCTTCTAAACAGAATCCTTTTCAACACTTTTCCAGTAGCATTCCAGATTCGGTCGTGGTGTTTTGGGTGGGTTCGGGGCATTATAATTTTGGTATCAGAGCCCGATTTAAAAGCTCAACCTTGGGTTTTGGGTTCAAAACGTATTTTTGAAAATGGTTTTAAAGCAAAGTGGAATGAAGTACATGTTTTTCCTTTTGCATGGCACCTACGACTCTCCCCCCAAGTCCGTCAGGTAAGTATTCTGAACCATTGTACGATCTATATGTGGGCCTGATGGGCTTTTAGGGACGTAGAGTAGTGTAAATAGAATTTGATAGACTTTAGGCCTAGTTTACATTATACTTTAAACTTCATAAAACTTAACCCAATCAAACAAACCCGGGAATAAGTCGCTGAGCTAAGGTGTGGCAATAGGCATACGCATGTCTAGGATTGTATCCAAGAAGAGCTTGGTACTTAAGCAGTCCTAGTGACTCACCTCCTCTTTTTCTGGAATCCTACCAGGTGCGTAGTGTCTGTTTACCTTAGCCATGAAGATTGTTGATGGGCCAAAATTTATAATTAAAACCCGAAAGGGACCAGCCACCCTATTTTGTAAAACCACAAAAATACCCCTGATTTGTGGAAACTTTCCAAAATAGCCTTGATTTGACAATTCCCAAAACGCCTTGATTTGAAAAAGTATCGAATTACCCCTAGATTACAAAATTACTGAATACCCTCGGATTGCAAAATTACCAAAGTACCCTTATTTCGCAAAATCACCAGAAACCTTATCTTGGAAAATTATGAAAATACTCCTGTAGGATAAAATTACGAAAATACCCTTAGGTAGTGAAATGACAAAAATACCCCTAGGTGATGGATGTGAATTCATGGATGTTTACTTGTGTTTGATGTATGTATGTGATGCTCTGCTTGAGGTGGATTGAATGTGAACTCAAGAATTAGGAAATACAGACTTGAGAACTAAATGTTGTAAACAGAATTCGAATTCGAAAGAACTACTATTAAAATTCTTTTCCATGAAACTGTCCGTTGTTAAATAGTGGAAAGAGATGCTGATGCATAAAACTTTTAAATTAGATTAAACCGTGAACGCTAATCATGAGCACTCGAGGACACAGGCGAAATGTGCGTGGTCGTGGTAGGGGTAGTGTGACTGTGTCGAAATCAGTAGGGTCTGGTTATGGATCAGAGAATGAGGGTCCACTACCGCCTGCTGTAGAAGCAAAGCTTCAGGGTCAAACGGATTGAGACGACGCAGTATCTCAGGCAATGCTACAGGTTTTGGAGAGAGTTACGGGGGCAAATATGTGTACTGGGGTTCGAAAGTCCATGTCTAAGCGATTTTGAACGAATGGAGCTGAGATATTTAGGGGTGTCTCGGGGGTAGCTCCAAATGTGGCGGAATATTGGTTAGAGGCGGTTGAGAGGATCATGGATGACCTGGACTGCACAGCTAAAGAAAAGCTGATGGTTACTATTTCTTTACTCCGGTATGAGGCCTACCAGTGGTGGCTCACTGCCAGAGAGGGTACTCCGGCAGGCCGAGTGGATTGGAGTTTATTTAAAATAAAGTTCGAGGGGAAGTACGTTGGGCTAGTTATGTGGATGCGCAGAGGAAGGCATTCCTGAACCTAGTGCAAGGGGGTAAGTCAGTAGCGAAATATGAGGCAAAATTTTTGCGACTGAGCTGGTACGCCTGAGGGATGGTTGCCACCGATTACGAGTGCTGTGTGAGATTTGAGGATGGGTTGCGAGATGAGTGTTGATAGCTCCTCAGCGGGAGAGGGATTTTGCTGTTTTGGTGGAAAAAGCTAGGATAGCTGAGGAGGTTAAGCGAACTGAGAGGCATAACAAAGATAAGTACAGAGGCAGGAATAAGAGGAGTTATGGACCATCAGCATCATCGGGAGGTTTTCGAAAAAACCCTAGGGTTGAGGGACCTACTCGTGTTTTTGCGCCATCTTTTGGAAGTCAGTTTCGACAGTGTGCTCAGTGTGGGAGTTCTCATATAGGACAGTGCTGGGGAAAAAGTAAAGAGTGCTATAGGTGTGGGTCAAAGGATCATTTGATTAAGAACTGTCTTCAGGACATGGCTAGGGCTCAGACGGTTGGTCAAGGGTACGTGTAGCCAGGAAGGGGCGGTCAACAGATGTCAAGGGGTCGTGGTCTGACACGAGGAGGGAATGGATCTAGCTGAGGTTGTGGAGCACCGGGCAGAGGTGCTGGGAGCTCCGATTCAAGATAGCCTGGGTTAGTTTACGCAGCTAGACATCGTAAGGAGGAGGATGCACTAGACATTATCACGGGTACGTTCTTTAACTTTGGGTTACCCTTTACTACTTTAATTTATGATGGATCGACTCACACTTATATTGCTAGTATGATGTCTGGAACTTTGAAGGTGAATCCTGAAATGACCTCTAGGAAGATGACAATACTTAGTCCTTTAGGGCAATCGATAGTGGTAGATAAACTCTTTAGAGATGTGCCTCTAGAAGTCCAAGGGTCGATTTTTCCAGCTAACTTGATGGAGGTACCATTTGGGGAATTTGACTTGATCTTAGGCATGGACTGGTTGGTAAGGTATCGTGCGACTGTGCTACTAAGCGCATGACGTTGAGGACTTCCGGGGACGATGAGGTTTTGGTGATAGGTAGGAGGAGAGACTACTTGTCAAATGTAGTGTCTGCTCTTAAGGCGGAGAGAATGGTGAAGAAGGGGTGCATGGCTTTCTTAATGTTTGTTAGTGCCTTGGATGTAAAGGAAGTAGCTGTGGGGGAGGTTAGAACAGTAAAAGAATTTGTAGATGTTTTTCCAGATGAACTTCCAGGGTTGCCTCTGGATCGTGAGGTGGAGTTTGGGATCAAGCTTCTGCCAGGTACAGCGCCGGTGTCCATCGCTCCTTATAGGATGGCACCGAAGGAGTTGGTTGAACTTAAAGTTCAAATCCAAGAGTTGTTAGATCGCGATTTTATTTGACCCAATATGTCTCCATGGGGAGCACCGGTGTTGTTTGTAAATAAGAAGGACGGATCTATGCGTATGTACATAGATTACCGCCAGTTGAATAAGTTGACGATCAAGAATAAGTACCCGCTATCGAGGATAGACGACTTGTTTGATCAGCTCAAGAGGGCTTCGGTCTTTTCAAAAATTGATTTGAGGTCCGGATATCACCAGCTTAAGGTAAAGGAAGCAGATATTCACAAGATGGCTTTTCGGACTCGCTACGGGCACTATGAATTCTTGGTAATGCCGTTTGGGTTGACAAACGCACTAGCTGCGTTCATGGATATGATGAATAGGGTTTTTCAACTCTATTTGGACCAGCGTCTTGGTATTCATAGACAACATTCTAGTATATTCCAAGTTAGAGGAGGAGCATGGTGCACTTCTTCGAGTAGTGCTGCAGATTTTGAGGGAGAAGAAATTGTATGCCAAATTTAGTAAGTGCAAGTTTTGGTTAAGAGAAGTTACTTTTCTGGGTCATGTAGTATCTGTAGAAGGGATAAGAGTGGATCCTCGAAAGATCGAGGCAGTACTAATTGGAAACCACCTAAGTTGGTGGCAGAGATTCGCAGTTTCTTAGGGTTAGCAGGTTATTACAGAAGATTTGTCGAAGGTTTTTCCTCTATAGCAGCACCTTTAACTAAGTTGCTAAGAAAGGAGGTACCTTTTGTGTGGACGGACAAGTAGCAGGAGAGTTTTGAGAAGCTCAAAAGGGTTTTGACTGAGGCTCCGATTTTAATTCAGCCTGAAGTAGAGAAAGATTTTGTGGTGTATTATGATGCTTCTCACATGGGGTTAGGTTGTGTATTGATGTAGGAAGGGAAGGTTGTAGCCTATGTGTCTCGGTAGTTGAGACCGCATGAAGTTAACTATCCCACTCATGACCTGGAGTTGGCTGCAGTGGTTTTTGCTTTGAAGGTGTGGAGACATTATTTGTATGGGGAGAAGTCGGTGATCTACACTGACCACAAGAGCCTGAAGTATTTGCTAACTCAGAAGGAGCTAAACTTGAGACAGCGAAGGTGGGTGGAGCTGCTGAAGGATTATGACTGCTTGATTGAATACCACCCAGGTAAGGCAAATGTGATGGCAGACGCACTAAGCCAGAAGGTAGTATCAGATCTGAGAGCAATGTTCGCTCATCTCAGTTTATATAACGACGGGAGCTTATTAGCTGAGCTACAGGTGAAGCCGACATGGGTAAGTCAAGTTAAGGAGAAATAGTTAGTGGATGATGTCCTGAATCCTCGACTTCTGCAAGTTCGGGATGGTGGAATAGAGAATTATAGTTTGAACAGCGACGGGTTCTTGTGTTTTCATGGGAAGATGTGCATGCCTAAGGATAGGGAGTTGAGACGGATGATTCTTCGGGAATCATATAGTAGCCCTTATGCTATGCATTCAGAAGGAAGTAAAATGTATCGGGATCTGTGAGAACAGTTTTGGTGGCCTGGATTGAAGCGAGAAGTTATAGAATTTGTGGGGAAGTGTTTGACGTGTCAACAGGTCAAAGCTGAACACCAAGTGCCTTCAGGGTTGCTACAACCGGTGAAGATCCCACAATGGAAGTGGGAGAGAATCACGATGGACTTTGTTAGCGGGCTTCCTCTTACGCCTACTAAGAAAGACTTAGTATGGGTGATCGTGGATCGGTTGACAAAATTTGCTCATTTCATACCTGTTCGGGTCGATTACTCTCTGCAAAGGTTGGCGAAGCTGTATGTTATGGAAATTGTGAGACTCCATGGGGTACCAGTATCAATCATTTTAGATAGGGACCCTAGATTCACGTCACGATTTTGGAGGGCGTTGCATCAGGCTTTGGGTACTATATTGGATTTTAGCACGGCATTCCATCCACAAATAGATGGACAGTCTGAACGGGTAATTCAGGTTCTGGATGATATGTTGAGGGTTTCCGTTATTGATTTCAGGGGTAGCTAGGAAGAATACTTACCTCTGGCAGAGTTCGCGTACAATAACAGTTATCAAGCAAGTATTCAGATGGCACCGTACGAAGCATTGTATGGGCGGAAGTGTCGCACTCCTACGTGTTGGACTGAATTGGGTGAACACCATATCTTGAGTCCAAAATGGTTACAGAGACAGAGGAAAAGGTTAAGGTAATCCGAACTCGGTTGAAGGAGGCATTAGACAGACAGAAATCATATGCGGATCTTAAGCGAAAAGAGATAGAGTTTGCAGTAGGTGATCAGGTACTCTTGAAAGTTTCGCCGTGGAAGAAGGTGATGAGATTTGGAAGTAAGGGTAAGCTGAGCCCCAGATTTATTGGACCTTATCAGGTTTTGAAGTGGGTGGGGCCAGTAGCGTACTAGTTGGAATTACCTTAGGAGTTGAAGCAGATGCACGATGTGTTTCACGCCTCGATGCTAAGGCGTTACCGTTCAGATCCATCACACGTGGTGCCAATCGAGGAAGTTGAGTTGAGACCAGATTTATCCTACGAGGAGGAACCAATCCAGATTTTGGAGCGAGATGTGAAGGTATTGCAGAGGAAATCAGTTCCTTTAGTAAAAGTATTATGGCGGAACCATAGTTAGGAAGAAGAGTCGTGGGAACCTGAAGAAACGATGCGACAACAATACCCTCACTTATTTTGACCAGGTAATTTTGAGGCCAAAATTTCTTTAAGGGATAGAACTGTAACATCCGGGATTTAGGGGTTTCGCATTTTACTTCGTATCTATGTGCTATTATGCTCTGTACGCTTGTTTGAGTGTGTTTAGGGGCTTCGGAGAACCTTGGGGGTTAAGTCTTAGCTTTAGTGAAAATTTTGGTTTGATGCCTTTAAGGGAGAGCTAGTGGGGCTAGGCCTTAAGGGATTAAAAGGGGTGATTAAGGACACAACAAGTGAAGTGGTGGAGTGGCAAGGAGACGCCATCTGGTGTGTAAGGGAGTTGCGTCAAAGGGGAGTTCCAAGGGGGAGGAGGTTCGAGCAACATGGATAGCATTTTGGGAGTTGTATTTTGCGTCAAGGGGGGGAGGTGCTGGACGGCAATCAAACTCTGGAAGGATGAGGGAAGACTTGATCATGATATTCAAACTAGTGGTGGGGAGCTTTTGGGGGAGTTTGAATAATTCAAACTAAATTGAATGAGTGGAGAAGAGTGGTTGTAGGAGAAAATTTAGGAGGAGGCATATTGGGTGTTAGCCGAAATTCTGAGTGGTATAGGGGAGTGGGTATATTTGGTTTTGGGAGTGGCTTAGTGTGCCGAATTTTTGTGTAGCTTGCATTTTCTTTCTTCTCCCTTCTTGAACCGAAACTATCTGGTGTTCTCTTTTTCCTCATTTGCACATAAAGCCAAAATTGTTAGCCTACATTTTGGAGTTCCACATCCAACCAAAACCGAAACCTCTATTATGTTTCTTCTTTAATTTTCTTTTTTTTTCTTTTGAAGCCGAATCGTCTATTACTCATTCTTTCTTTTTCGTACATATTATCTTTACTACTTGGTATTCATAGTAGAAAGTCACTTCTCATTTTCTCCCTAGGAATCGTTTGTTCTTGAAGCACTAAAAGTCGAAGTTCATACCCCATTTCTTTTCTCTTAGCCGAATCATTAATCTTAGACACATCTTCTCTTTGATTTCTTTTCTGTCTTGGCCAAATTCTCTATACTCTCTTCTTTCGATTTTCACCTCTTTTCACCAAGACAGAGTCGACCTCCATTTTCATCCCTTAAGGTTCTCGATCAGTTTCTAGTAATAGTGATTTTGTGTTTACTGTTGTAGCCAGCGTAAGGGGTATTAGGGATCAGTAGGGTTCGTCTATTCAAGGTAAGTTGGGGTATACTTTTGTTCAGCAGAAGGCCACTTTGTTTGGATTATAAGTGTAGGCCGAATCTAACATGGGATTTATGTAGGATCTTCGACAACTTCTAAACTTAAGTGAATAGCCTTCGGTATTCAGTCGACTTTGGTAAGGGTGTTCTTTCAATCAAAGTATTATTTTGGTTCGTTATATTATTATTCCACGTTTTAACTGGGTTTCTGACCAAGATCTTATTGGATGGAATCGAGTACCAGTCAATTGAAGGAAGGGGTTGGACCTGTAGTCCCTACCCCCAAGTTTAAGAAGCGGTCAGTTTCAGCAGTTCGGGATTGGGCACCGGGCTGTGGACCAGCGTCTGAAAAGGATAAGCAGATCACTATAGTCTCTTCGAGTGAGGACGTTAGGGAGATCGATAGTTTAGTTCTACAGGTTTTCAGGTGTGTAATTATCACACTATTTTCTTTAGTTATTTTAATTAAATATATGTACCTAGTGTGGTAGCCGAAATAGTGGCTGTGGTGATGGTATTACCTATATGGGGTGTCGGGTAAACCAGTTAGTATACTACCTACATCAAAATTGAGGATAGCGGTTGTAGATGCACGTACGCATGTTATATATCTCTGGATGTGTTTGTATTCTATCCTATTGCCATTCACCATTTTGCACTGCATGTGCATAGGGTTCAGGATATATTGATTAAAGGGGAAGTGTATATTTATATGTGGGTGACTCTGTCACGATTGATGATGACCTTGAGTTTCATCGTGGATATTTGGGATTTAATCACGTGGATCAATGGCTAGGCCACTAAGTGGACTTTGAGAGTGTGTCCGTCGGCATAGACTGCCAAAGAGGTGTGTAGCAGATAGAGGGTCGATTGTAGAAATCCCTAGGTGTGTATGAGGATGGATATACGGGTGGTGTGTAGCGGATGGATACTAGGCTGGGTTGGGTTAACATATTGCATCATTATGCGTGGTATATTACGTTGATGTGGATTTGGGGCTAAGCCCATTTGTGGAATCATGTGGATTAATTACACATCGAGTGCAGTGACTCACCACATTTTCAAACCAATGCGGTAATTCATAACTCAATGGACCGGGCTAGAGGGATTCGAGGTGGCCATCTGTTTTCACTAAGTTTACATATGCTTTAAACTGTTGGATATTAATTGGGTTATTTTCTATGATGTAATAAGGCCATTTTAACTATTTTGAGATATCATGGATTTAAGTTAGATTTGTTAACGGACAATCTATTAAAAAATGATTTCAAAACATTTGCAACCTGAAAATCAAATTAGAGTTTTCAAAATTCGGATTACTTATAAATAACTTGTTTTCCCAAAATTTCATTCTATTAACGATTTGAACTCTGTTCAAAAGCTCGGCCTTGGGTTTTGGGTTTAAAACATATTTTTGAAAATGGTTTTAAAGCAAAGTGGAATGAAATACATGTTTTTCCTTTTGCATGGCACCTGCGACTCCGCCCCAAGTCCGTCAGGTAAGTATTCTAAACCATTGTACGATCTATATGTGGGCCTGATGGGCTTTTAGGGACGTAGAGTAGTGTAAATAGAATTTGATGGACTTTAGGCCTCGTTTACATTATACTTTAAACTTCATAAAACTTAACCCAATCAAACAAACCCGGGAATAAGTCATTGAGCTAAGGTGTGGCAACAGCATACGCATGTCAGGATTGGATCCAGAAGAGCTTGGTACTTAGCGGTCTAGTGACTCACCTCTTCTCTTTCCTAATCCTACAGTGCGTGAGTGTCATTCACCTTAGCCATGAAGATTGTTGACGGGCCAAAATTTATAATTAAAAACCGAAAGGGACCAGCCACCCTATTTTGTAAAACCACAAAAATACCCCTGATTTGTGGAAACTTCCCAAAATAGCCTTGATTTGACAATTCCCAAAATGCCTTGATTTGAAAAAGTACCGAATTACCCCTAGATTACAAATTTACCAAAATACCCCCGGATTACAAAATTACCAAAGTACCCTTATTTCGCAAAATCACCGAGAAACCTTATCTTGGAAAATTACAAAAATACCCCTGTACGATAAAATTACGAACATACCCTTTGGTAGTGAAATGACAAAAATACCCCTAGGTGATGGATGTGAGTTCATGGATGTTTACTTATGTTTGATGTATGTATGCGATGCTCTGCTTGAGGTGGATTGAATGTAAACTCGTGAATTAGGAAATCTGAGACTTGAGGCCGAATGTTGTAAATAGAATTGAATTGAAAGAACTCTTCATTAAAATTCTTTTCCATAAAATTGTCCGTTGTTAAATAGTGGAAAGAGATCTTGATGCATAAAACTTTTAAATCAGATTAAACCGTGAACGCTAGTCATGAGCACTCGAGGATGCGGACGTAATGTGCGTGGTCGTGGTAGGGGTAGGGTGACTGTGTCGGAACCAGTAGGGTCTGGTTATGGATCAGAGAATGAGGTTCCACTACCGCTTTCTTTGTAGAAGCGAGCTTGAGGTCAAGCGGATTGAGGCACGACGATATCTCGAGCAATCTTGTGGGTTTTGGAGAGAGTTCCGGGGGCAAATATGGGTATTGGGGTCCGAAAGTCCGTGTCTAAGTGATTCCGAGCGAATGGAGCTGAGATATTTAGGGGTGTCTCGGGGGTAGCTCCAAATGTGGCTGAGTATTGGCTAGAGGCGGTTGGGAGAATCATGGATGACCTGGACTGCACAGCTGAAGAGAAGCTGAAGGGTGCTGTTTCTTTACTCCGGGATGAGGCCTACCAATGGTGGCTCACTGTCAGAGAGGGTACTCTGGCAGACCGAGTGGATTGGAGTTTCTTTAAAATAAAGTTCGAGGGGAAGTACGTTGGGGCTAGTTATGTGGATGCGCAGAGGAAGGCGTTCCTGAACCTAGTGCAAAGGGGTAAGTCAGTAGCGGAATATGAGGCAGAATTCTTGCGACTAAGCTGGTACGCCCGAGGGATGGTTGCTACCGACTACGAGCACTGTGTGAGATTTAAGGATGGGCTACGAGATGAGCTGCGGGTGTTGATAGCTCCTCAGCGGAGAGGGATTTTGCTGTTTTGGTGGTAAAAGCTAGGATAGCTGAGGAGGTTAAGCGAACTGAGAGGCATAACAGAGATAAGGACAGAGGCAGGAATAAGAGGAGTTATGGACCATCAGCATCATCGGGAGGTTTTCAAAAAAAGCCCTGGGTTGAGGGACCTGCTCGTGTTTCTGCGCCATCTTTTGGAAGTCAGTTTTCTTTAGTTGTTTTAATTAAATATATGTACCTTGTGTGGTAGCCGAAATAGTGGCTGTGGTGATGGTATTACCTATATGGGGTAATCGGGTAAACCAGGTTAGTATACTACCTACATCAAAAATTAAGGATAACTGGTTGTAGATGCATGTACGCATGTTATATATCTCTGGATGTGTTTGTATTCTATCATATTGCCATTCACCATTTTGTGCTACATGTGCATGGGGTTCGGGATATATTGATTAAAGGGGAAGTGTATATTTATATGTGGGTGACTCTATCACGATTGATGATGACCTTGAGTTCATCGTGGATATTTGTGATTTAATCACGTGGATCAATGGCTAGGCCACTAAGTGGACTTTGAGTAGTGTGTCCGTCGGCATAGACTGCCAAAGAGGTGTGTAGCGGATGGAGGGTCGATTGTAGAAATCCCCAGGTGTGTATAAGGATGGATATATGGGTGGTGTGTAGCGGATGGATACTAGGCTGGGTTGGGTTAACATATTGCATCATTATGCGTGGTATATTGCATTGATGTGGATTTGGTGCTAAGCCCATTTGTGGAATCATGTGGATTAATTGCACATTGAGTCTGGTGACTCACCCTGTTTTTCAAACCAAAGCAGGTAACTCATAACTCAATGGACCGGGCTGGAGGGGATTCGAGGTGGCCATGTAGAAGTTGTTTTCACTAAGTTTACATATGCTTTAAACTGTTGGATATTAATTGGGTTATTTTTTATGATGTAATAAGGCCATTTTAACTATTTTGAGATATTATGGATTTAAGTCAGATTTGTTAACGGACAATCTATTAAAAAATGATTTCAAAACATTTGCAACCTGAAAATCAAATTGGAGTTTTCAAAATTCGGATTACTTATAAATAACTTGTTTTCCCGAAATTTTATTCTATTAATTATTTGAACTCTATACAACCCGAAAGTTTTTATTCCTCGCCAAACTACTACTTTCA